>OY804600.1:2034243-2485883 GCA_963680895.1 Fragum sueziense | reverse complement strand
AACGATATTTGTTACATTTTTATAAAAAATGGCACAGAAAATATTGAGACAAAAGGAGAAACTGCTGGTTAACAGCAGTTTCTTCTTTTGTTTCAATGTTTTCTCTTGAGCATTTTCTATTAGGACATCAAAATCAGGTCTTGTTTGGGAAAGGGTTGAACAATATTTGCCTGAACATAAACAGTCAAATCAGATAAATACTTACCAATCTGTTCCGTGATAAGATTGATATTCTGTATCTAACGTTTAGAGAGGGTCGAACATCTACGGGTACGAATAAAAACCGGAAGTGAAATAAACAACAACAAACATTATCGATATTGATGAAAACCATCAAATATATCGAGTTTTAGCGCCTAATAAGGTCAGTGTCTTCCATATATCATATATAGACTATTTCATGAATTGCATGGACTAAAAAAAAAATTAATTTCAGACAGACGAAATCCTGTTAACCCTTTCCCAAACGACAAAATTTTAGGTTGATCCAATTTGAAAACTGCTGCAGATGACAACAATTATGATAATAAAGACATGATTTGTGTAAAATATGGCACAGAAAATATTGAGACAAAAGGAGAAACTGCTGGTTATCAGCAGTTTCTTCTTTTGTTTCAATGTTTTCCCAAGCCTTTTCTATTAGGGACGTCAAAACCAGGTCTTGTTTGGGAAAGGGTTAAACAAGCCTTTGAGATTGTTGAAGATAAGAACGCGAAAACCAATGACAAAAGAGCTGTCAAATTGGGTTCAATCACTTGCTACTGTACCAAAAATACTCTTTCTATGTCTTGAAACAGCTATTATTCACCAAAGGCTTTCTCCCTTGTCAATTTATACCAAACACTGACCATTCAAAATCATTTAGCCCTAAATTTCATGTGTCTTCCCCGACAGACTTATCTCTACTTCTCTTTAGCCACTGTTGTCTTGTTGACTACCACGCACTGTGTCAACCAACCAAAATCTTAATTGACACCCAGTTATTATCAGTAATTGATTGTTGGATTAACCTTTTCCCAAACGGCAAACAAATTTGGGTGATCCATTTTGAAAGGTACTGCAGACAACAAAAATATATGGTAATAAAGGTGAGATTAGCGTATAACACTGCACAGAAAATATTGAGGTAAAAGGAGAAAATGCTGAAATCAGCATTTTCTTCTTTTGTCTCAATGTTTTCCCAAGCCCTTACTATCAAAGATGACAAAACCTTGCCTTGAAAGTGTTAAAACAGATGTAGATGACGATGACATTGCTCTGCTGCTGCCATAAAAAATGTAATGTTTTGTTTTAATTAAAACAAAAAAAAACATGACAGGAGCATTGGAGTTTCCATAAACATAATAATGTGACTCATCACACCAAAAGCGACCTTCTGAAAAGTGTGAAAATTATGCCTTACTGTTTCCAGATCAATGGTAATTGTTTAGCTTCTTGACCCAAGTCACAGACTGCAAACTGCACAGACTGACTAGGGTGGAAACTTTTCACACCAATGCTTGTTTTCCTAACTTACTTATATCCATTTTCTAAATGGGACATGCAGTTGTTGTCTGCTAAGTCGGAAGCATTTCTCATTATATTGCTTTAAAAAATCCCAAGAAGATCAGATCCCTTTTAATGTGAATGATCACAAAATTTATATTTTAATTTCCTTTATCATTTCAGGCATACCACACAATGTTGTTCAAATGAATTCCTTAAGACCTTCATAGGTCACACAGCCATGAGAATCAGGAAGACAGTCTGGTAAAAATTTCAACAGGAACCCAACCAAGTTGCAGGTCAAGCTTCCGTTAAAAACAAGACTGACTCAGACAGTCTGACAAAATTCTGGCATAACTCAATCAAGTTGCCGAAGTAGTGACAGACTGAAACAGTAGCCATGTTCTTCACATTGAAAGAATTCGTCAAGTGGTTTGGAATGACTGCTTTTGAGATTTGGGTCCACTTACTTGTGATCTTGATATTCTCAGTACTAGTTGTCCTAAAACAGGAACAGATTGTTGACATGACCTGGTGGTGGGCATTTTGTCCTCTCTTCATAGGCGGAGGAGTGAACTGTTATTTCTGTGTGATCGTGTTTATCCGACAGTTTCAAGACGAGCCGTTAAGACAGTCAGTGTTGAGAATGCTGTCATCGTTACTGTGTTATTCTCTACTGTTTGTGTTTCAGTTTTTATTGTGCCAGAAACTTGAAGAAAGAGTGTCGGACCTGTCTCATTCCAAAGTGATTGCTCCATTATTTCCTCTACTAGTCATTCTGTCAATCAGATCTTGTCAGGCACAGGCTCATTAACCCCATTACTAGACAGCAAAATTTTAAACTGGTCCAAATTCAAAGATGCTTGCAGTTGCAGGGTGCAGACGACAATGTCAAATGAATGAAATTCCTACATTTTTCGACCTTTCTGGTTAGAAAACATATAATAGTGAGAAATGAAAAAATTGCTTTTTACAAGCAATTCTTTATTTTCCACTATGGTTTCCAAATGCCATTACCTTGTTACGTGTAGGATGTCAAAAAGTGTCCTTATCATTATGCAGGATTGGATTTACCATTTCCTATGTGGTATGTAACTGATTGGAATATGAATCATTTTTGCAAAAAGATCAAACAATGAATAAATAAAATATGGTGCATTTTGAATTAATAGTAAGTCATCTCATGTTTTCACATCATTCATTGATATCTAAGTGCAAGAAATGTAGCTGTAGATAGGACAGTATTATCATGGTCTACACTACCTGCATTCATCAGTGCGACAGTGTCCTTTTGATATTTTTCTATTCCGTTTTGTACATGAGTTTACATTGTACCTTTCAGGCTTTGTAATCTTTGCAGTGTTCTCTGCAGAATAATTTGAAGCCATAGGGGCAAAGTAAAATTGTGTCCATGCAAATAATTGTCAATAAAAACAGAATGGGAAAAGAAGAAATTGCTCAATTTGAGCAATTTCTTAATTGCTCAATTTGAGCAATTTCTTCTTTTCCCATTATGGTTTTTATACAAAAGTGTCACATTTTAATGTATAAGAATGCATTATTTCTCAGTTTTTGACACAAATACCATTAAAAGTCTCTATTTGGTGACCATTTTCGAGAAATTCAGGTGTATGGTTAATTTTGAAGCTGTAGGGGCATTACATAGATTTACATGAAGATTTAGTGGGGCCGATACAGCTTCTTAGGCTGGGGAGAACACTGCTTTGTCATGTTCATCCTAGTGTATGTCAGGTATCTAACAAGATCAGTCTAAAATTAATCATATCGTCGGTGTAAATGCAAAACCTCATATGTCGATTGATGCGATTTTCAAAGTACAAACTTGTGTGTCATGTTAAAGACAATTCTTGCAGGTTTTGAGGTATTTTTACTGGTCAGTATTAATGACAAATCATTGGTGAACAATATGTCCAAATTTCAAGTCAAACATTTCAGTTTGGGAAAAGTTATTATACTTTTTTCTCTCCCCTTTAAAATTTTCCAAAAACGAGATATGAGGTTTTGCATTTACAACGAGGATATGCTGTCTAAACTCATATTGTTTCATCTTTGAATCATCATAACCACATACTTTCCTGTAATCTTCTTTACTGTGCCTTTTGACATACAGAATTATTTAAGCACATGACTGACTAAAAACAAATCCCATTACCCAGATAGGTAGAGGGCTAGGGCTAGGAACTTATCCCATTTCCACACGTTGTGACGATGACACCTTTTGATGCCCCAAAAGATAAAGGATTGGGAAAACATTGTGAAAAATGAAGATATTGCTTATGACAAGCAATTTCTTCATTTCCCTCTATGTTTTCTACCTAAAAACACGAAAAAAATTCTTTCACTTGAAATTGTCGAGCAACATCTTTTGATTTGGATCTGTCTAAATAATTGATGTTTGGTAAAGGGTTAATTAGATGCATTCCATTTGTGTCATTTCACTTGCAGGGATAATTTTGGGGCTAGATTTGTGCAAATTCTCTGTGTTTTTTTTCCTACATAAATCTCATTCAATTTGTCTGAATGAGACAAAAATCTCACAGCAAATTATATTTTTGATAAAGGATTTGGTACAATTTGCCATTGAAATATTTCAGTATTTCTCATAAGTTTCGACTGAATGAGATTTTTCTCACTTGAAATTCTGAGCCAGAATTATCCCTGCACTTGTGTAAAAAAATGCACTTTTTCATATGACTAAATAGGAATGTATCAATTAACTTTCTAACCCTCTACCTTTCAGAGTATTTGGGTAGTTAAAATTTTTAGTCGCTTCCTTCATGAAGCGGTTTGCATAATTATGTACAAGGGTATAGTAAAAAGGCTTGCATAAAGTCTTTATTCATTTCAAACATTTTGTATTGTCTTGTAACAGCCATTACAGTGGATTCTGTATTGTATTTATCTTTGAACCTCCACCAAAGATAACTTTTTGAAAAATACATACGGTACACTATGTTGTCTGCAAATGCTTTCAAGTTGGACCAGTCTAAAGTTTGTTTTTGGTAAAGGTTTAATAAGGTAAATGGAGGTAAATAAATTAATACTAAATTTATGTTTAATGAAAATAAAAAGTACGAAAGACATCTGTTTTTTCTTTTGTTTGCATGTAAGGATTTGCCTTAATGGTTATATACAATTTAGCACATAGGCATGTACATGCATTTCCTAAGATGTTGATTCCAACCAGTCTGTCCATCTTTGAGAGAATTTTTATGCCACATTTTCTCCCTATCGCACACACTTGCATATTTTATTTCAAGTTATGTATTTCTGATCTAAATCAAATCTTTATTACAAGATGTCCATGATGAAGTTGAAAGAGCATTAGCTTAATGATCAATATCAATGCCTTTCTTGGAAAACCCAGAGGTGGATCCAGAGGGGGATTAAAACGAACCCCTATGTAGCCAGATTGTTTCATTTTCATGCAGAAATTCAGCCACAATTGTGTAATACTAGGAAAACAAACCCCCTTATTTGTATATTCGAATCCCCCCACAGAAATCCTGGATCCACCGCTGACACCTCATAGCTGCAGCTTGTTCTTAGCTGCAGTTTTGAGGTTTTCCAAGAAAAGAGATATTGTTTGACCAAATTTACCTGAGACTCATCGTTTTCCGTAAGCGTATTCCGGCATTCATCGGCGTATTCGATAGTTTCCGCGTGTTTATACCTTGCGCTGTGAAAAATGTTAACTTTATTTCTGCATGGTCTCTTTGAACAAAGAACTAGCGTAGTGGAAAGACGCTGGACTCTCATATACAGAGACTCAAGATCGAACCCAGCATTTTACTGATGAAACTTTTGTTAAGCTTTTTTCCTTTCTTTTTTCCTATGAAACGGAATACTTAATTAATGTATTAATATATTGATTGATGAAAAATTCATTTTTTTAATTTTCACAATAATTATAGTTCACTAAATATCTTTTCCCTTTTTATCATAATCTTTATTCGTTCATTTATCATTTATAATCTTCCCTTGAACGTTGCTGATATGTTGGTCTCTCGCAGCTTCTCTGGAATCAAAACGACTTTGACCCTGCTTAATCCAATTGTATTGATGGTTAAGCGAGGAAAAAAGTTCTGGATCCCCCAGTTGTCTAAAAAAGTTGCAACATCATCAAACACGTTTTAATATTACCTGTATCTAAGCGGTTTCGACATTTCTTGAATGACTACTTAAAGTGAAAGGATTCAAGTGAACTGATTGAGGTTTACAAATGCATGCATTTGAAAAAAAGAAATAAACATTGAAAGTAAAAATATTTAAACAAAAGCGCTATTGGGATTCGAACCACGGACATATGGTTTACAGAAGAGTCGCCTTACACACTTGGCCACTATTATTCGTTAGATATTGCGAAGTGTATAACAGTACTTATACAGATTATAGTCCCGATGTAGAAAATACGGAAAGACCCGAATATTAACGGAATATGCAAGGAGTCTCAGTTCAATCTGGTCAAACAATAACATGTTCTTAGTTTGATTCACTGTAGCAGAGGATAATCTTTATACTTTGAAAAGGCACTTATGGCATTTGAGATCAATATGGTTCAAGTTCAGCCTGCATACACATGCAGTCACTGAGCAAGTCAGACCTTAACCCATTCCGAAACGACAATTTTTAGCTGTTCCAAATTCAAAGGAGCTGCAGACAACAAAATGGATCTTATTTAAGATAGGAAATGTGTGTAATATGGTACAGAAAATATGGAGCCAAAAGGAGAAACTGCTGGTTTATTTAAGATAGGAAATGTGTGTAATATGGCACAGAAAATATGGAGCCAAAAGGAGAAACTGCTGGTTATCAGCAGTTTCTTCTTTTGTCTCCATGTTTTTCCAACCCTTTTCCATAAGGGACGTCAAAACCAGGTCTTGTTTGGGAAAGGGTTAATCCAATTTGAGTGGACAAGAATTTGCGGACCAATGGACGACCAGGGTTGTAATAAAACAGCCATCTGAAAGAAAGGTGAGGCGAAGTATCAAACCTGCGCCCCCTTTGTTACGAGTCCAGCACATTACCACTGCACCAAATCCGCCCCAAAGCCATTTTGGCGTACTGGTATAGTAATAAAAGACAAACATTTCTAAATTATCTATATCACTCTTTTATTAAAACTTCAGCAAAATCAGCTCCATAATAAATATACTTACAAAATGGGTGCTTGTTTGAAACAAGAGCACCTTACTTCTTGGATATGAACCAGGATGTCAGAAAAGAGCCTTTGTGGCATTTGAGATGGCATGTCTCCAGATCAAACCTGTGTCAAATTACAATATGATCAAGATACATGCTCTAGCTGTTAAATTCTTTCAGTTCATGAAGAAGCTATAAGAGAACAGCATGGATCTTGATCAGACTGTAATATGCACACAAAAAGTTACAATGAAGATTTTCAAGAAAATGTAACGCAGAGTGGCAAACATTTGAATAGAGCACAGTAAACTGACGCTTTTCAACAAAAACCTCGTATCTACAGCTTTTAACAAGCTGTAGATACGACATTTTTGTTAAAAAGCAGTGAAATACTACCCTCCACTATTAAATACAGGGCATTGAAAGAACACATGAGGTGGGACAGACTAAACTATATACATGTACATCAATAATTTTGCTCATTACAAAGCCTTCTTATGAATCTGTTTAACCCATTACCAAACAACAAAATTTTAGGGTGCTCCAATTTGAAAGATGCTTAAGATAATTAAGATTAATTAAGATAGAAAACCATTGGATTTGTGTAAAATATAGCATGGAAAATAATGAGGCAAAAGTAGAAACTGCTGGTTATCAGCAGTTTCTTCTTTTGCTTCAATGTTTTCCCAATCCTATTGTATCAGGGACGTCAAAACCAGGTCTTGTTTGGGAAAGGGTTAACCCTTCCCCAAATGGCAAAATTTTAGGGTGGTCTAAATTGAAAGCTGCTGCAAATGATGAAATATAGGTTGATAAAGATAGTATTTATGTACAACAAAGCTCTGAAAATATCGAGACAAAAGGAGAAAATGCTGGTTATCAGCATTTTATTCTTTCTTCTCAATGTTTTCTGAAACCATTCAATCAAGGCACATGAAAATCAGACTCAAATCTGAGCACTGTGCTCAAATTGCATGAAATCCACCTAAACTTCAATCAAATACCCTTCAACTTTGGAGAGTATTTCTTTGAAGTTGAGCATGTGCTCATGAGTATGTACTTAAGTTTTTTTCGAGGAACTATGGCCAGGTCTTGTTTGGGAAAGGGTTATGGTATACCATCCATCATTACATACCAAACACTTAAAGTGCAACGTCTGGCGTCATCGGTGGCAATAGATATTTACAATGAAATCCTTTTCAATTTCCAGGCATATTAATGTAGCAACAGAAATTGACAAGGGATACCCCTGTCAATAAAAGTTGCCACGGGTGGCACAAAATGTTGCACAAAGCGTTATATTTTCAGTGAAACCTCCCTTATTTTCAATGTTTTGTAAAATTCCATTACATCAAATATCAAAATTTTCTCAAAGACGTCCTGCTTGCTTTTCAATTCTTCAAAGTATTGATTTTTAAGAGCTAATATATTACTTGTCAGGATTTTTTTAATTACATAATTTACAAACATGATTACCTTAAATATTCAGTCATAACTTAAAATAATAAACCTTATGGCATGAAATACATTATTGTTGTATCACAAACATTCAAAAGTATTGTCCTTGGTTAGCTTTGCAGACATTGCTGGCCTTAGTTAAAACTTTTTGCAATTGTTTTATTTAGGAAAATTTCCCATACTTCCTAAGGCCAGTTTGGGATTCATATAAGAATTTTTTCATCATCAAATATTTACAACATCGTAATCAAAACATTCTAAGATAGTGTGAATCTCAAAATATACACATTTCATAAAGTATGCCTAACAATGTTTTAACAATTACCAAGTAACCATTCATTTTTTAACAAGCACATACTTAAACTACCTTAAAATTTCTACATTTCCATAATTAACTCTGTTCGTGATGTTATAAGTCCCAATAAATGACCTAGCAGAGCATCTCTAGCTATTGGCTAGAGATGCTCTGCCAGGTCATCTATCATGACCTTTCCATCTGTATAACTCGTAATCACAGAACAACTTTACATCTTTTCTAGTTAACCCATTACCAGATGGCAAATTTTAGACTTGTCCAATTTCAAAGATGTTGCAGACGGCAATTTCAAAGTGAATGAAATCTTATTTTTTTTGGCTGTTTTTGTTAGAAAACATTGTGGAAAATGAAGAAATTGCTTGTCACAAGCAATTTCTTCGTTTTCCATGATGTTTTCCAAAGCCATCATCTTGTGGGGAGTCAAAAAGGGTCATTTTGTGGTAATGGGTTAAGGTACATGTGTGTATTTTCTACACCTAAATTATCCACATTTATCTCCCCTTATTTAGGTATTTTGTACATCTCGATGCCCCACATGTACACCATATTTTCATCATTCCTCAGGGACAGGTCCTGATGGGGTTTCTAACAAACACCCCTATTTGTATGCTCGAACCCTCTTCTCAGAAATCCTGGATCCATGGCAGTTCCTAGTTGAGGTACTTTCTACACTTCAATGCCTCACTTGTACACGGTATTTTTACCTTCTCTATTGGAAACTAATAGTCAAATGACAACTTGCTCTTTTACATGATATTATAGGTCTCGATAAAGGACCTGGTAGAGCATCTCTAGCTATTAGCTACAGATGCTCTACCAGTCATTTATCACGACCTGAACAAACAATCTGTTTGTCGCTTCTAGTTGAGATACCTTCTACACTTAAATGCTCTACAAATACACTGTATTTTTATCGCTCCTAGTTCAGGTATTTTCTACACCTAGTTGAGGTACTTTCTACACTTCAATGCTCCACATGTACAGGGTATCTTAACCTCCTCAATCGGGAATTTGTAGTCATAAGTCAGTTCTTCACCGCGGTAAATCCTGAAAGGAAAGGTCAGACACGTTTGAGCTAGGATATAGAAAGAGGACCCTTATGGCATTTTAGAGCATTACACATCTTGATCAGCTTGTGTGCGAGATCAGTCTTATCCCGTTAACAGACGGCAAAGTTTAGGACAGTTCCAATTTGAAATATGTTTCAGATGACAACTTCAAGTACATGATAATTAAAAATATTCCCATTTTGGGTTAGAAAACATTGTGGGAAATGAATAAATTGCTTGTCACAAGCAATTTCTTCATTATACGCAATTTTTTTCCCAAACAATTTATTGTGACGGAGTCAAAAGGCTTCACTGTGCAGCAATGGTTTAACATGGCCTATGATGCCGTCTGACAGTGTCTATAGGCATGTAGAAGCTACAAGAGAACAGCATGGATGTTGATCAGTCTGTGTGTATGCACAGGCTGATCTGGATCAATCTTGGCCTCAAATGACACAATGGCACTTTTACAAGATCATTGGTCTTGGAAGTGACAATGAACCACTCAATGAAATGGCTATTAAACTTATGTGAAAGTATATAGAAATCAATGCTCTTGATTATGCATGTTTTGAAACTCGTGTATTGTTTTGAATTTTAATTTTAAGGATTAACCCTCTCCCAAACAAGACCAGGGGCCCGTATTATCAACGATCTTACGACCGCAATTTTGTGTAAACTGTGTAAAAAAACATCTGAATGCAGGAGAAATCAGATTGAGTCAATCAGGTTTGTTGTTACAAGTAATTACGCAAAAAATAAATGTATGATCGTTGATAATACTGGCCCCTGGTTTTTACGTCCCTAATAGAATTCGCATGGGAAAACATTGAGATAAAAGAAGAAACTGCTGATAACCAGCAGTTTCTCCTTTTGTCTCAATATTTTCTGAGCTGTATCACACACAAATCTTATCTTTATCAACATTCATTTTGTCGTCTGCAGCAGTTTCCAAATTGAATCACCCTAAAATTTTGTCATTTGGGAAAGGGTTTCAAGGATTAATTAGCTACACTTACTGTCTCAATGCAAATATCACAATATGTTTTCTGTTGTCCACTGTTATCACCTTGGAGTGGCTGGTCCATATTCAAAGATGGTGAAGATGATAATGTCAAGATGATAAAATTTACATTATTCAGTCTCTTTAGGTAGAAAACTATGTTTCCTCCCCTAAAAGACCAACAAGTTTTAAATTTCCTTCATTGAAATTTGTCCTCTGCAACATTTCTTAAATTGAATGAGTCTAAAATTTGCCGTTAGAAAACTTTGTGGGAAATGAAGAAATTGCTCGTCACAAGCAATTTCTTCATTCCCCACAATGTTTTCCAGAGCCTTTATCTTCAAAAAGCGTTGACTCATTACCAGACAACAATATTTTAGGGTGATCCAAATTCAAAGATTATGCAGACGATAATGTCAAGTTGATAAAATTTACAATATTCAGTCTTTTTGGGTAGAAAACTTTGTGGGATTTGAAGAAATTGATTGTCACAAGCAATTTCTTCATTCCCCACAATGTTTTCCAGAGCCATTATCTTGTGAAGTATCAAAAAGCGTTTATATGATGGAATGGGTTAAAATCAGATTTATTGAACTTACTGTCTCAGTGCGAATATCACAATGTGTTTTCTGTTGTCCACTGTTATCACCTTGGAGTAACAATTAGGCTAAAATAGAGAAAACATGGTCAGTTTAAACTGGTAAAACAGAAATCCTTGTAACCACAAAATGAACCTTTTCAATTAACATTTTTCAAGCTCTTTATGTAATATTCCTGTTGTGGCCAAAGATTTTGCATGCAGTATAGACTAAGATCAGCTTGCACAGATGTGCAGTCTGATCTTAGCCTACACAGCCTGCTTTTTACTCAATCATTGCAGTTGGGATTAAAATATTGAAATGTCTGTTTTAATTGGCAATTTGTTGTAAACAAAATTTTAAGTTTACCCTCTCACGTTTTGATGTCCCTAATAGAATTGGCTTGGGAAAACATTGAGGCAAAGAAGAAAATGCTGATAATCAGCATTTTCTCCTTTTGCCTCAATATTTTCTATGGTTTATTTTACACAAATAGTATCTTTATCAGCATCTATTTTGCTGTCTGCAGCAGCTTTCAAATTTACAAGCCCTAAAAATTTGTCGTTTGGGAAAGGGTTAATGAAACAAAGGTTCAGACAATGGTGAATATTCAATAATCTACCGAATTGTATAAAGTAGCTCATAGACCCCAAATTGAATGCTTATCAGTGTTAAAATTCAAGCTCAATTCTACAACCAATCACAGGGTGGATAATCACGTGATGCAATAATTACTGAATATCTTCATTAACTTTGTTTATACGGGATCGATTTGAACTCCGTTTGAAGCAGAGAATGTGGACAGATGTCACGCATTAGATGGACGTGGTTGATTTTTGAAAAATCAACTGATAAAAAAAGTTATTGAAGATAAACAAAAATTTTGGTTTATCTTCAATAACTTTTTTATCAATTGATTTTTTAAAAATCTATCAGGACCATGTTATTCCTGACATTTTCCACCTTCTCTGCTTCAAACCGAATTCATATTGGTCAAGTATTAAACAAGAGCTTCGCAGAGCGGCGCATATATGCCCGAGAGGGGCTTGTCAGTAAAATTGGCCATTTTTTCAATTCAAGGGCAGATAATTCAAACATGAAATGTTATCAAAATTTTGTTTTCACAACCAGACACCATAGAGATTCATTGTGGCTAGAATGATTAAATTCTGGTTAGAACTGTAGGAGTTGCACACACGAGAAAATGGGCATTTTTGAGAAAATATGCAATTTTCCTTAACCCTTTCCCAAACAACAAAATTTTAGGGTGATCCACTTCAAAAACTGCCATAAATGACAAGAGTGATGCTAATAAAGATAGGATATGTGTAAAATATGGCACAGAAAATATTGAGACAAAAGGAGAAACTGCTGGTTATCAGCAGTTTCTTCTTTTGTTTCAATGTTTTCTCAAGCCTTAGCTATTAGGGACGTCAAAACCAGGTCTTGTTTGGGAAAGGGTTAAATTCAAGGGCAGATAATTCAAAAACGAAAACAGTTATCTGAATTCTGTAGGTGGTGTGCACAACTTAACACCATGGAGATTCATTGTGGCAAGTATGATGAAATTCTGATTAAAACTGTAGGAGGAGTTGCACACACAAGAAAATGGGTATTTTTTTAATTCAAGGACAGATAATTCAAGAACGATAAGAGTTATCTGAATTCCGAAAGTAGTGTGCACAACTAGACACCATGGAGATTCATTGTGTCAAGTTTGATCAAATTCCGATCAAAACTGTAGGAGGAGTTGCACACACAAGAAATTGCTAATGGACGGACAGACGGACGGACGACCGGGGCCATAACATAATACGACCCTTCGGGCGTATAAAAAGATATTGAAAATTATCGGAAATTCTGAGTCACGTGATTATACACCGTGAATCAAGTAATCCATATTGTAGAGCTTCATTGCTAGAAAATAGCTATTATATCCAAAAACTTAGATCCAACCAGCAGGCCCATGGTAACAAACAGTTTATGACCATATATGATAATCTTACCTCACAGGAATGGTTGATAAATCGTGCTGCACTGCCCTTCATTGTGGCGTCTACAACATTTTCATCGTCAATACGGAACATGTAACATCCAATACCCTGAAATATCACAGCAATCTTATTTTACAGAAACATTTATTTAGCATTTAAGTTTAAAGAATGGTTGATAAATCTTGCTGCACTGCCCTTCATTGTGGCGTCAACAACATTTTCATCGTCAATACGGAACATGTAACATCCAATACCCTGAAATACATGTATTATGACAATCTTAAACCGTTTACCACATGACAAAAAGTTATGATGGTCCAAATTAAAAGGTATGCAGATGAAATAATCAAGTGCATGGAATTTACATTTTTTGGTCTTTTTGGGTAGAAAATATTGTGGATAATGAAGAAATTGCTTGTCACAAGCAATTTCTTCATTTTCCATGATGTTTTCCCACGCCCTTTTCTTGAGGGGCATCAAAAAGGCATCACTGTGTAGGAATGGGTTAAAGAATGGTTGATACAGAAACATTAGCCGCGTGCGATTTAGGCCAAAATTGGTCTTCCGGAAGAGGAAGACCATAAATTCTATTCGTTTTAGCTCTTCTGAAATCAGAAGAGTCACGTGACAAGCACTTCCGACTAAATCGAACGGGCATCTTCTATTTCTGGAAGCTCTTCTAGCTCTTCCATTTTTGAGCAGAAGACGGAAGATGTCATGTGGTCGGCAACATGAAAGCGTCTTTAGTTACAAAGTACAGATTTTCTCAATTACTGAAAATCACCTGTATACAGCTAGTTTGTATTAGTTTTGGGATCAAAATGAGAACAAAACTTGTGCTTTTGAAAAAGAAGTGCCTTTATCAGTACAACGTAGTAGTATCAGGGAGGGTATCCAGTCTACCGAATTGGAGCTGGCCATTCTAATTTCCTCCTTTTTGAAGAGCTTTTCGATAGGAAAGCCACTTCCGTTTTCAAGACATGTTCGATTTATTTTTGGCCTTCTGTCTTCTACTTGTCTTCTATCACGTGACTTAGTCTCTTCCATGACGTGTTCTTCTGGAAGAGGAAGATGTTATATCGCACACGCCTATTAATTCAGCATTTTACTTGATTGATGAATCTTGCAGCACTACCCTTCATTGTAGCATCCATAACATTTTCATTGTCAATACGGAACATGTAACACCCAATACCCTGTAATATCACAGCAATCTTACTTTACTGAAACATTTATTTAGCAGTTAAGTTTAAAGAATGGTTGATAAATCTTGCTGCACTGCCCTTCATTGTGGCGTCAACAACATTTTCATCATCGATACGGAACATGTAACATCCAATACCCTGTATAGCGGACGAGAATTGACCTGGCAGAGCACTCCATTCGATTAGCATAGGCTGCTCTGCCAGGTCATTTATCATGAGGTATAATATACATGTATGTATTATACCAATATTAAATTATACTGTAAAAGTCTTTATTTTCGCGAGTTCAACACTTCGCGATTTCGTTGTCTGGGATTTATTCGCGAGTTCAACATTTCGCGATTTCGTTGTCTGGGATTTATTCGCGAGTTTATAAATTCGCGGGCGTATGATTTGAAGCTCGGGTATTTCCGTTGTTTTCCTGAGATATTCGCTTCGTTATTTTCCGTACAAGTCCGTTTAAGCCCCGACAAATACATGAGCGATGGTTACACGAAATGTTTGTCACACCTGTCTTCTCTTTTTAATTGTTTTCACACCTTTTTACGTATAACTGTTGAAAGGACAATGCATGTATTGTTCCTACATGCATTACAAAAATTGATAAACATAAAAACGTAATTGCTTCATTTGTCCATTAGATGTATTTTAAATTGTTTACGATTAAGAGGTTACCAATTTACGACCATAATCTAGCGAAACAAATGTAACAAATATACTCATGTATATCATTATAATTATGATATGATGTTCAATTTCATTTTTTCATACGTTGAAAGATGGATAATAATGTAAATGACCGATTTGAAGTGTTTTTACTGAACATATATAATTACGGAATGTACCGGAATCCGAACAAGTATCAGTAATCTCCGGCATTCTGAGACTAATTTATTCACGAAATTGATGAATTCGCGAGATAGCCCACTCGCGAAAATTAGCGAAAATTAGATCCTAGCGAATAAATAGACTTTTACAGTAAATACTATCAATTAGGACTTTACTTTTGATCATTTAAAACAGATCAATGACATAATTCCTTAAAGTACAAAAAGTCTGTAAACTCAGTATTTTAGAGTAAAGCAATTAAAACCTTCAATTGTACTTTTGCTTGCAGCAAAAATATCATCAACTTTCGATACAAAGACTTAACAAAACTTCAATGTTTTTTTCAGGTGAAGGTCTTACAGGCCCTTAAGCATCACAGCATATTGAAATGCTTTTACAGTTATTAAACCTATTGCTGACCCATCCATTTGTTTATTTTTAAATACTGACCTTGCTCTCATAGTACAGTTCTCGGCTGTCCGTCATGGAGTTTCGTATCACTTCACCAGCATATTCTATAATCATCTCTCCCGCATCAATCTTCCTCTTACAGAATAAACCACGACCATGAATGTACGATCTGAAGGAAAAATGGATACAATTTGAAAGTCAATTATTGATTTTCACTTATTTACAGCCATCATACCATCCTTACGTTAACCCATTACCAAACGACAAAATTTTAGCGTGATCTAAATTGAAAGATCTTGCAGACAACAATTTCAAGTGAATGAAATTTCACATTTTTCGGTCTTTTTACACAGAAAACATTGTGGGAAACGAAGAAATTGCTTGTCACAAGCAATTTCTTCATTTTCCACTATGTTTTCCAAAGCCTTTATCTCTTGGGGAGTCAAAAAGAGTCACTGTGTGGGTTAATCCTTGCAACCACCAACAAGAATGCCAGTCACAGTACACTCCGTTTTTTCGCAGTAAGTCCCCTATTTCACTGACACAACAAAAACTGGCAAAACCCTAACAATATGCACAAGATCACTGATCAGGGGCTCATATTATCAAAGATCTTATACTTTTAAGTAAACTGTGTAAGAAGACATCTGATTGCACGAGAAATCAGATTTGGGCCAATCAGTTTTATTGTTACATGTAATTACGCAATAAATAATCATACGACTGTTGATAATACCAGCCCCAAGTGACCAGAGAACATAATATGAAACAAGAGCCGTCATAGACAGATTATGCTCCCCGAATAAGTGTTTGTCACAAAATAAAAACTATCATACAGATTTTTTGTACACACATTATTTATACAATATGGTCTAGAACATCTCATTTATCACATAAGTACAAAATTTCATTAAATTCTGCCCATTAGATGAAGGGAAATTAGAGAAAAACTAATTTTTACCATAAGGCCCCTTTTTCCATGACACAGCCTCAAATCAAGAAACGGAGAAAAAGGTCCCTAGGATTTATCCCAGGAAGTTCACATGTGAAGTTTCATTGAATTTGGTCCAAGGGTAGCTGAGATCTGGCTGTGGACGGACGGACGAACACACGGACGGACGGATGGACAGAAATTTTTTCGGGGAGCATAAAAATCTCCATCTTAATCAATACATAAATGTAGGAATCATGTTAACCAGATTTGTTGTTGCTGTGCCATATGATTCAACGCTGTGAGTCAATTAAACATTTATTGACAGGTTACTAACCTGTAAACATCCACACACTCCCGCGAGAACGCCTTCAACATTCTGATTCTCATGGCCCATGGCCTTTGGCATTTCTGGTTAAAAACATTGCCGGAAACGGAGAAATTGCTTGTCACAAGCAATTTCTTCATTTTCGACAATGTTTTCCAAAGCCATTTTTTCTTGTGGGGCATCAATAAGCGTCACTATGTGCAAAGGGGTAATTGACAAGTTACTAAGCTGTAAACACCAATAAATGTGAGAAAGCCTTCGACTTTTAATCTCATGGTCATGGCCTTACAAGGTAAAAACATTGTGGGAAATGATGAAATTGCTTGTCACAAGCAATTTCTTCATTTTCCACAATGTTTTCCAAAGCCTTTATCTTTTGGGGCCTAAAAAAGCGTCAATTTGTTGGAATGGGTTAATTGACAGGTTACTAACCTGTATACTCCAACACATTCCCGCGAGAACGCCTTCAACTTTCTGAACCTCATGGCCATCGGTAGATCCATGCTCGTAGCTCGTCTTGACGACTTCTGGGCCATCTCTTCGTTGCCCTCTTGGTATGATCGCTCCGGTAACTGTCGGTATCGTGACATGAGGAAACTAAACATGTCCCACGGATTACGCCCCGTAAACGGCTCCGATCTGATACAGCCTGATGGGTTCAATAGCTCCTGTGAATAAGAACAACACAATAATCATTAATCAATTGGTTTGAAATTCAAACAAGAAATGAGTGACAGAAAATCTGGGGCTCTATAGAAAGTTACAGAAGTCATTCGTGTAATTATGCTTGCAGTTTTCCAGGGAGTTTTGTAGATTTTAAAGTTTACAGAGCCTTGGTACAATAAATATCCAAAGGCCCAGTCACACAGCCGATCATGCACAAATCACTTCCCTTCAGCGAAACTGACCAATATTTTTGGATGTCAGGGTAGAAACCATCACTTGCAATCACTGACATATCTCGCACACTAAGCATCATATTAGGTTTGTCACCATTCAAAGACATTATATTGTTGACACAAATTCCAAGTAAATGAAAACTTTTTTGTAGTATGTCAAAAAGAACAAGAGATGTTTGTAAAACATATATGCCCCCTCAAGGGCCTACATTTGATGTAGGTCAAAGTCCAAGGTCAAGTTAACAAGGTCCAAGGTCATGGTCAAATATGAAAGGTCTTGGTAGGAGGTGTCTATGTGTGAAATATCAAAGCTGTATGTGTAAAAGTAAAATGAAACATAGGCCAGGTTAAAGTTTTTAAAAGTAGGCCAAATGCCAAGGTCAAGGTCATGGTTAAATGTGAAATGTCTTGGTTGGAGGTGTCCATGTGTGAAATATCAAGGCTGTAGGTATAAAAGGACATGATATATATGCCCGGTTTCAGTCTTTTTAAAAGTAGGTCAAACTCCAAGGTCAAGGTTGCAATATTCAAGGTCATGGTCAAATGTGGAAGGTCTTGGTAGGAGGTGTCTATGTGTGAAATATCAAGGCTGTACGTGTAATAGGACATAAGATAAAGGCTAAGTTAAAGATTTCTAAAAGTATGAAAAAATCAAAGGTCAAGGTCACACATGCCAAGGTCATGGTCAATTTTGAAAGGTCTTGGTAGGAGGTGTCCATGTCTAAAATATTGAGACTGTATAGGTAACAGGACATGAGATATAGGCCTAGTTTAAGCTTTTTAAAAGTAGGTCAAACTCCAAGGTCAAGGTCCAAGGTCATGGTCAAAAGTGAAATATCTTGGTTGGAAGTGACCATGTGTGAAATATCAAGGCTGTATATGTAAAATGACATGAAATATAGGTCAGGTTAATGTATAATCAAAGTAGGTCAAACACCAAGGTCAAGGTCACAAGGTCCAAGGTCATGGTCAAATGTGAAAGGGCTTGGTTGTAGGTGTCCATGTGTCAAAGGAATTAATATATCGGCTAGGTTAAAGTTTTTTTTAAAGAAGGTCAAAGTCAAAGGTCAATGTCACAAGGTTCAAGGTCATGGTCAAATGTGAAAGGTCTTGGTAGGATGTTTCCATGTGTGAAATACCAAGGCTGTATGTGTAATAGCACATAAGATATAGGCCCAGTTTAATTTTTTTAAAAGTAGGTCAAACTCCAAGGTCAAGGCCACATGGTCCAAGGTCATAGTCGTATGTGATAGGTCTTGGTCGGAGGTTTCCATGTGTCAAATATCAAGGCTGTATGTATAAAAGGACATGATATATCGGCCAGGTTAAAGTTTTTTAAAAGTAGGTCAAACCCCAAGGTCAAGGTCACAAAGTCCAAGGTCATGGTCAATTGTGAAAGGTCTTGGTAAGATGTGTCCATGTGTGAAATATAAAGGCTGTATTTGTAAAAGATCATGAGATATATGCCGTTTTTTTTTTTAAAGTAGGTCAAACTCCAAGGTCAAGGTCACAAGGTCCAAGGTCGTGGTTGAATGTGAACCATGTTGATAGGAGGTATCTATGTGTGAGATATCAAGGCTGTATGTGTAAAAGGACATGAGATATAGGCAAGGTTAAGAGTTAATTGTAAAAATCAACAAAGGGCAATAACTCCAACAATTTGATTGGCAGAGTTACAGTTCTTGTGCACTGCAACTCTCCATAATGAAATCTATTCACCTGTAAAGTTTCATGATTCTACCTTACATATTTTTTGAGTTGTGCTCCGGACAAGAATCAAGTTATAAAATCAACAAAGGGCAATAACTCAGAAAACTTGATCGGCAGAGTTACGGTTCTTGTGTACTGCACCACTCCATAATGAGATCTATCCACCTGTACAGTTTCATGATTCTACCTTACATACTTTTTGAGTTATGCTCCGGACAATAATCAAATTTGAAAATCAACAAAGGGCAATAACTCAAACAAGAGGCCCAAGAGGGCCTGAATCGCTCCACTGGCTAAAGTAAAAGAATTATGTCAGTGTACTAAATTGACCCAATGGTTCTTTTTAAAGAATTATTTCGTAATTTCTCCCATTCTGATAAGCCCTGTCCTGCTTTGCCCACATTTATTGACCAATCAAAATTTTACTACCAACAGAAGTAATTGGACACCCAAGGAACATTTCTACCGAGTTTGGTAAAAATTTGCCTTGTGGTTGAATTTGTAAAGAAGTTTTCATGATTTCTGCCATTCTGATAAGCCCCGCCCTGCCATGCCCACATTTATGGACCAATCAAAATTTCACAGCAAATTTAAGTATAGGGTTACTTGAGGTGCATTTCTGCCAAGTTTAATTGAAATTGGCCCTACGGTTGATTTTTAAAGAATTATTTTGTGATTTCTCTAAGTCAAATAAGTCCCACCCTGCCACGCCTACATTTATTTACCAATTAAAATTTCATGGACAAGTTAAGAGTCAACCAATGTACATTTCTGCAAAATTTGGTCAAAATTGGCCCAATGGTGGATTTTTAAAGAATTATTTTGTGATTTCTCCAAGTCTGATAAGCCCCGCCCTGCCACGCCCACATTTATGGACCAATCAAAATCCAATGGACAAAGTAAAGAAAGAGTCACCTAAGGTACATTTCTGCCAAGTTTGGTCAAAATTGGCCACATGGTTGATTTTTAAAGAATTATTTTGTGATTTCTGTAAGTCTGATAAGCCCCGACCTGCCACGCCCACATTTATGGACCAATCAAAGTTCTTTAAACAATTTAAGTATAGGGTCACCTAAGGAACATTCCTGCAAAGTTTGGTCAAAATTGACCCACTGGTTTGAGAGGAGAAGATTTTCAAAGAATTATTTTGTGATTTCTCAAAATTTGATAAGCCCCGCCCTGCCACGCCCACATTTATAGACCAATCAAAATTTCGCTGACACATTAAGTAAAGAGTCACCCAAGGTACATTTCTGCCAAGTTTGGTCAAAGTTGGCCAAATGGTTGATTTTTAAAGAATTATTTTGTGATTTCTCTAAGTCTGATAAGCCCCGACCTGCCACGCCCACATTTATGGACCAATCAAAGTTCTTTAAACAATTTAAGTATAGGGTCACCTAAGGAACATTCCTGCAAAGTTTGGTCAAAATTGACCCACTGGTTTGAGAGGAGAAGATTTTCAAAGAATTATTTTGTGATTTCTCAAAATTTGATAAGCCCCGCCCTGCCACACCCACATTTATAGACCAATCAAAATTTCGCTGACACATTAAGTAAAGAGTCACCCAAGGTACATTTCTGCCAAGTTTGGTCAAAGTTGGCCAAATGGTTGATTTTTAAAGAATTATTTTGTGATTTCTCTAAGTCTGATAAGCCCCGCCCTGCCACGCCCACATTTATGGACCAATCAAAATTCTTTGAACAATTTAAGTAAAGGGTCACCCAAGGAACATCCCTGCAAAGTTTGGTCAAAATTGGCCCACTGGTTTGAGAGGAGAAGATTTTTAAAGAAAAAGTTAACGGACGCACGCACGGACGCACGCACGCACGCACGCACGACGGACACACCGCCATGACAATAGCTCGCTGGCCTTCGGCCAGTGGAGCTAAAAATCATTAAGACCCCCTTTCTTAGTCTAGATCTGCCCAATTCAAGACAAGCTTCTCTTTTTAAGTGACAAACACTTTGACTCAATCAAATTCAGTGTAAGAAAATGTCATAAAGACCCCTTTTCCCATGTTTTAACACAAAACCTTTCCATGTTCAAAAAGGTTCATTCTGTATGCTGAAACAATTATTTTGACCAGTTGTTTTTTCAGATTGAGCTGAATTTGTGGCCTTCAGTATATAAACATTGGAAATGTCATTAAGATCTCTGTATGCTTAAACAATTATTTTGACCAGTTTAATTATGACCAAGTTTCAATAGGATTGAGCCAAATTTGTGGCCACTAGAGTGAAACAGTGAAAATGTAAATAAGGCCCCTTTTCCTGTGTTTTCAAAAGGAATAAAATTCCTTTTAAAACTTTGGTAGAGCTTAACCCAAAGAAGATCCCTGCAAAGTTTCAGGTCGTTTGGCCTTGTGATTTAGGAAAAGACTTTTAAAGCAATTGTTGGACGATAGACAACAGACAGACGGACAACGGACATTCACCGATTACAATAGCTCACCTTGAGTACTTTGTCTTCACGTGAGCTAAAAGTTGAACGCACGGACGGACGGACGCACGCACGCACGACGGACACAACGCCATGACAATAGCTCACTGGCCGAATAATGGAAAATAAGCCCCGCCCACAGTGGCCATGTTTTTCGAATTATCAAAATTTCTTCAAGGAATCTGAAAAAGGGTCACCAAAGGAACATGCCTGTCAAATTTCAAAGAAATCTGATAAGTTGTTTGGGAGAAGAAGATTTTTTAAGTTTTTTCTAAAAATTCGTATTTGTTACCATAGCAACCAGAGTTTTCAATGGAATTGAATTCTTTGAAGGAATTTGAAAGAGGGCTATGCAAGGAACATTTCTGTGAAATTTAATTAAAATTGGTCCAGTAGTTTTTGAGAAGAAGATTTTTTAAAATTACACTATGCGCCATATATGGAAAATAAGCCCCGCCCACAGCGGCCATGTTTTTCGAATTATCAAAATTTCTTCAAGGAATCTGAAAAAGGGTCACCAAAGGAACATGCCTGTCAAATTTCAAAGAAATCTGATAAGTTGTTTGGGAGAAGAAGATTTTTTAAGTTTTTTCTAAAAATTCGTATTTGTTACCATAGCAACCAGAGTTTTCAATGGAATTGAATTCTTTGAAGGAATTTGAAAGAGGGCTATGCAAGGAACATTTCTGTGAAATTTAATTAAAATTGGTCCAGTAGTTTCTGAGAAGAAGATTTTTAAAGAAAAAGTTAACGGACGGACGGACGGACGCACGGACGGACGGACGCACGCACGCACGACGGACACAACGCCATGACAATAGCTCGCTGGCCTTCGGCCAGTGGAGCTAAAAATATGATCAGCAGAGTTACGGTTCTTGTGCACTGCACCTCTCCATAATGAGATCTATCCACCTGTAAAGTTTCATGATTCTACCTAAAATACTTTTTGAGTTATGCTCCGGACAAGAATCAAGTTTGAAAATCAACAAAGGGCAATAACTCAAAAAAATTGATCAGCAGAGTTACGGTTCTTGTGCACTGCACCTCTCCATAATGATATCTATCCACCTGTAAAGTTTCATGATTGTACCTTACATACTTTTTGAGTTATGCTCCGGACAAGAATCAAGTTATGAAATCAACAAAGGGCAATAACTCAAAAAATTTGATCGGCAGAGTTACGGTTCTTGTGCACTGCACCTCTCCATAATGAGATCTATCCACCTATGAAGTTTCATGATTCTACCTTTAATACTTTTTGAGTTATGCTCCGGACAAGGTTTGGTCTACGGACAGACCGACCGACCTACGGACCGACCTTCCGACCGACCGACACTTGCAAAACAATATACCCCCATTTTCTTCGAAAGGGGGCATAATTATCATAAGGGAGCGGGTTAATATAAAATTGATACCGTATAGCACTTTATTTCTGCGGGGACTTTATTTCTGCTATTTCTGCGGTCGTGGACGGCACCGCAGAAATAAAATCCGCAGAATATTAATCCTGAATGTAGAGGTTGTTGTCATCCTGTATTTCAGTCAGTACATGGACAAGTTAAACTGTTACAACCCCCCCCCCCCCCCCCGATGGAAAGAACACTATCATAACAATGGATTGCTTTCCTATTAAACAAGAGGGCCAAGATGGCCCTGGATCGCTCACCTGATAGAAGTTTGAAACTTTCTCCTTGCAGAATAAGACACACCTTTTACATGACCTAGGTATTTCTAAGACAAAAACACGAAATTAAAGATGCGAGATTATGATCCAGCTGAAAACAGCATTCTTAGTCTTTAATGATCAATATTTGTGGCTGTTAAAGTGAAAACCAAGTCGATAAAAAAAAGATCAATTTTGTCATAATCCAGGGCACATAACTCTGTTCTGATAAATGATATTCTCATCAACCTTATGTCCAAGTTGTTTTTTGATTGGACAATGTTTATTGCTGTTTGAGTGAAATTAAACAAAATCGGCAATTTTGTCACCATCAAGGGCACACAACTCTGGTTTTTCTAGTCCAATCAATATGAAAAATGAAATCATATAAGATCTCATGGTCACCAACATTATGACCAAGTTGTATCTTGATTGGTCAATATTATTTTGTGTTTTTTAGAGTGAAAATAAAGTCAAAAATGGCAATTTTGCGAAATTCAAGGGCCAATAACCCTGTTTTTTCTTGTTTGATCAAGCTGAAAATTTAACTCATTCAGCATCTTATGGTTACCAACATTTTTGCCAAGTTTTGTCTTGATGGGTCAATAAATGTAGATGCTAAAGTGTAAACAAAGTCGAAAACAGCAAATTTGTCGAATTCAAGGGCACATAACTCCAGACTTCCTACTTAAATGACACTGAAAATCAAACTCATTCATTATTGCATGGTTACCAATATTCTAGCCAGGTTTTGTCTTGATTGGTCAATATTTGTAGATGCTAGAGTGGTAATAAAGTCGAAACTAGCGATTTTTGATATTCAAGGGCGCATAACTCCAAACTTCCTGATCCGATCTGAACCAAAATCAAACTCGTCCAAGAGCTTATTGTCATACATGTTTTGATCAAGTTTGGTCAAAATTGGTCCATATCTGTAGATGCTAGAGTGGTAACAAAGTCAAAACTAGCGATTTTTGATATTCAAGGGCGCATAACTCCAGACTTCCTGATCCCATCTGACCCAAAATTGAACTCATCCAAGAACTTATGGTCATACATGTTTTGACCAAGTTTGGTCAAGATTGGTCAATATTTGTAGATGCTAGAGTGGTAACAAAGTCAAAACTAGCTATTTTTGATATTCAAGGGCGCTTAACTCCGTACATCCTGATCCGATCTGACCCAAAATCGAACTCGTCCGAGCACTTATGGTCATACATGTTTTGACCAAGTTTGGTCAAGATTGGTCAATATTTGTGGATGCTAGAGTGGTAACAAAGTCAAAACTAGCGATTTTTGAAATTCAAGGGCGCATAACTCCTGACTTCCTGATCCAATCTGACCCAAAATCGAACTCGTCCGAGAACTTATGGTCATACATGTTTTGACCAAGTTTGGTCAAGATTGGTCAATATTTGTGGATGCTAGAGTGGTAACAAAGTCAAAACTAGCGATTTTTGATATTCAAGGGCGCATAACTCTGGACTTCCTGATCCGATCTGACCCAAAATCGAACTCATCCAAGAACTTAATGTCATACATATTTTGACCAAGTTTGGTCAAGATTGGTCAATATTTGTAGATGCTAGAGTGGTAACAAAGTCAAAACTAGCTGGTTTTGATATTCAAGGGCGCTTAACTCCGGACTTCCTGATCCGATCTGACATGTTTTGACCAAGTTTGGTCAAGATTGGTCAATATTCGTGGATGCTAGAGTGGTAACAACAAATTGTGAACAGACGGACAGACGGACGGACGACGGACAAAAAGCGACCACAATAGCTCACCTTGAGCACTTCGTGCTCAGGTGAGCTAAAAATGGCGTAACTATGGCTTTAACTTAGGTGTAGATAAGACATTTTATTTTATCAATAAACAATGATTCAACAAATTTGACTGATTGGTAACAGTTTGACACGCCTGTCTTTTCACACCTATTTGTATACGGCATTGTTTACCATACTTTATAGATGGGCAAGAATTCACTAATGTGCCTCACAGTGTGACAATGAGTGAAACAAGAGGGCCAAGATGGCCCTGGATCGCTCACCTGATAGAAGTTTGAAACTTTCTCCATGCAGAACAAGACCCACCTTTTACATGACCTAGGTATCTCTGAGACAAGAACACAAAACTTAAGATGCGAGATTATGATCCAGCTGAAAACAGCATTCTCAATATTTGTGGCTGTTAAAGAGAAAACCAAGTTGATAAAAAAACATCAATTTTGTCATAATCCAGGGCACATAACTTTGTTCTGATAAAGATATTCTCATCAACCTTATGTCCAAGTTGTTTTTTGATTAATCAATATTTATTGCTGTTTGAGTGAAATTAAAAACGAAATCGGCAATTTTGTCACCATCAAGGGCACACAACTCTGGTTTCTCTAGTCCGATCAATATGAAAAATGAAATCATATAAGATCTCATGGTCACCAACATTGTGACAAAGTTGAGTCTTGTCTGGTCAATATTTGTGTTTTTTTTTAAGTGAAAATAAAGTCGAAAACAGCAATTTTGCGAAATTCAAGGGCCAATAACTCTGTTTTTTCTCGTCCGATATATCAAGCTGAAAATTTAAACTCGTTCAGCATCTTATGGTTACCAACCTTGTTGCCAAGTTTTGTCTTGATTGGTCAATAAATGTAGATGCTAAAGTGTAAACAGAGTCGAAAACGGCAAGTTTGTCAAATTCAAGGGCACATAACTCCAGACTTCCTACTTCGATGACACTGAAAATCGAACTCATTCATTATTGTATGGTTACCAAAATTCTAGCCTAGTCTTCTTTTGATTGGTCAATATTTGTAGATGCTAGAGTGGTAACAAAGTCGAAACTAGCTATTTTTGATATTCAAGGGCACATAACTCCTTACTTCCTGATCCGATCTGACCCAATATCGAATCGTCCAAGAGCTTATTGTCATACATGTTTTGACCAAGTTTGGTCAAGATTGGTCAATAATTTTAGATGTTAGAGTGGTAACAAAGTCAAAACTAGCCATTTTTGACGTTCAAGGGCACATAACTCTGGACTTTCTGATCCGATCTGACCCAAAATCAGACTCATCCAAGAACTTATTGTCATACATGTTTTGACCAAGTTTGGTTAAGATTAGTCAATATTTGTAGATGCTAGAGTGGTAACAAAGTCAAAACTAGCTATTTTTGATATTCAAGGGCGCATAACTCCAGACTTCCTGATCCGATCTGACCCAAAATCAAACTCATCCAAGAACTTACGGTCATACATGTTTTGACCAAGTTTGGTTAAGATTGGTCAATATTTGTAGATACTAGAGTGGTAACAAAGTCAAAACTAGCCATTTTTGACGTTCAAGGGCACATAACTCTGGACTTCCTAGTCCGATCTGACTCAAAATCGAACTCATCCGAGATCTTATGGTCATACATGTTTTGACCAAGTTTGGTTAAGATTGGTCAATATTTGTGGGTGCTAGAGTGGTAACAACAAAATGTGAACAGACGGACAGACGGACAGACAGACGGACAGACAGACGGACGCCGACGGACAAAAAGCGACCACAATAGCTCACCTTGAGCACTTCGTGCTCAGGTGAGCTAAAAAAAAAGAGATATTGTTTTAATATTCTGTTCAGACACAGATAAAGGTCAAATATTTATGACAGGGTTCGACTTAAGGATGAATTTTTAACTGGCCAGCAGGGCCAGTTAAGATGGAAAGTAACTGGCCCAACCTGTTTGTCACTGGTCCAAAATTTTTAAGAAGAAATATGGTGAAAAGCATGACAAAAATAGCACATAACAGGTTTATGTGGTCAATTAAACAAAGTCTACATATATCATGGTTATTAACAAAGCCTAAACTCCACTGTTAGAAGTTTATAAAGCAGATAAAGGCTTTTCTCTCTATTAAAGCTTCTCTCCTTAATTGAATATACTGATTGTCCTCCTCATCAGAATACACATCATCTAACTTATAGTCAGAATGAAACTTATATAAGGTTCATCAGACAGACTGACAGGATTTTGTTCATGAGGGAAGAAGCTGCAAAATTAAAATCGGGTGACTGGAGTACATTGAAATATGCTTAATTATACAAGAACATTGATTCAATAATAAATCAAATAACCCTTATCTACTTCCATCGTCTTATTTTATTAAAGAATATCCTAAATTCTGTTCAATTACATATGTATTACATGTATGTTTCCTATCCCATTGCAAAAATCCAGGTTGTTCCAAAAATCTTAATTTTATTAAAGGGCAATACAGAGAAATGGCCATGTCAAATAATATAAGGTGGACAAGCCTAATTGATAAAGAATTATCATATTAACCAAGCTATATTTTTTTCTCTATCTCTTCTACATTTTCAAATTAAAAAAAAATAAAAGTTTGAGCACGAGTAGCATTGTTTGGATTGCATTCTATTTCAGATTCAATTCCAGTTCAAAAAGCAGTAAAAAGTTGAGCACAATTGATCTGAAATACATCAGAGTTCCTGCTCATTAGGTAGAAAAAAGATACAACAGATTAAGTGCTGTTTAAAGATAAGGGTCACAAGTCGTGACGTCATGTAAAACTGAACCACCCACTACATCAAAGAAAACCCTATTTATGGAAAATCAGTATGTGTCGGAAATAGACTGTTTTAGGAGGCTTACAGTAATTTGTGTAAGAACAAAGGAATTTACTCTTTTTATGTATACATGTGATTAGATTCTTAACAAGGGATATGCATGTTAACTTGAGCGTCCAAGCATTGGAATTGCAAACAATTTTCACTCAGAACAACACATTTTATAGTGCAATTTGCTTTCATTAAAATCAGTTTGTGCAAGTATCCTTTACTCAGTATTTGTATATGTGAATTTCTATTTCTGCGAGTGAATTATAAGACTATATATGGATATAATACAGTAGTGCACAAAAGGAAATAATTACCGATAATCTGATCAAAGTTTTGTAGAAATTAAAACCATGAAATAACTTCACTTCTTTCTCATTTTCGGTGATATTTTGCAGAAAACTACTTGTTTGTTATTTTTGGTCAAAGATCGCGATCCACCCATTGCTGAAGTGTTGATTATTTGTTCTCGATTCTCTCATTAGATTTGTGTTATTTCCGAGTACAAAGATACAGTTACTACCTGTAGCCCTACAAATTTTGTTTTTGAAAATGGTATCGGCGGACAAAGACTTAACTAACGCTGAGCGTACACGATTTGTAAACTGAAATATTCAAGCTAGATATCTAGTAAACATCTTTCAATTAACGGAGCATACGTGACCGAAGCAAAATTAAACATTGTTTACCAAGATATGCAGCCTAACCATTACGTTTTCTAACTGGATAAATCTAATTGGCCTATCTGTACAAAACAATTTTATGACTAAGGCATAATTTCAACTGGCCAAACGGGCTGGCTTCTGGCATGTTCAACTGGCCCGAGGTAAATTCAACTGGCCTCGGGCTAGCGGACCAGCGGTTAAATCGACCCCTGTTATGATAATTTAACTTTTTTAGAATGAATGTCCATGAATGTCCATGTACTTGCCACACCAAAAAATGCAATTTTTGAGCATGTAACATTGACACAAATTCTTTTTTTCTTTTAAGACGTCTCTCCCTTCTGGGTAATTACAACTATTTTTTCTCTTCTGATTATTATTTGGCCTTCATTATATTCTCCATCTGAGATTTCATTTTAAATAATTAATTACCAGAATTTTTGGAAACTGTTGACAAAGTGTTATTTAGTGTCAATGTTACATACAACTGTTCAACTGTAGGTAGAACAAGAGCTGTCACTGTAAGATGACAATGCCCCCGACACCGCTTTGATCGTCATAAGGTCAAGGTCATCCAGGGGTCAAGGTCACCAAAGTATGTGCCTACAGAAAGGTAATGTACCAAGGAATGTTGTGGTAAAGTATGAAGCGAATATATTAAGTAATAAGGAAGTTATGGCCAATGTTAAAGTTTTTGGACGGAATGACGGACGGACGGACGGACGGACAGACGGACGGACGGACGGACAAGTCAAATTTATGATGCCTCCCTATCGGGGGCATAAAAATGTTCCTTCTTTCCAATTCACTTATTAGAAACACCAACGTTAATCACCTTCAAGGCTGAAAATATATCAGGAGCTTGCAGTATAATAGACTTAATTATCCTAGCACTATTAACATAAATGTTGACACCAAATAATTTCTGTCCATGTTACACGCATGCTTCAATGTACACAATTAAAACAAGAGCCGTCAGAGACGGACAATGCTCCCCGAATAAGGCATTGTCACAATAAATATATGCCATGCAGAGCAAATATAAAGCTAACAAACGTTAAGCCCCCTTTTTCCATGACATATTTTGTATACGCAAATTTTAAATAGTTTATTGTCAAGGGTATCGGATTTGCTACTCAAATATGAAATTTCATCAAATTCTGACCATTAGACTAGGAGAAATTAGAGAAAAACTGTTTTTAACCTTAAGTCCCCTTTTCCCATGACGAGGCCTCAAATCCAAAATCCGGGAAAAGTACATCGGCATTTTGTCATAGGGAGTTCACATGGTAAGTTTCATTTGATTTGGCCCAAGGGTTATGGAGAAATTGCTTCGGACGGACGGACGGACGGACGGACAGACAAAGCGGCGACTATATGCTCTCCCTTCGGGAAGCATAAAAATCTACATAAAACTAAAGGCAAACGTGGCGTTAGAATTATTTTACATCAACACTGAAGCTTAATTTTGTTATTTTCTTAGGAGAAATACAGGAATTCTTCAAGTTGACATATACACAAATGTAGTATGTAATCATGACACAAAAATTGCTAAGCGTTACATACGATTCACAAGTGGCCATGTGTAATAAGCAGTGAACATTTACATGAACAGTTTTGGTTCATTTCAGAAAAAAAGTCTGGTAATCTGCTTTGACACTATTTGATACAAGTTAAAACATTAAGAACTGTTTGTTTGGGCTCAAACAAATGTTGACACTAAAATGTCACACTTTTGCGTCAATGTTACATGCATTTTCACCTTTAATTCAGGTCATTAATACTTTCTAGCGTAATTTAAAGTATTTGTTTTTGCGAAAAATTAGAGAAAACACCCTGACCTCTGTGTAGAATGATTATTTGTTCAAGCAATTGTCTTTAATATTAAAATATACCAACACAACATCAGATTGACACAAAAAATCCACTAGTGAATTCTTGCCCAGATACTGGCAAATGAGTGGATTTATCCCTTTATCCTAACGGAGTAATTAGAATAATTGGTAAGCATCGTCTTTAAAACTATGTCTGATACTGACTAAAACTGATTTGATAGCGCAGAAATAAAATCTTTGATTTTGCAAAATGAGAGACCGCAGAATTATGTTCCGCAGAAATTTAACCCGTCTGATTTCTGGAAAAAACGCAGAATTTGGACCCCACAGAAATAAAGAGCTATACGGTAACTCACCACCTCCTGTTCCGTTGGTTCATGTTTGTGATATTTAAACTTGTATTTTCTACAATATCCGGCCCCGGACAGCTGCTCCAATAAATACACAACATTTGGGTGACTTAATCCAAACATTTCTATCCCGGATAAACCTGTAGAGAGACAGATGAAACACATTTCTCAGATTTGATAGAACAATTCAAGGTACAAGTTACAGAATTTAACACTAATCCTAATAAAAGACTGATGGAGTTGAGTAAAAACAAATTTCTCAACTATCAGACTTTAACGATGTAAACAAAGTCATCCCAGGTTGAAACAGACAAAACAATACTGGAAATTGCATGGCAAAAGAATTGAACAAAACAATTTGGTTCTGTCCAAATGCATGGGTATTGCAGTGTACAAAGTTAATCTGACATGAAGAATGGAAAAGCAATTTCTTCCCTTTTTTCCAACATTTTCCAAAGCTTTAACATTTACTAAGGTACATCGAAAGACATAATTGTTTGGGGAAAGATTAACTGACCTGTGTATGAGAGCTGTTTAACCCTGTTTGCCTCTCTAGCATCCTGGACCTTCTCTATCACCTGCTTCCAGGCACCTACAGTAAACAAGAAATAGATGCGGATAATTATTAATTATGATAAGGAGAACATTTATGAAATTTCTATAGATCTACTGCGAAAGATGTGAAAATTATGAAAGTTATCATAATAGTTTAGCAATTTCTTGTTTTTTACTTGTTGACCGGAGCAATGGTTAAGTTATACAATGTATGCACAATTCAATTCGCCTATGAAATGACATTACCGGTACTTCGATATTCATTTATTCAAAGAGTACCCGCATAATGCATATAGATAGGCTAATTTTTGAAAGAGAATATTATTGTACTGTTTGCTCCTACTATCATGACCAATTCATGAAATGTCCATTATCTACCCAAACATAATTCAGGATAATGATTTAACCCATTACCACAAGACAAAATTTTGGACCATTCCAATTTCAAAGATGTTGCAGACGACAATTTGAAGTGCATAGAAGTTAACATTTTTTGGTGATTTCGTTTAGAAAACATTGTGGGAAATGAAGAAATTGCTTGTCACAAGCAATTTCTTCATTTTCCTCAATGTTTTCCAAAGCCTTTATTTTGTAGTCCGTCAAAAGGCGTCATTGTGTGGGAATGGGTTAAATGTAACTCTACAGTTACAGTCAAATGTTTTAGTGATATACAATATTACGCACCATCAAGTGTATCTGCCCTGCAAGAGAATCCATCATCACTGGTGATTTCAAACTCGAGATGTCCGAGACTTTGACCCGTTTTATCATGACCTCCCTTGGCGTTTTCTAGCTCCATCATTGTGGATAAAGGAATGTCTTGAATCTCCTCTTCCACGGCTGCGATCGGCAGCTGATGAGTCTCCTTCTGAGGGTGGATGATCGGGTGACTCGCTTTACCTGCAATGTTTACTTAGTTTTATATATACAGTCGACACTCGTTATCTCGACATCGGATAAGTCGAAATTCCGCTTAAGTCGATGTTAAAGTCATGTCCCGTCCTCAACATATGGATATCAAAATGTTTAATCAAAATAGTTCTGAAACAAATTCAGCCACTGAAATTTAGTAGGAAAAGGATAGAAATTGCTTGTTTCGAGCAATGTCTTTCCTTTTCCTACTATATTTCAATCATGGACATATCAAAAATGGTTAAATAACGTTTTCATAAAAAAATAATCAAAATCGGATGAGTCGAACTCCGGATATGTCAAGGTATTTTGACGGCCCCTCCGACTTCGACACAACGAGTGTCGACTGTAAATATGTAAGAAAGCACTTAATTTCATTTCATCAAATGTTTAAGTTTGATCTTATTCCAGTCGTAATTGTAGTAGGAGTTGCACACAAAAGGAAATGAACATTTTTTTAATTCAAAGGCAGATAGTTTAAGAATGAAAGAAGTTATCGGATTTCTGTAAGTGGTGTGTACAATTAGAAACCATAGAGATTCATTGTGGCAAGTTTGATCAAATTCTAATTTGACATTAGCTCCCGGACAAAAAGTCCCGGCTCGCTATAAAGGAAACAATATTGGTTATCAGCATTTTTTCTTTTCTTCAATGATTTCAAAGTCTTCTTTGGGAAAGGTTTTGAAATTAACTAAAATCAATTTTACACACCTGAAGAATGAGGTGCAGCGATGGCGGACGGCTTTCTCACTTTCTTGAGCGGCGACCTCGGCTTCAGAACTTGTTTCCTCTTGTAGCGTTTCTGCGTCTGCCTCTTTATGTACAGCGTATGGTCCTTCATCGGAGATTTTAACTTGGACTTCAACGATGCCTTAATGATTGGTTTAATCGGTGGTTGTTTGATTAGTCCTTCCATCTTCTTCCTAAATCCTTCTAGCCTCGCCTTTTTATGCTCTTCAATACATTGAAGGGAAGCACTAACTGTACTATTTTTCTGACTCACGATACGAACTAGCTGAGATGAGGCTTGATAATTTGGGTTTGTTTGAGTTGGGCTTATTATCTTAAAATTATTTGGCGTTAGCATGGCACCAGTTAATGGAGAATTGTTCACATTGACAGCACTAGGAATTGAAGTTGCAGATTGAATTACCGGAGACACGACCGAGACTTGCTGGTTTATAGAGACTTGCTGATTCACACTGGTGTTTATACTGTATGTCTGTGACGGCTTATATGATGAAGAGATGACGGCTACAGACTGTCTAACACTGGGTTGTTGGTTCACAGTCGGACTTATACTGTGTATCTGTGAAGTGTTATACGATGGTGTGATAACTGCTAAAGGCTGCCTTATGCTAGGTGGTGAGATGACTGCTAGAGGCTGCCTTACGCTAGATTGTGGCGAAGTTATTGATGGTAACATATTCTGGTATATGACAGGACCTGCATGTCTGATCATGGGCTGCTGTATTTGTTGTAATTGTTGTTGTAGTGCCTGCAAGGGCTGTTGTACTTGTTGTTGTAGTGCCTGCAAGGGCTGTTGTAACTGTTGTGTGGGCTGTTGTACTTGTTGTTGTAGTGCCTGCAAGGGCTGTTGTAATTGTTGTTGTAACTGTTGCATGTGACTAGGTTTGATGAACTGAACTAATGACCGACTCTGCCCTGATGACCGATACACTTCCTGTACAGATGGTCCCATATCGTTCTGTATCTGTAGTGAGTTCTGCAGGGCAGCATTTGCTACTTCAGCTGTAGACCTCAGGTTATCTGTGTTGGAGATGTCCTTGTTGCTGGACAATATGATACCACCTAGATACTCCGTACCTGCCGGGGCTTGTGGTTTGAAAAGTTGTGAACTCACTATAGCTTCAGGGGTAATATTATCCTTCACTAACCTTTTAAGTAAATTTGGAGTGCCCTTTATATAAGGATGTTCCATCAGTTTTTCTCCTTTTCTTTTAATTTCCTTCTTACTTGCAAGAATTTCCGAGACAGTCAATTCCTTGCGAGATTTCTGTGTAGTATTGCCAGCAGTTTTAGGAGGAACAAATGCCTCAAAATTATCTTTACCACCATTAGATAACACCTGTGCGTTCTGACCTTCCTTATTACAATCAGGACTTGTCAAAATTTTCTGACTTTCTTTGTCTTTGTTAGCATCTGGGGACTTCATACCTTTATCACACTTTACAGCAGTTAACTTGTCCTTATCATTAAGCCTGGTATTACAGTCTGGACTATTCAACTTACTATCCACAGATTTACTGACTGGTTGGTGAATCTCTTTATCCAGTGGTTTCCCAACATATCCAGTGGCAGTCTTCTCCCAAACATAACTTTTATCAGAGGCTGGGTTCTTTATTAAAACTTTGTGTCCTTTCTTCAACAATTCTAAAACAGTTTTTGATAATTCTGCTTTCGTCATTTCCTGACTATTCTCCAAATTGACCAATTTTCCTGTTCCTAATTTCTCATGCTCGTGACTTCCTTTTCCACTCTCTTTGTTTGAACTATTTTTAGAGTCATCAGTATTTACTACTTCCATATTTGAACTATTTGAACTATTTTTAGAATCACCTGTATTCACATCTCCTATAACACAACTACCCTTGTCTGTAGACTCTGTCTGCCGATCAGAATTACTATGATCACCAGACTTATCAATAGATTCAGATTTTTCATCACTTGTTTTCAAGTTTGACTCACATTCTACTTCAGTTTCTGCAACACAATCACTCTTATCATTGTCTGTATTTGTGCTCTGTAAACAATTAGCATTCTCATCTCCGAAGTCTAAATGACCATTAGCACCTATATCACATGTTTCCGTCTCTTTAACATCTTTATTTTCAGCAGAAGGGTCATTTGGTTTATCCTTTTTCATTGGGCTATAGACCTCCCCAGTTTTGGCATCAACAATTAAACCAGATGCATAATCCAGAATGGGATGTCCATCATTACTGTCATCTGATTTAGTTGAAGCATCTAAAGCATTATCTGTATCATCTGTTATATGCACATTTTTATCCTTTTCTTCCTGTTTTCCTACAGTATCTTGGTTGGCATCATCATCGTCGTCATCATCAGATGATATCATGACAACATCTACTGGATCTTCCTTTTTTGCTTTTGGCGGTCTTCCTCTTCTTCTCTCAGATTTAGGACTTTGTGTATCAGTGATCTCCATCACACCAGATGACCTTGTCCTTCTCTTGTTGTCAGGAGTGCTGCCATTATTGTCTACTTTCATCACTTTATGAGCCACTGACTCAGAATCACTATCTGTAGATACATGTCTCTGTCTTCTCTTACCTCGTCTGCCTACAGGAGAGAATCTAGGCGAGTTCTGTGAGCTACCGGATGAGTTTGTTCCATCAACCTTGCTATCTTTACTGTACTTTGACTTCTTACTGTCACCAATACTTCTCTTGATTCCTGTTGTTTTGTCAGTAAGCATCTGAAGACATTCACCACCAGCACTACCAGATCTTCTAGTCACTCTTCTAGTGATTTCAACATCTTCATCGTCATCAGTTTTCATTTTGTCTTCTTGGTCCGACTCATTCAATTTAGATTTCCCTGGTTTCTGGCATTTCCTCTTCACATTTTTGGACTGCAGTGCCTCTTCTTTTAGCCTTCTTTCCTCCACTTCAATAGCCACTCTCTGGAACATGGTACTCTTCCTCAGCGATGACCTGGTAAAGGATTCAACTTTCTCACTATCATCAGTCTTGGCCTCTGAATCACTGTTTTCTTTATCTTTATTTCTATTTCTGGTGTCTCTAGGTTTAACTTTCTGCTGCCTTTCATTACCAGAATCATCATTCTGTCCTTTACTACTCTCAGAGTCATCTTCGTCACTGGAGCTCACATAAAATGTGCAATTTTTAACATGAATTTCATAACTTGTTTCTGTTCTGTACTGCCTCCTGCATGTCTGACATTTAAAGGGACCCTTCTCCTCTGGACAACTTTTAGCCAGACTTTCTTCCTTTATCTTTTTAGCAATGGGATCCAGGACTGGTAGTTCAGACTTCTTTTCAACAATGTCATCATAATGATCTAATACTTCCTTCTTAATCTCCTTGTCTGATAATTTGCATGATTCTTTCAGAGATCTGGAGCTGCCTTCTGAATGTTTAGTGGGAGAATGTTTGGTAGGAGATAAAGACAAAGTTTTTCTTCTTAATGGGTATTTCTTAATGAAGCTTGGAGGGTATTTAGGCTTTCGGTGTCTACTTCGATCAATAGATACGAAACAAGTTGAAGTCTTCGTTGGAGAATTCTTTTTAAACTCCTCTACCTCATCATTTGTCCCTAAACCAAGACCTCTGAGGACCTGTTTCTTCTTTGGATCCATTTCTTCTGCATGCCTATCAGATTCTTCTATATCTCCAGAGTTTGGTTCTTCATTTGATACTTCCATATCATTGTTGTCTTCACTCTCATTTTGATTGCTTTCATCACATTGGGTTTTATCATCATCAGGTTGATTATCCTGCTGTAATGGACCATTCTTTTGTAATGGATCACCAAGGCTGTGTGTAATAGTGTCCATCTTGTTGGTAGACTCACCAGTTTGATCACCATCAACTTCATCCTTATTAATAGCATCATTTTCACAAACATCTGCATTATCAACTCTGTCCTTATTTGTAGCATTGTTATCATGAACACTTTCAACATCTTCATTATCAACCTTGTCCTTATTTGTATTATCAATATCACAAACATCTTCATAGCGTACCTCTTTATTAGAGTCTGGTAAAATTTGTATCACTTCATTACTTTCTTTTGGTTCACTTTGATCAGTGTCTGGTGAATTTTCAGATTTTTTCACTTTTGGAATGTTTTCATTTTGATTCACATTGTCAGTATGTGGTACATCACCATTATCAGTATCACCGGCTTTATCAACTTGCTGTCCTCCAGCAAGCCTACTATACAAAGAGTCAGTAATTTTATGTTGATGATCCTCTGATAGTCTCCTATAGACTGAGTCTGTTATATCCAATACATCACTATCCGAATCCTCATCAGATATTGTAACCACAGCCGGCACTTTATCACATGCAATATCACTGACTTTTGTAACTGTGTCCGCCACTTTACTTCTTGCAAAGTCATTGACTTGTGCTTCTTCCTCATTCACTAATTCTTTATCCATTAATTCTTTCCTAAGTATTGGAGCTTTTGAGACAGCACTAGGTACAAATTGTGGTATGAAAGGACTTTCAGATCTTTTCTCTTTACAATTAATTTCTAATTCACTTGTAACACTGTCAGTATTAGGATTATCTTTTGTTTCATCAACCTTGTTTTCATATTCAGTTGTCTCACTATCAGCATCCTTTAGTTCAGTGTTATCAGAATTTTCTACTCCAGGTTCAGCACAAGATTCTACATCTTCACAATTCTTATTATCATCATCAAGCTGGGTTGGTTCACTATCAAGTATATCACTGTTCCCACTTAGAGCCTCTTGTACAATTTTGATAGCATCTTCCTCGGAGATTTCTTCACTTGAGTCTGTCATCACTACAAATGTGGTTTCTGGTATAGGTTCATCATTGCCCTCTACTTGCAGCTCTATCACTTTCTGAGCACCATCAATCTCCATTTGGGCTTCATCACCGACATCATGGGCATCACCACCACCATGTGTAGATTCTAGACTCGTCTCCATTTTCTCTGTCTGGCTAATCTCGGGGTCTATATTTACTGGAGTCCTTGTTGACACTTTGGGAGATGAGGCTCCAATAGGATCTGATATTGGATTAATGTCCATCAACTCACATAACTTGATATTTTCCTGTTTTGCTTCACTTTTATTCAGTATAGACACATATGTCTGTCTATCATTCGGCCATGAGTTAGCCCTGGATGACAGTCTGGTGGGTGGCGTCCATGCATGAGCCGGGCCTTCCTCCCCGACGGATGGTAATGTAGGTTTGTAGTGTACGCTCGGCACGCTGTCTAGTGACCTTGACCTATTTCTGAGTGGCTGCCTCACTCTGGGTACAGTCAGCGGCGACAGTGACCCCTCTCTAGAATGTGCACCAGGATGCCGTGAACTCTTTGCAGCTGCACTATTCAGTCTATCTGCTATTTTCAACAAAGATAAGTCCTCATTCTTCTCATGCTCCCCTTCACTTGCAGTGGCTGTACTCTCACTTGCATTAAAAGTCTCTTTCAAGGGATCTTTAATATTTAAAAGTCTCAAAGTCTGGGGTGATAGACCTTTTAATTTCACAGGTTTTTGTATTTTTCTAAGTTCTAATCCACTCCATGATTTACTAAGAGTGTCTTTTTTAACAGATTCTTTTTCTGAACTAGTACCACTAAAACTTGTACTCCTTACTAAAGCAACATCATGTGTGGTATTTTCTAAAGTCCTACACTGAGACAGGTCCTCCAAAGAACATGTGGTTTCTTGTGTAAGTGACAAACATGTTGACTCATTTTGGGTCAAATCAACAACGAAGCTATTCGATGTACTCGGGTTAGGTTTTAGATGGCTGAGATTTAAGGAGTCTAAATCCAACTTGGAGAAGGGTATAAACTCAGGATGTTGTTCATCATGTACAATTCTTGTGTCTTTTATTTCTACTGTAGGTGAATTTGCAATGTGTGGACGAACTTCGAAGATCCTGCAGGTATATACGCAGCGTCGTCGAGCATCTTTTGTGCTCCAATAGATTCTGGTTGATCTAAAAATAAATTCACAGGGAGGTAATAAATATCAAAGATACAAAATTGGAATGAATCAAAATTAGTACAGTCAAACCTCGATCTCTCGGGCACGGGCCTCTTCGAACACCGCAGAAAATTCGAAATAGAATCTCAGTCCCAACACAATTTGTTCTTTATTCCTTATTTTCAAGCGCGGATAACTCGCACACCTCAGGATCGAACTTTCAAAAACATTTTCCGGTCCCGTGCATTGATTTACTATATAATTCACCACATAAAGTCGAACAAAGGGTTTTCCAATAAATCTACCTGGCTTCTATTGTTTGTTTTCACACATATCGCCGGATAATCTCTTTTTGACAGCTTCTTGTTTATCAATTAAATATGTGCGTATCTATCACTTGTCATGAAAAATACAAGTCTTTAATCACCATTATTGGTTTTAATTGTATCGTGATTGGGTCTTAATTGCGACCAAAAGTTAATTGATTGGGTCTTCAATCTGATTTTAACCTTCGTAAACATCGTAAATACAGCTTAGCCGAGCTGCACTTACAGCATTCACAATTGTAGGCAGCTAGATCGCAGAAACGAAGGAGTTCTGTAGAGAATTTGCTTTTATTTTATCATGTATGTAAATTATTTTGAAAGATTAATAATATGAAAATTTATTCTTTGTGATTAAAGATGTCCTTGGTTACACGAATAAAGATATCTTCTCCTGAAAACAATTTTGTTCGTCATGCGAATATTCCATAGTGTTTAAGTGTACTAAAAGTCGGATATAACCTATTTTCGGACGGAACACATTTCCCCTTCTATACGACGTCGTCATGTCGAATTTTGGATGAGTCGAACTTCCGATATCTCGAACAAATTAAGGGGTCCCGTGGGTGTTCGAGAAACTGAAGTTTGACTGTAATTGTACTTCAAGATATGGTTCTGTTTAGATAGATGTCCTAGGAAAACTTTTTAACAAGTAAACAAAACTTTGATCTTTCCAAATGAAGTTCATGGAAAACTAGAGCAAGTAATATCTACTTCTCATTTTTTTTTTAATTTTCTATCAATGTCCACAAAATACATCAAGTGAGGTTGTGACAACTATTCCTTAATGAAATTCCAACATTATCATTACATAGATTAATACAGCGAAACGGTAGCAACAAAAGCCGTCACAGTTATGCTCCCCGAATAAGTGTTTGTCACAAAAAAAAACCTATCATACATTAAACCCCCTTTCCCATGACAGATTTTTTATACACACATTATTTATAGAATATAGTCTAGAAGAGCTCATTTGTCACAAAAGTACAAAATTTTATTAACTTCTGCCCATTAGATGAAGAGAAATTAGAGAAAAACTAATTTTTACATTAATTAACCCTTTCCCAAACAAGACCTGGTTTTGACGTCCCTAGAAGAAATGGCTTGAGAAAACATTGAGACAAAAAAGAAACTGCTGATAACCAGCAGTTTCTCCTTTTGTCTCAATATTTTCTGTGCAGTATTTTACACAAATCATTTCTTAAATAACATCCATTCTATAATTTTTTACAGTTTTTGAAGTGGATCACCCTAAAATTTCATCGTTCGGGAAAGGGTTATGGCCCCCTTTTCCATGATGCAGCCTCAAATTAAAAAACCGAGAAAAAGGTCTCTAGGGATTGACCCCAGGAGTTCACATGTGAAGTTTCATTGAATTTGGTCCAAGGGTTGCTGAGATCTGGCTGTGGACTGACGGAAGGAAGGACAGCCAGACGGACAGCGTGGCGACTATATGCTCCCCCGAAATTTTTTCGGGGAGCATAAAAATCCCAAACATTAGAATACTCACACAAAGTCTACAGGTTGTAAAAATCTGGGTTTATCCGACAAGTCTGTTAGTCTTCCAAGATCTTCAACACAACACGAGCCTAAAATTGTTTGGAATAGAAAAAATTTAACCCTCTGACAAACAAGACCTGGTTTTGACGTCCTTAAAGGAAAAGATTTTGGAAAACATTGAGGCAAAAGAAGAAAATGCTGATAACCAGCAGTGTCTCCTTTTGCCTCAATATTTTCTATGCTATATTTACACAATTCCAATGGTTTTCAATTTTAATTTTGTAGTCTGCAGCATCTTTCGAATTGGACCACCCTAAAACTTTGCCGTTTGGGAAAGGGTTAAGTTAGGTTTGGCATGTTATCCCCTGCCCTTTTTTATCCTAAATTCTTTAATCTGTTCCCATACATTGAAACCTAAAGATGACCAAGATAAAGGCTTTGGAAAAGATTGTGGAAAATGAGGAAATTGCTTGTGACAAGCAATTTCTTCATTTCCCAAAATGTTTTCTACACCAAAATAGCCAAAATATTTAAATTTCATTCACTTGATATTGTTGTCTGCAAAATCTTTGAATTTGGAACAGTCTAAACTTTTGCCGTCTGGTAATGGGTTAACATCCCTTGTAAATCTGGGTTTATCCAATAAGTCTGTAAGTCTTCCAAGGTCTTCAACACAACATGACCCTACAAAATGTTCAAAATAGAAAAGTTATGTACATTCTTTAGTCTGACAAGCTATCCTCCCTCTTTTCAAAACAATTCATTTTAGAATATTTGTAAAAGAATAGCTTCATGGTGCAGCTCATATACACTCATTATTAAGTGAAATTGGGCACTTTAACATTTCAAATGCAGATAATTCAAGAACAACAAGCGTTATCTGAATTTCACAGGTGACATACAAAACTAATCAACATAGAAATTCACTATGGCAAGTTTCACTGTTTGATCAAATTCTAATTGAAACTGTAGGAACTGAACATACAAGAAATTGCTAATGGACAACACAGACTGATGGACTTACTACCATGGCCATAACATACTAATATCAGCATTTTCTTCTTTTGCTCCATTGTTTTCTGAAACCTTTTCTTTTGGGGACATCAAAACTATGTCTTGCTTAGGAAAAGGTTAGCAACATGAACTTACCAATGAGCACATTGATATCGGATGAGTTGAGACCCCTAGCCCAGTGTTTTTTCACATTCCGTACATTGAGACAATCCACATAGACTCGTCGATACACACCAAACTTGTCTCTGGTCATAACCTGGAATATCACACAATATTTGTAATCAATTTTGACCCTAGGGTTCTCCGCAGAATAAATTAAACATAGTGGCACAGTAGCACTAAAGCTTTCCTTATGAATCTGTAACATAATGTGTTTATGCAAATAGTCATGTACTATCATGACAACTGTGAGACAGGAAGAAATTGCTTAACCCTTTCCCAAACAACAAAAATTTAGGATGGTCCTATTTGAAAGTTGTTGCAGACAACAAAATGGACATTGAAAAAGAAAGGATTTTTGTACAATATAGCTAAGAAAATATTGAGACAAAAGGAGAAACTGCTGGTTATCAGCAGTTTCTTCTTTTGTTTTAATGTTTTCTCAAACCTTTCCTATTAGGGACGCCAAAACCAGGTCTTGCTTGGGAAAGGGTTAAATGAGCAGTATCTTCTTTTTCCAAATTGCTTTACACTTGAAAAGCCTCAACATCACTATATTTGTTGAGAAATTTGAAGACATTTCACTATGTTGAACTTTTGTAGCTGAAGGGGCAATACATTGATTTACTTGAAGGCATCATTTTCTTCTTTAATCTAAATGTTTTCAAAATCATTTGCAATAGGCCATCAAAACCAGGGCTTGTATGGGAAATGTTAACCCTTTCCCAAACAAGACCTGCTTTTGACGTCTTTAATAGAATAGGCTTTTGAAAACATTGAGACAAAAGAAGAAACTGCTGTTAATCAGTAGTTTCTCCTTTTGTCTCAATATTTTCTATGTCATATTTTACACAAATTCTATCTTTTATAACATCCATTTTGTCATTTGTGTAAGTTTTTGAAGTGGACGACCTAAAATTTTGCAGTTTGGGAAAGGGCAGTATCTTCTTTTTCCAAATTGCTTTAAACTTGAAAAGCCTCAACTTCACTATATTTTTTGAGTAATTTGAAGACATTAAGCCGTGGGGAACTTTTGTAGCTAAAGGGGAAATACATTGATTTACTTGAGGGCATCATTTTCTTCTTTAGTCTAACTGTTTTCAAAATCATTTGCAATAGGCCATCAAAACCAGGGCTTGTATGGGAAATGTTAAATACAACAAGAGGACCATGATGGTCCTTAATCGCTCACCTGCACCTAGATAGAGTGAAAGTCCCAAATTAATGTCAAGTTCAAGAGCACATAATTTAAGATGCAAGATTATGATCCAGCTGAAAACTGCTTTCATAATCTTGAATAATCAATATTTGTAGCTGTTACAGTAAAAACAAAGTGGAAGAAAACAACAATTTTGTCACAGTAAAAGGCACATAACTCTGTTCTGATAAAGATATTCTCATCAACATTATGTCTAAGTTTTTTTTATTGGTTAATATTTATTGCTGTTTGAGAGAAAACAAAGTCGAAAACGGCAATTTTGTAACCCTCAAGGGCACACAACTCTGTTTTTTTAGTCCAATCAATCTGACAAATTAAAACATTTAAAATATTATGGTCACCAACATTGCGTCCGAGTTGTGTCTTGATTGGTCCATATTTGTTTGTTAGAGAGAAAATAAAGTCGAAAACGGTAATTTTATTAAATTAAAGGGTCAATAACTCTTGTTTTTCTGGCCAAATCAAGCTGAAAATTTTACTCATTAAGGATCTTATAGTCACTAACATTGTGGCCAAGTTTTGTCTTGATTAGTCAATAAATGTAGATGCTACAGTGTAAACAAAGTCTAAAACAGCAATTTTGTCAAATTCAAGAGCACATAACTCCAGACTTCCTGCTCCTATCACATTGAAAATCGAACTCATCCAAGATCTTATACTTACCAACATTGTGGCAAAATTTTGTCTTGACTGGTCAATATTTATAGATGCTACAGAGGTAACAAAGTCAAAACTAGCCATTTTTGATGTTCAAGGGCACATAACTCCGGACTTCCTAGTCCGATCTGACTCAAAATTAAACTCATACGAGAACTTATGGTCATACATATTTTGACTAAGATTGAAGATTGGTCAATATTTGTAGATACTAGAGTGGTAACAAAGTCAAAACTAGCCATTTTTAACGTTCAAGGGCACATAACTCCCGAATTCCTTGTCCAATCTGACTCAAAATCGAACTCATCCGAGAACTTATGGTCATACATGTTTTGACCAAGATTGGTTAAGATTGGTCAATATTTGTAGATACTAGAGTGGTAACAAAGTCAAAACTAGCCATTTTTGATGTTCAAGGGCACATAACTCTGGACTTCCTGGTCCGATCTGACTCAAAATCAAACTCATCCGAGAACTTATGGTCATACATGTTTTGACTAAGTTTGGTCAAGATTGGTCAATATTTGTGGATGCTAGAGTGGTAACAACAAATTGTGGACAGACGGACAGACAGACGGACAGACGGACGGACGACGGACAAAAAGCGATCACAATAGCTCACCTTGAGCACTTCGTGCTCAGGTGAGCTAATAACGTCATAAACACAGTATTTACATAATACTTTCGGAATTTGCAGTGAACATCTCGTTCACACATAAAATGGTGGTTTGATTAACAACGCTTTGTGTTGATTAACCCTTTCCCAAACACCAAGAATTAGACTGTTCCATTTTGAAAGGTGTCACTTAAAGTAGAATTTGTGAATATTATGGCACAGAAAACATTTAGGCAAAAGGAGAAAATGCTGATCATCAGCATTTTCTTCTTTTGTCTCAATGTTTTCCCTAGCCATATCTAATTGGGACGTCAAAATCAGGGCTTGTTTGCGAGAAGGTAAATACAATACTAACCTGGCCATCAACACGGAATATATGTTGTTTACAGAATACTTTCTTATCATTCTGGAATCAACAATGGTCATCTCGTGCACACATAAAATTGTGTAGCTTATGATAAATGACCTGGCAGAGCAACCCTAGCTATTAGCTAGGCGTGCTCTGCCAGGTCATTCATCATGAGCTATAGTTATATTTTCAGCCCTTTATGTATAATTTTGTTGTAAGGGTAAATACAATACAAACCTGGCCATCAACACGGAATATATGTTGTTTACAGAATACTTTCTTATCATTCTGGAATCTACAGTGGTCATCTCGTGCACACATAAAATGGTAGTTAGATTTACATCCCTTTGTGTTACAGCCAACTGTCGCACCCGCCAGACCACAAAGGTCACATTTCTGAAATCAAGCATGGTAATAACTTGATATTCTTTAAAACTATTGAATAGTGACACTTAAAATAGTTTTGAACTAGAACTGTCGCAAAGCGGACAAATACCCCCACTAGCGCCTTGTCACTTAAAAAGTGCTATAGGTCAACCGGTTCTTGACTTAGAGCACGGAAACAGATTTTAAACAAAGTCCGATTGTGACCTTGACCTTCGTGACCCCAAAACAATAGGGCACATCCTTGAGTCATGGGCAACAACTGTGTAAAGATTCATGATCCTAGGTCAACTGTTTCTTGACTTAGAGCACAGAAACAGATTTTAAACAAAGTCTGATTGTGACCTTGACCTTTGACCTTCGTGACCCAAAAACAATAGGGCACCTCCTTGGGTCATGGGCAACAACTGTGTAAAGTTTCATGATCCTAGGTCAAACGGTTCTTGACTAAGAGCACGGAAACGGATTTTACACAAAGTCCGATTGTGACCTTGACCCTTGACCTTCGTGACCCAAAAACAATAGGACACCTCCTTGGGTCATGGGCAACAACTGTGTAAAGTTTCATGATCCTAGGTCAACCGGTTCTTGACTTAGTGCACGGAAACGGATTTCAAACAAAGTCTGATTGTGACCTTGACCTTTGATCTTTGTGACCCAAAAACCATAGGGCACCTCCTTGGGTCATGGGCTACAACTGTGTAAAGTTTCATGATCCTAGGTCAAACGGTTCTTGACTTAGAGCACGGAAACGGATTTTAAACAAAGTCTGATTGTGACCTTGACCTTTGACCTTCATGACCCAAAAACAATAGGGCACCTCCTTGGGTCCAAGGCAACAATTGTGTAAAGTTTCATGATCCTAGGTCAACCGGTTCTTGACTTAGAGCACAGAAACGGATTTTAAACAAAGTCAGATTGTGACCTTGACCTTTGACCTTCGTGACCCAAAAACAATAGGGCACCTCCTTTGGTCATGGGCAACAACTGTGTAAAGTTTCATGATCCTAGGTCAAACGGTTCTCGAGTTAGAGCACGGAAACGAAAAAGTCTATGGACGGACGGATGGACGGACAGACAGACAGACATGGTGAAACCAATATACCCCCCTCTACTTCGTAGGTGGGGGGGGGGTATAATTAACAACCAAATTTTCAATAATATGAATGCATAAAATGGAAGTATAATTTACAGCCCTTTTTTAATGTTTGTTTTAACTATTGTAGTCATATTGCAGAAGCTAGAGCACCTAATAATGGATTCCTATTGTTTCCATTTTGAGCCTTCAGTTGCTCACCCGCATAGGTTTACAATTATCCAACCAAATGTCAGAAAATAGGAACAAATGTCCTTGACTGGTGATAAAAACTAGATTGAACACCACCTACCAGCATCTTCCCTCTACTATAGACTTCCACCAGATTTATCAATACATCCTCATACATATTTACAATATTTTTTTAATTATTCTCACTTCAAATAGGGCTATACTTGTACCAAACATTTCACCCTAAATAATATGTTAATCTGGTATTCAATTTTTCATAATTGCAATAATTAAACAACCTACCAGCATTTTTCCTCTACTATAGGCCTCCACCAGATTTATCAATGCCCCGTTCTCATCTTCATAAACCTCCGCTGACCATAGCGCACAGTTGATATGTGCCCAGTCATCCTGGCCACAATACAGTAATCGACCTGCGTCCTACAATCAATATATTGATTTGTTATTATCAATAAGTTGTAGACAACAAAATGGGTAGTACTTATACTTTAAAAGATTTTTGCACACTAGTGAATGTCATACATCTTCATACACCTAAGCCTACCACAGCTTACAATAGGAACTGTACCAATAAAGGGAAGTTTGAACTACACAAGAGCCGTCAGAGACGGACAATGCTCCCCGAATAAGGCTTTGTCACAATAAATGTATGCCATACAGAGCTAAGATTAAGCTAACAAACGATAAGCCCCCTTTTTCCATGACATACTTTTTATACGCAAATTTCAAGTAGTTTATTGTCAAGGGCATCTGATTTGCTACTCAAATATGAAATTTCATCAAATTCTGACCATTAGACTATGAGAAATTAGAGAAAAAGTGTATTTGACCTTAAGTCCCCTTTTCCCATGACGAGGCCTCAAATCCAAAAACTGGGAAAAGTACATCGGCATTATGTCATAGGGAGTTCACATGGTAAGTTTCATTTGATTTGGCCCAAGGGTTATAGAGAAATCGCTTCGGACGGACGGACGGAATGACGGACGGACGGACGGACAGACGAAGCGGCGACTATATGCTCTCCCTTCGGGGAGCATAATAAAATTATCCCCTTTTCTTGGTATTTTTTCCATAGCATTTTTTGTTGTACCCTTACATACTGTAAAATGTTTGTAACATGGTAGATAACTTACATTAGGGTCCTGGTCACCGAATTGTAAACAAAACATACAGCGTCTGGTGTCCTCTCCTTCTAGGAATGTTCTGAACTCCCCTTCTTCTTCATCTAAAATGATATTGTCGCTTTTCAACGAAAACCTCGTAACTGCAGCTTGTTTTAAGCTGCAGTTATGAGGTTTTCATTGAAAAGCAGGGATATGTTTGAACGGGGTATTGAAAATCAATACTATCAGGAATATTCCGAACCTTTTGAAAGTCATCATATAAACAATGTCTGTCAGAGGACAGCGAAGCGTGACCATCAAGTGCTGGATATTTAACAAATTCAAAGTTTCACGATTCAAACAGGGGTAAAGACTAGCAGGGGTCCAGTTGCCCATGGCTTCTAGATTTTAGGCTGGGCCCCTGATTATTGAGAAAATAACCATACCCTTTATCTTAAGTATTGAATTTTTCTATTCTATGCCCCAAAGTTAAAATCATCAATCTTTTTCCCTGTCCAAGTTTGAGAGACGAGTAATGAATCTTTGCTTAGAGGCTGGTATCATGTTCACAGAAGCATGTGCAAAGTTTGAAGCAATAGCTCTGGACAGCAGAAACAAAGTTATAACAGAGATATGACAGTTGTACATAAAAACTTGACCAAGAATTTTTAAGTCTGAAAGGGTAAAAATCCACTAAATTACATGTAAGGGTAATGAATATTTGCCCTGAGGACAATACTATAGTCACAGAAGCATGTGCAAAGTTTCAGAGCAATATCATCAATAGAAAGATCTCCATATAATGTTCATTATAATAAGGACAACTCTTAGACTGCAGAAGACATAACATGGCTAATAATAAACTTTGTCAATTTAATTTCATAGAATTTTAACATCACAATCATACCGTAGGGTAGATATTTCTTGATGGGTGTTTGTGAACGCTTGAACGGTGAAGGTTGTGGCGATTTCGGTAATTCTGTCCGATGTAACCATTGTGCATAAGTGTGGTCTGTCGTTGGTGGTAGCGTGGCATCTGGTAACATACCACTGTAAATTACAGAATACATGTATCACACATAAAGCTAAAAGGGACCTTCTGGGAAGCGTGAAAAATATTGACCTAGATCAGTCTTCGCAGACTGACTAAGATCAAATATTTTCACTCTATGGTAATTTTCTATAACTAGACAAAATAGGTAAAATACAGAATACATATGAACCTGAATCTGGAAAAGCGGTCCTCAGAGAATTTTAGAAAACCGTTTCCATCTCAGCCTGCATCAAAAGACAGTCTGATCAAGATCAATGCTGTTATCTTTTAATTGTTGAATCAAATGGGGAAGCTACAAGAGAAAACTACGAATCTTGATCAGATTGTGCGTATGCACAGGCTGATCTTGATCAATGTTGTTCTCAAATGCTATAACGGTTCTTTATTCATATCCTAGTTCATAAACACTTGACTATGAAAGGTAAAGAATACATGGGGAAACAAGATGTGTTTGTGAAACACAAATGCCCCCGAAATGGCCATTTTTCTAAAATGTTAAGTTTTTGTGGAGTAAAGGGTTATTAAGGGTTAAGGGATGACCTTGAGGAAGGTGAAATTGCATGGAACAGATAGATATCATTGAAAGAAAGTTGCATACCAATTTTGAGCTTTGTATGTCAAATACTTTTGGAGAAAAGGCAAAGGTTAAGTTTTCGGAGTAGAAGGTTAAGTTTTCGTAGAGTAAAGGGTTGATAAGGGTTAAGGGATGACATTGAGGAAGGTGAAATTGCATGGAACAGATAGATATTATTGAAAGGAAGTTGCATACCAAATTTGAGCTTTGTATGTCAAATACTTTTGGAGAAAAGGCAAAGGTTATGTTTTCGGACAGACGGACGGACGGACAGACACAGACAGACGGACAGACAGACATACGGACACGAGTAAAACAATATCCCCCCGATCTCTCGATACGGGGCATAAAAATACTTTAAATCGCATCAATCTTTGACCACAAAGTAACGATTTTTCCGTTTTTTTTATTGCATGTGTTTGTGCATGTACGTCTGTATAGTAAACACTTACTCTGGAATATACTTGCTGCTGTACCAGTATCTGCTCTTCTTGATTTGAAACCATGGAAATATTTTCTCCATTTGCTGAAAAATGGAAAACGATATGAATAGCAATACATCAGTTTTCTATCAACCATTTTCAAGATGTCAACATTTTTTATTGATTTAGATTAAACTGATTTGCTGTTGACAAAAAGGAGCTTACATTTCAATCAAAAGGAAAGAAATCAACATTTGACAAACAACTTCTTCATTTTTCCACAAAGTATTCTTCACAATAAGACCACAAATTTTAAATTTCTTTCACTTGAAATTGTCGTCAGGAGTCTTCAAACTTGGACCAGTTGAAAGTTTTGTTGTCTAGTAATGGATTAATCTGAAGATAGCCAAAAGTGTTGTTTAGGCTTCCTCACCTTTACAAACACCATTTTAGCAGACTGTGTGGCCTTTTTTCTGGTGACCCTTATTTCTTCATCGTTATCCAAGTATTCTTGTATGATTCTTAATATATCCTCACAAAATAAAGCCTGAAATAACAATAAAATACAAAGCAATAGACTAGAGGGTGAAAAGGCATGCTTTCTGTTTTATTTTAAATCCAAACCTTATGTTGTAAATACTCATTTGAATTGTTTCGACAAGTTTGCATTTTGTAAAATTACCAAATCTTATCTGTAGCTTTGAAATCGTAAGCTACCTAGATTAAGGCAGTCTTCTCGCAAAGTGGCCATTTTCAGATTGACCTGAACTTCAAAACGTTTTGGGCAATGCTGTAATTATTTGCTGTTGAATTGACTAACAGAATTTTCAGCTTTTACTAGCATTTTTTTCCAATCACAACTTGTCTTTTATTCTGTTAAGACTAAATTTTGTAATGTAAAGGAATACATATAAAGTCAGGATATCATATGTGCTCACCACACTTTTATAGAATCCAGTCTTCATTTTCTCAGCAATTTCCATCAAGTCCCTCGGATAAGCTGGTTCCAGAGCTTGAGTACCAGCATCTGCCGCTTCCACAAATCGGGTACCAGCGATGTTAAATTGCACATGATGCTTCGTTGGAGCAGACGATGACGGTGGAGTTTTCAGTACAAGTTCTTTACCCTTACTCATCTCGCTTGAAGCGGAGGGCGCCAGCAATGCTTTTATTACAAGATCTTTACCCTTACCAGTCTCATTTGAAATACTGTCACTTTTTCTTATTTCATCTATTTCTACAGCTTTATCTACTTTATCAAGCTCACTTACATCAGGTTTAGGCACCTTAGCACCAACACCTTCACTGTTTAATTCATTTCTTTCAACATTATTTGTTGGACCAGTACAATCACTTTCTTCTTTCTTAGTCCCAATACATTTATCTTTTTCTGTCAAATGATCACTATCACTTTTAGTCAAAACATTAGAATCACTAACAATTGCAGGTTTTTCACAACCTTTAATATCTTCAGCTTCACTATGATTAGCTTCTATAACACCACTGATTGTATCACACACTTTTAAACCTGGTGCTTTAGTCATATCACTGCCATTTTCTCCAGTTCTAGTTTCACTTTGGACAGTTTGTGAATCGCCATTTCCATTTTGAATACTGTTAACACTATCAACTTCAGGTAAATGATTTGACTGTTGTTCACTAATATTCACACTTGAATCTGTTTGAACACTTTCACAATTACTTGCTTCACTACCCTTACACTCTTCAGTACCCAAAGTACTTTGAATTTCAGTTTTGTTAGTAGTCCCTCCTGATAAAATTTTACCATTCATTTCTTCTTTCTTATCACAAGTCAAACTAGAAGCACTTGTTTCACATGAATTTGTTTCTTCTTTGTGAATGCTGGTTTGACCTAATTTGTTTTCAGTCAAATTTGATGAGTCTGTACACAATTTTTCGTCGCTTGGTGGTTTTACTGAGGAATTGTTGTCACCATCTGTGATGCACAGTTGATGTTTTTCCAGTTTTTCCTTTTTATTACATAACTGCTTCTGTGGTGGAATCATCTGAAAGGACAGAAATTTACAAATTCAGACTAAAAGTCTTGAAAGAGTATAAAATTCTGTATGCACATAAAATACTTTTGCATTAGCCCATTACGGTGATTACAGGACAGATTTATTTTTAGACTGGTCTAACTTCAAAAAATTTTGAGTTAATGAAATTTTGAAATATTACAACTTTCAGGGTAGAAAACATTTTGGGAAGCCTTTATCTTGTGGGGCATCAAAAAGTGTCTAAGTGTGCGAGTGGAATAACCTTTTCCCAAACAAGACCAGGTTTTGCCTCAATATTTTCTGGGGCTTATCCTATCATTATCAAAATGAATTTTGTCCTCTGCAACTCATTTCAAATCGGAGAGGTCTATGATTTGTCGATTGGGAAAGGGTTAACCTGTACAGGTACTTACAGTTTCTTGCTTAATGATGTACTGAGCACATTTTGACATGATGAGTGTCTGCATAATGTTTTCTAGTCCAAGACGAAGTTCTTGTCGTAAAACTCGCATCCACTCCGGACAACCCGCCGGTGAACATCGCTGACAGTAAAATGACAAATCTTCTGGTAGGTACGACAATATCTCATACATCTCGTCTGTAAAATATTACATACATTGTGTAAATGTTAGTATGCCGTGTTTTTAACCTTTTCCCAAACAGGAAAATTTTAGGGTGGTCCAATTTGAAAGCTGTTGCAGACAGCAAAATGGATGTTATAATGATAGGTTTGATATAGCTCAGAAAATATTGAGGCAAAAGGAGAAACTGCTGGTAATCAGCAGTTTCTTCTTTTGTCTCGATGTTTTCCTAAGCCTTTTCTCTTAGGGACGTCAAAACCAGGTCTTGTTTGGGAAAGGTTTAAAAGGCTTATGCGAATGAGTAAAGTAAATGTTTTCTAGTCCAAGCCATAGTTCCTGGCCTAAAACTCCCATCCAATAAGGACAACCAGAAGGTGAACATTGAACATTGTTGGCAGTGAAATGAAAAATTTTCCGTGCCCCGTTTTACTAAAGAACTTACAAACTTTTTTTTCTTCCGTTTGAACGTAAGTTTGAATTTTGTTCTTCAATGTTTGATACTAAAGCCGTTTGTAGCTAAGAATGTCTAACTTTTTGTTTTACTTTACAAACAAAATTAGTTGCCTTAAGTCTGTAACAAATGCAAAAGCTCCAATTCAACCTTTTAAAGCCTTGGTAACCAAATATTACTCAAAATTCAAAATAATTATCTATGTACCCACCTGTCAACCCTTCACAATTAGAATGGACCCAGCTCTCACATGTGTTACACTGTATCATTTTAGATTCCCAATCATCGTCCGAGTAACATTTACGACAGATCGGACAGAAGTTCCCTTTATCCATGAGTTTACCACACTCGTAACAAAGTGAGAAATCGTAGGTCCAGGTAGCGTCCGACGTTACACCTGGCGTTGTAGCTCCACAACTCTTACACTTGACACATTTTGTACAGATCTGAAAATATTTATATACAAAGACAATCACCGCTTTTCAACAAAATCTTGTAACTGCAGCTTGTTTCAAGCTGCAGTTACATGGTTTTTGTTGAAAAGCAAAGCCTATTACAGTCAAACTCTTAGTGGATTAACTTACATTTTTTAGGAATAATTCCATTGAAGGGGGGTCATTCTTAACAAAGGACACTTTGAATAATCTGAGTATTAATTTATCAATTGAGATTTAACACATCTTTCAACTGCTATGGTCATATCACAGTGGCTGGAGCACCTAACCATGGAATCCTGTCGGTTCTCTCACCAGTACTACAAAATTCTTTCAAAGCCTGCAGTTGCTGGCTCACAATTATCCCACCATTGTTGTCAGACAAATATCAGAATGTTTGGCACAGCAAACAATTGAACCTGGGACATCATGAGTAAGAGTCTGATGTGCTACAAATCTGAACATTGAATACTGAACACTAGAGATACTCTGACAAAATATAAGAACATCTTGTAACAGGAATACATACCCAGATTTTCTTTTCCTTTGTTGGTTTTGTTGGATAGTTAGGACCAAGACATTCTGGGTGATACATATTTTGACACTTGTCACATTGTAATAACTGAAAACGAATAAACAATCACCCATGATTTGCTACAGGCGCATTCCCATTGCCGACCAAATCAACTCGATCAAGCAATCGAGTACTGATTGAGTTTGGTCGGCAAGAGTGATCGGAACGATCGAGCATGGTCGGCAAAAATGATCCGGAATTAATTGACAAGAAATAAAGAAGAAGTCATGTAAATACATTTGATCAAGTTTAATCCAGTTTGAACGGGGAATTTAAGCGATTGAGTTGATCGAGTTAATTTGGTCGACAATGGGAATGCGGCTTAACAAATCCAAATCATTTTACTGTTTTCAGCCACATTCAGCCTTCCCAATACATGTATAACAAAGTAGACTTGGTGCACATTTCAAAATATTTCCAAAAGTATTTGTCTACTGATAATTATGTGTTTTACATACTGCATGAGATTGAAAAATATACTTATTGGAACATCCATTTGCATTTGCACAATATTTGGTGAAAGTCTACAGTAAAATTCGACAACACAATATAAAGATTAACTAACTGAAGAAACGTGATATGAATATTATTTCACATCATTTCACGAGAATGGGTTGTGATGCTGCTGAAAGAATACAATAATATTTTACATAACTCAACTTACATTATTTTGCCGTCCGCAGACGGAGCAGAACTGACATCTAGCACAACACCAATCTGCGTCGTGACCCTTGACTGGTTGTTCAAATTCTTCCAGACAAAATTTGTGGAATGGTTCACAACAGACATTACAGAATACAAGCTGAAAATAAGATGAAAATTACTACACAGTCAGCAAGCTACATTTCTGTTAAGTGATCAAACCCTAGAAAATTGAAGGTTTACAGTTGTCCATTGATGATAGATCTTATCTATGACCAGGATTTTATATTTCAAATTCTAAATAGCTATCACTCTAACAAATCATTTTACAAATTTTGTTCTGGATGTAACTGTTGTAACTTGTATGGTCAAAAGAGCTAAATGATAAAACTATGAGTATGATTATGCCAAGTGGACAGTAGTTGCAATTATGTAACCGAAAGCTTTTTGAATTTTGAATTGATTTGAACCAATTCCCATCATCAAGTTTGTGGCTACGATATTGCAGCTAAGTGGATAATCCGAGTCTTCTCTGATGTAAATACGCTCTTTGATATGTTGATTTTTCGCTATTTACATCAGAGCTAGTTGCTCTTTGAAAACAGCGGAAAGTTCGGTAACGTTACAAGTAGTGAAGCTTTGTTTTTGTGTATCATATCGAATCACTCGGTAAAACACTGTAGGGTATAGATCAATTAATCATTTTTTGTCATACCTGACCAAAAATTTCATTTCAAATCGGCCTGCTGGAAGAGTATAACCTTTGGTTTTGAATGGAAGGTCAAGGTAAACAAAGGCTGCTCAGGTGAGGGTTGTTGCAAAACATTGCCTATAAACCTTTTGGAAATACTTTTTGGTCGTAATTTTTTCAGCAGCCATAACAATAAATGGTTCATTTATCGATACCATCAGGCGTTTTAAGGATATCGTTTAAGATCGGACGGTGAACGATGCGCAACATCGAGTTGCGAACTTCTTGATATTTTCAAAGAGCAACGCTCTCTGATGTAAATAGCAAAAAATCAAAATATCAAAAAGCGTATTTACATCAAAGAAGACTCGGATTACTAAGTGGACAGTAGAGAAAAGATTTGCTTTCTTTCTCTATAGGCAAATTTTCTCAAATTCTGTACAGTTAATGATTCCATCTCACAAGAGAAGAAGGCACTTTCAAAGAATTGACCAATATCTAGCATATGTGGCATCTTTGTTAGAATGTTTCCGTAGTTGCAATTTCTAAGTGACAAACAAACCTCGTGTTTTCCAGAGCTGGCACACAGAAAGCACAATGTACGAATGTAATAGATGTAGATTAAGCTAAGAAATGTGCACAAAATAGCCTAGAAAATTTTAGGCAAAAGGAGCAAATGCTGATCATCAGCATTTTCTTCTTTTGCCTCAATATTTTTTGAAAGCATTCTTTAAAAGGGGCATCAAAACCAGGTTTGGTAAAGGGTTAACCCTTTCCCAAACAAGACCTGGTTTGGACGTTCTCAATAGATGGAGCTTAGAAAATCATTGAGGCAAAAGAAGAAAGTGCTGTTAATCAGCACTTTCTCCTTTTGCCTCAATATTTTCTAGGCTATTTTGTAGACAAATCTTCACTTTGGCAACATCCATTTTGTCTTCTACAGCAGCTTTCAAATGGAACTACCCAAAACTTTTGTCGTTCAGGAAAGGGTTAAGTGACAAACAAACCTCATGTTTTCCCGAGCTGGCACACAGAAAGCACAATGTACGAACACTCATGGCAGAAGACATAGTAACTGCTATACCATAGATCCAGGCGTTGTTTACATCACATTTACCCTGAAATTTAATAAAATTGGCATAGTGGTGTATAATGAAATACAGTATTATGTCTAAACACTTGAGTCTCAAGACAAAGTAACTATACCATAGATCCAGACTCTCTTTACTTGTATCCTAAGTGAGTCCAAAAGGGGACATGTATCTAATAAATAGCAGGGGAGGTTCATGGAACTTAGTTGACTAGCACAAAGTTGTGGTCCAACAAACATGTACATAGTTTCAAAGCAATAGCATAATGTCGGTGGTGAGTCAAAACCTCGTAACTCCAGCTTATTCAAGCTGTAGTTACGAGGTTTTTACTCCCCACCAACGATAAGTAGTTTAGTACATGTGGAAATACAGAAACTTGAAACATAACATATTTCACCAATGCAAATGCCCTGTAGACAAGAATTGCTCCACTATTCTTCCAGTAGTCAAATTTAACCCTTTCCAACATAATGGCGCATTTTGATATCCCCACCCCCCACCCCCCGCCAAAAAAAAAAATAATGGCTTAGGAAAACTTTGTAGTAGAATACAGAAATTGCTTGTAACCAGCAATTTCTTCATTTCCCACAATATTTTCTTCCTGAAAAGACAAAATAAATGTTAAATTTCATTCATTTGAAAATCGTGTCCACTACATCTTTGACGTTGGAAAAGTTTTAAAATGCTGCCTGATAAAGGTTTAAAGTATATGTCAAACATAGTACCTTATAATCCACTTTAATTGGATGATATCTAGGTTGAGACATGGCACTTCCCCACTGTCTAGAGGTTGGGTTGACAAGCGTGACAGGGAAACACTGGTTGTTCTGAAACAACAAATTTGATCCAATTACAATTAAATCTGGAAAAAAATCCATTACCCCTTGCAAAGACAAGAACCAAATTTTAGCGTCTCTACCAATAGAAATAATTTGAGAAAACATCAAGGGGAAAACAGAAATTGACATCAGAAATTGACATCTGCAATTTTTAGTTTTCCCCTTTATATATTCAATAACGTAACAATCACTTATCCAACTTTTGGTATTGTTTTGTCATGTTTTCAATTTGGAGAAGTCTAAATTTTTTGTCATTTATAGTTGCTTTTATCAAATTTGTATATTACATTGGTTACAGTTTATTAGATGTGCTTAGATCTTTTTACACAATGAAAGAAGATTTTACAGCATGCTTCATTACAAGGTTTTCGCATATACCCAGTAGACCACATTCTAATTGGAGTACAAGAAAGCATAAATATATATCTTAACTCTTTCCCAAACATGACCTGGTTTTGACGCACCTCTTAGAAATGGCTTGGGAAAATATTGAGACAAAAGAAGAAACTGCTGATAACCAGCAGTTTCTTCTTTGTCTCAATATTTTCTGTACTTTATTAATACACATTTTCTATCTTTAACAGCATCAGCTTTCAAATTGGATCATCCTAAAATTTTGCTGTTTGGGAAAGGGTTAACTTACATTTCCTGGATTTTTAGTGTACTTCTGCTGAATTTCAACTTTTTCTTTCACCTTTGACCTCATTTTCCCCACCCTTTTCGTTGACAAATTTTCAAGTCGATGTTCACTAGCGGAATCAAACTCAAGTCTTCGCACTTCAGTTCTTGTTTCGTTCCGAGTCACCGTTGTTTCACTCCGAGTCACCGGTTGAGATGTAGTTTTATGAGGTACAGGCAATGCCACTTTAATATTAGAAACATTTGCACCATTAGCACTTCCTAAACCTAAACTTGTCGATGGTTCCGGTTCAGCACCCACATTCTGATCAACCGTCTTGCATTCGCTTTCATCGATGGAAATTGGAACGGACGTTGATAATGTCTTAGTCATTTCGATTTCAGATTCTGCCATCAGTTCTCTGGGGCGCTCGATCTGTCTCGCTATCCGTGTCTGTTTGCCGGGCGAGCTGTGGACGGAATCTGTGTTTGATTCGGTGTCGCTGCCCATCTGTGAACTTTTAGCCTTTATAAACACAGCAGTAGCCGATTGCTGAATTATTGGATTCTTGCACTTCCTTCTCCTGCAAAACACAAAAAGATCATGATAATCCAGATACTTTAAAACCCATTCCCAAACATTGACACTTTTTGACGCCCTACAAAATATAGGCATAGGAAAATATTGTGGAAAATGAAGAAATTGCTTGTGACAAGCAATTTCTTCATTTCCCTCAATGTTTTCTAAACAAAAATGCCAAATAATGTAAAATCACATGCACTTGGAAATGTCTTCTGCAACATCTTTGAATTTGGAATGGTCCAAAATTTTGCTGTTTGGTAAAGGGTTAAGTCTTTAACAAGCAATGCCTGGTGTTCACATCAATACAAAAAGTTTTGGAAAGCAAATACACAATCCATTGATTAACAAGTATCTGGTGTTGTATGCAACACATAAAGTCCCCTACCGGCTTCACATTGACTCAATATGGTAATCAATAATAGATTAAGATGAATAAGTTATTGCAGGATCCATTTTTTGCCATATTTTCACTATTTCCGTTACCATAGCAACCGCACTTTTCGTCAAAGAACAAAGATAAAATGATGTGCATAATCTACGCATTGCCATCTAGTCATATACCAAGTCTCATCAAATTAGCTTGCTTACTTATTAACTTATCGCAGGATCCAATATTTTTTGCCATATTTTCACTATTTCCGTAACCATAGCAACAACAATTTTAGTCTAAAAACAAAAATAAAATGATGTGCATAATCTACACATTGCCATATAGTCATATACCAAGTCTCATCAAACTAGCTTGCTTAGTTATTATCTTATCGCAGGATCCCATTTTTGGCCATATTTTCACTATTTCTGTAACCATAGCAACCTAAATTTAAGTCGAAAAACAAAAATAAAAAGATGTGCATAATCTACAAATTGCCATCTAGTCATATACCAACTTTCATCAAAAACGCTTGCTTAGTTATTAAGTTATCGCGGGATCCAGATTTGAGAGGACAGACGGACGGACAGACGGACGGACAGACGGAGGGCAAACCTATAGTCCCCTCCGGTGTGAACACCGGTAGGGGACTAATTAGAGTTTAATGTCTTAGACTCTTTCAATTTTTACAGTAATATTGCCGAAGCTGGAGCACCTAACCATGTGATAGTGGAATTCATCTCACCAGTACTACCACAATATCCAATCCGAGCCTCCAGCTGCTCTCTCACAAACATGATTCACACCCATTAGTGAGACACAAATGACTTTTGTCAAATTTCAGAAAGGAAATTAGCCGAGCCAGAGTTTGAACTCAGAATCCCTGGATTGACAGGCTCAGAAGTTAAAGACAGCTCCATCCGGGCTAGGCCATAAATATTTGGAAATCTGAATCAAAATGAATATCTTAAGTACTTACGCGCAGGCTTGCTTTATTGCCCCTCGACCACCAAACCTGGGCATGTCACTGCAATGGAAGAAATACACACATGAACTTAACCAACACGGTAATCAATGTGGTAAATAAAGAAATTTCTTCATATCCCACAATGTTTTCAAACGAGAAAGACCAAACTAGACAGCCCTGACGGCCTTGAAGGCTCCACAGGCCTGAATTGTTTGTCTTGTTGAATGCAATTTCAAAAGTTCAGGCTGCCCAAACAAACAAATGCATGACTACTTTATAATGTGTTGTCTTAAAGATCCACAACATACAGGAAATCCCTGTTGTTGTTTTTTTTTTTTTCTTGATCTCTCATCTCTGCATCAAACCATATTTAAATCAATCATGTACTAAAAGAATAGACAAGTTTCCATTTAGACACCCCCTCCCCCCCACACACACAACAGCCACCAGAAGTCGTCCTTAGAGGCAAAAGGCGAAATTCATCCCTATTCACTGCCTTTATCCATCATCATGCTCTGCGCTTGCGTTGATCTTATGGAAATCGGAAAAAGCGATTTTCTTTACTTCTGTCATTTATCTTCCGATTCTTGCATTGATAAACAATGCATTTTAAAACCATTTTGATTCCCTACAGATCTAATACAATATTAATTTCCCAAAAACCCATTGTTTGCCCCCAGAAGTTAATGCAAGTCTTCTCTGATGAAAATTCGCTTTTTGATATTTGGATGTCCCTATTTACATCAGAGCGCTGCCCCATTCAAAAACAAAAAGAAAATTCTGACACAAGTTATGTCGCTTGTTCAGCATTATCAGCATATTCTTCTTTTGCCTCTATGTTTTTCCAAATATTTTCAAATAGTGACGTCGAAACCATGTCTTGTTTCAGTAAAGGTTTAACCCTTTCCCAAACAAGATATTTTTGTACTGTTCCAATTTAAAAGGTGTTGCAGACGACAATTTAGAAGTCAACAAAGAGAGGATTGGTGTACAATATAGCACAGAAAATATTGGTTATCAGCAGTTTCTTCTTTTGTTTCAATGTTTTCCAAAGCCTTTTCTAATATGGACGTCAAAACCAGGTCTTGTTTGGGAAAGGTTTAATATAACTGACTACTCACAGGCAAAATCTGCATTTCCCACATTCAGTGCTCAGACATCCAGAGCATTGTTTACATCTCCTTTTTCTTTCATAGATCTTTATATCCCCTGGTTCAACTAACTTTTTGTTTGGTGAAGAGTTAACCCTTACCCAAATGATGAAACAGAGAGGGCTTATGTACAAAAGTGCATAGAGAACATTGAGGCAAAAGGAGAAAATGGTGATCATCAGCATTTTCTTCCTTTGCCTCTATGTTTTCCCAAATATTTTCAAATAGGGACATCGAAACCATGTCTTGTTTCAGTAAAGGTTTAATATCATTGACTACTCACAGGCAAAATCTGCATTTCCCACATTCAGTGCTCAGACATCCAGAGCATTGTTTACATCTCCTTTTTCTCTTATACATCTTTATACCGCCCGGTCCAACTAGCTTTTTCAGTTTCTTCTCCTTTAGTTCTGGGTGAGCTTTTCTCACAATAATCGTGCCTGCGTCAGTGGATTTTTCTATAATCTCATCTAGAGGCCGATCATCATCTGACTCTACATTGGTTGCTTAATATTAGAAAGAGCGAGTTAGTCCTTTTTCCCAAACAACAATATTTTAGATGGGATGTTGACAAAGGAAGGTATTGATACCGGTACAAAAGGTGAAATTGTGGTTGTTTAGCATTTTTCTATTGTCTGAATTATTCAACATCTGTTGCTAAATAATAAAGTGAAAATATCAAAATATCCTATTTTAATTTAAACATATTTATTCTTACATCAATTGGGAAAAAATCTGAAAGTTTATTTCTTTCCCTCTCAATTCTACTTCCTCAGAAATACAACTAGTACATAGGTTATTGAAGTTTTTATTTTGACCAAACCACAGGGAAGAATCACTTGACACTAGGAAATCTTCTATAATTCTGTTAATACTTGACAGATTCGAAAATTTGGTTTGAAGCAGATAAGGTTGAAGAATGCCAGGAGTTGGCAAGGTACTAGCTTTGATGTGGCAGTTTTATCATTTTTTTAATTCAGCTGATCAAAGTTATTGATGACCAAGTAGAACTACTTGGTCAAAAATAACTTTTTTGTGGCTGACTGTTAACCCATTACCAGACGGCAAAATTTTGGATTAATCCAAATTCTAAGACGTTGCAGACCACAATTCAAGTGAAGGAAATTTTACTTTTTTCCCTTGCTTTTTTAGTCTTTTCGGTAGGAAAACATTGTGGGAAATGTAGAAATTGCTTGTCATAAGCAATTTCTTCATTTTCCACAATGCTTTCCAAAGCCACTATTTTGTAGGGAGTCAAAAAGAGTTATTGTGTTGTAAAAGTTAAAAGATCTACCTAACCCCATCTAATCCCCAAAGTATTTCCACCTTCTCTGCTTCAAACCATTTTAACATCTGTCACATATTAACATAATTATAAAAGATTTTCTGCAATTGTATTAGTTGTGCCACATGATTCCCCACCATGCAAAACATACCAGCCTTTACTTCTTCCTCTTGTTTCCATATCTCCACCTTTTCTTTATTGGGCAGGGCACTGAGTCGGAACTCAGACTTCTCCGGGAAAGTAGCGGGAGTTTTACCCAACACAACAGCAGCGTTTCTGCAGACATGTTTAATCCTTGGACCGTGACTCACAGATTGTGGCGATGCCTCTTCCACGCTCCCTTCTACTGGAACTATCAAACTTGTACTGGGTTCAGGCTCTGAAAGGACAATAAATGTTGCAAGAATCTTATATGGGATTTATAACCTTAACCCTTTCCTAAACGACAAATTTTAGGTTGTTTCAATTTGAAAGCTGCTGCAGACGACAAAATGGAAGTTAGGAAAGGTAAAACTTGTGAATATTATTGCAAAGAAAACATTGAGACAAAAGGAGAAAATGCTGATAATCAGCATTTTCTTCTTTTGCCTTGATGTTTTCCTAAGCCTATTCTGTTACGCACATAAAAACCAAGTCTTGTATGGGAGAGGGTTAAGTAATTTGTTGTCTGTGACTTCTTGGAGCAGTTCACATTGGTACTGTTTGGAAAAGGGTTTAAAATGCAACTGGAACTTTTAAACTCGTGCTAGGTTCAGGCTCTGAAGTGAAATTGTAAGGTTCATTAGAGCAACAGAAAAGATGGCGTAAAGTCATTTTAAATTTGTTATTTCAAATCCAAACATTATGTTGTGGGTACTCATTGGAATTGTCTCTACAAGATGATTCCAATGAGTACAACAAAATAATGAGACAACAAAGGAATTTTTGCATTTTGAGAAGCTATCATCGAATTTACCTCCTATTAACCCTTTCCCAAACAAGACTTTGTTTTGACGTCCCTAATAGAAAAGGCTTTGGAAAACATTGAGACAAAAGGAGAAACTGCTGATAACCAGCAGTTTCTCCTTTTGTCTCAATATTTTCTATGTCATATTTTACACAAATTCCATCTTTAATACATTCCATTTTGTCATTTCTGGCAGGTTTTGAAGTGGATCACCCTAAATTTTTGCCGTTGGGGAAAGGGTTAACTGTATCTCTGGTTCAGTGCAAAACTAAAGTAAGCACACATAAAGGGGTAAGAGCACAAATATTTGTAAGGTAACTATATATATACAACAGTTTAACATTATGCTTACCAGGGCTTCTCTCAGCTATTTTTCCTTTGTCAAACGGAGACTTTATTGGCTCTTTAGATGATCGTCGACGCCTCTTCTGTTCCAAATTATCCTTTGGTGGAGTAAGCTCGCTACCATCACTCTACAATCATATAGTAGATAATGTTTATCATAACAATGTCTCCCATGCATTTACATTTCCTAAGTTGGATTTTAAGTTTCGTCGTGATGATACTATTGAAATGTATCCCAAAAACTATAATTTAGAATTGAAACAAGCAAATTCGTTGAATTGATATCCCCCGCCGAACATATTTTCATTGTCAATAAAGTAGCGCGGAAACGAATATAACTCTGTATGTATATGGCTTCAACAGAACAAATATCACTCTATAGTTTTCAAGAAATAGCGCGGAAACGAATATCACTCTGTATGTATATGGCTAAAACAGTCAGGGGCAGTAACTCTAAATTCGGCAGTCGAACTGGGTAACCCAGACGATATGCGCATGTCCACTTTGTAGTGAAGCTGTGGGCCAAGTTTCATTGAAATCCGATCTATAGTTTTCAAGAAATAGCGCGGAAACGAATATCACTCTGTATGTATATGGCTTAAACAGTCAGGGGCAGTAACTCTAAATTCGACGGTTGAACCGGGTAACCCCGACGATATGCCCATGTCCTCATTGTAGTAAAGCTGTGTGCCAAGTTTCATTGAAATCCGGTCTACAGTTTTCAAGAAATAGCGCGGAAACGAATATCACTGTATGTATATGGCTTAAAAAGTCAGGGGCAGTAACTCTAAATTCGGCGGTCGAACCGGGTAACCCCGACGATATGCGCATGTCCTCATTGTAGTGAAGCTGTGAGCCAAGTTTCATTGAAATCCAGTCTAAAGTTTTCAAGAAATAGCGCGGAAACGAATATCACTGTATGTATATGGCTTAAACAGTCAGGGGCAGTAACTCTGAATTCGACGGTTGAACCGGGTAACCCCGACGATATGCCCATGTCCACTTTGTAGTGAAGCTGTGTGCCAAGTTTCATCGAAATCCGGTCTATAGTTTTCAAGAAATAGCGCGGAAACGAATATCACTCTGTATGTATATGGCTTAAAAAGTCAGGGGCAGTAACTCTAAATTCGGCGGTCGAACCGGGTAACCCCGACAATATGCACATGACCTCATTGTAGTGAAGCTGTGAGCCAAGTTTCATTGAAATCCAGTCTAAAGTTTTCAAGAAATAGCGCGGAAACGAATATCACTCTGTATGTATATGGCTAAAACAGTCAGGGGCAGTAACTCTAAATTCGGCGGTCGAACCGGGTAACCCCGACGATATGCGCATGTCCACTTTGTAGTGAAGCTGTGTGCCAAGTTTCATCGAAATCCGGTCTACAGTTTTCAAGAAATAGCGCGGAAACGAATATCACTCTGTATGTATATGGCTTAAACAGTCAGGGGCAGTAACTAGGAATTCGACGGTTGAACCGGGTAACCCCGACGATATGCGCATGTCCTCATTGTAGTAAAGCTGTGTGCCAAGTTTCATTGAAATCCGGTATATAGTTTTCAAGAAATAGCGCGGAAACGAATATCACTCTGTATGTATATGGCTAAAACAGTCAGGGGCAGTAACTCTAAATTAGGCGGTCGAACCGGGTAACCCCGACGATATGCGCATGTCCACTTTGTAGTGAAGCTGTGTGCCAAGTTTCATCGAAATCTGGTCTACAGTTCCCAAGAAATAGCGCGGAAATGAATATCACTCTGTATGTATATGGCTTAAACAGTCAGGGGCAGTAACTCTGAATTCAATGGTCGAACCAGGTAACCCCGACGATATGCGAATGTCCTCCTTGTAGTGAAGCTGTGTGCCAAGTTTCATCGAAATCCGGTCTATAGTTTCCAAGAAATAGCGCGGAAACGAATATCACTCTGTATGTATATGGCTAAAACAGTCAGGGGCAGTAACTCTAAATTCGGCGGTCGAACCGGGTAACCCCGACGATATGCGCATGTCCACTTTGTAGTGAAGCTGTGTGCCAAGTTTCATCGAAATCCGGTCTACAGTTTTCAAGAAATAGCGCGGAAACGAATATCACTCTGTATGTATATGGCTTAAACAGTCAGGGGCAGTAACTCTGAATTCGACGGTTGAACCGGGTAACCCCGACGATATGCCCATGTCCTCATTGTAGTAAAGCTGTGTGCCAAGTTTCATTGAAATCCGGTATATAGTTTTCAAGAAATAGCGCGGAAACGAATATCACTCTGTATGTATATGGCTAAAACAGTCAGGGGCAGTAACTCTAAATTAGGCGGTCGAACCGGGTAACCCCGACGATATGCGCATGTCCACTTTGTAGTGAAGCTGTGTGCCAAGTTTCATCGAAATCTGGTCTACAGTTTCCAAGAAATAGCGCGGAAATGAATATCACTCTGTATGTATATGGCTTAAACAGTCAGGGGCAGTAACTCTGAATTCAATGGTCGAACCAGGTAACCCCGACGATATGCGAATGTCCTCTTTGTAGTGAAGCTGTGTGCCAAGTTTCATCAAAATCCGGTCTATAGTTTCCAAGAAATAGCGCGGAAATGAATGTCGGACGGACGGACGGACGGAAGGACGGACGGAAGGAAGGACGGACATGGCAAAAACAATATCCCCCCCGAAAAAATTTTTCGGCGGGGGATAATAATAAATTCTAAAGAACATTAATAACATCAATACTACCATCATATACAATCAGAGCCTCCGGCTGCTCTCTCATATAGAAGATTAACATCCATGGCTAAACAAGAGACAAATGACTTCTGTCAAATGTCAGAAAGGATGAGACCAAGTCAAGGCTGGAACCAACGACCCCTGGATTGATAAGACTAATGTTACAGACTTAAGTAATTCCATTCACCAGAATTAGTCATTTGCAACATATCTAATTTTAGAAGACTCTAAATATTTACAATTTGGTGAATTGTGTAGTGGGTTAAATACCTCATCCTTAACAGGTGTCTGTTTCTCAGCTCTACTCGTTAATTTCCTCCCACTGGCCGTCTTCGGAACGTCCACATTATACAACCGGACAACAGGATCAGCGTCCAATGATCTTCGCTCGCCTTTAACGGGAGTAACTTCTGCCTTACGCGGCACAGGCTGGTCCCCTGTCAGACTCCGCAGAACCTCAACTTGGGGAAATCCTACCTCGATGATTCTGAGAATTCGACACAGTTGGCATAATCTTTTGGTTCTGTCTGTAAGTTTACAGTGCCCGGGGTCTAAAAACAAAGGGAGAAAATTAATCATTGCCTAACCCTGTCCCAAAAAAAGAACAAGTTTTAACATCCCTGAAACAAATCAGCTACGCAATTACAAGATTTTAGAAGGAAAGAAAAGATTACAAATAATGACGTTTTATAAAGACTCCCATCAGTTTCATTTCCAAAATATTCTTTTTCATATTTCACCAGAAATTAGATCTTTATGACAATTCTGTGAATGTAATCATGCCAAGTAAAAAGTTGATAACAGTAACATTATGAGTATATATTCTTGAAGTAAAAATTTGTTTGGAAATTTCATATACTTATAAAAGTTTTAAAGCCATGCTATTGATGTGTCCAAAAAAAGAAGCTCCGAAAAACACAGAGAAAAAAAGAAATTGCTGATAATAAGAGATGTTCCCTTTTCCTCTAATTTTTCTGTTCAATAACATACCAGTACATATTTCAGTATATCATTAATTTACTCTCCTGCAAGACTGAACCTCCTTTGAAATGGGAATGGTCTGAAAACTTGTCATTTGGGACAGGGTTAAATAATAAAGTCTTACCATTTCCGTCACATTTGTATCGCTTCTTTGTTTTGGCCCTGTATCGTGATTTGGCATAAAAACCAAGACACGCCTGACAACAGTAGAACTTCTTATAGCACCATGCCACACCAGTTTTAAAGCCCGTTGAAATCTGTTTCCCCTTTATACCACACACAGTACAGATTGGACGCTTTCTGGATGATGGAGGCTTCTTAGCTATAAAACAATATGTAACTTATGAGTTTTTATATATGACTTTCAAACACTTTACCCTTGTGTAAATATTATAATAGAAAGGTCACATAATCAGCATTTACTCATCATTGCCATAACCCTTTCCCAAACAAGACCTGGTTTCGACACCCTAAATAGAAAATGTTTGGGAAAACATTGAGACAAAAGAAGAAACTGCTAATAACCAGCAGTTTCTCCTTTTGGCTCAATATTTTCTGCACATTATTTTACACAAATACTATAATTATCAACATTTATTTTGTCGCCTGCAGCAGCTTTCAAATTGGACGAGTCCAAAATTTTGTCGTTTTGGAAAGGGTTAATATTTTCAGTGCTATTTCATAAGTGTACAATTCCTATCTTTATCAAAAATTTTTTGTCTGCTGCAACTTTCAAATTGGAACAACCTAAAATTCTGTCATTTGTAAAAGAGTTAAATGTAACAAAATTACTACCTGTATCTGTTTGTACGTCAGCCGCCCCATTTTGTGAATCTCCCTGCAAATGTGTCTCTATCTCAGCCATTTTTGCCTCTCTCTCCATCTCCGCTTTCAATGATCTAACAGAAAATGCTTGGAAAAACATTGAGGCAAAAGAATAAAATGTTGAAAATCAGCATTTTCTCCTTTTGCCTCAATATTTTCTGTGCTATATTGTACACAAGTCCATTTTAGCTTACCCCTTCATCTCCACTTTCAGTGATCTAGCAGAAAAGGTTTGAGAAAACATTGAGGCAAAAAAATAAAATGTTGAAAATCAGCATTTTCTCCCTTTTGCCTCAATATTTTCTGTGCTATATTGTACACAAGTCCATTTTCGCTTCCCTCTTCATCTCCAATTTCAATGATCTAACAGAAAAGGTTTGAGAAAACACTGAGGCAAAAGAATAAAATGTTGAAAATCAGCATTTTCTCCTTTTGCCTCAATTTTTTCTGTGCTATTTTGCTTCTCCCTTCAACTCCACTTTCAATGATCTAACAGAAAAGGCTTGAGAAAACATCGAGGCAAAAGAAGAAAATGCTACTACCTGAATCTGTTTGTACGTCAGGCGCCCCATCTTCTGCATCTTCCTGTGAATGTTTCTCTATCTCAGCCATCTTTGCTTCTTTCTTCATTTCCGCTTTCAATGATCTAGAAAGAGCTGCCTTGGACTTGTTCAATGCTGCTCTATTCAAGCCGAGCTCGGAAAACATTTAGGCAAAAGAAGAAAATGCTGATAACCAGCATTTTCTTCTTTTGCCTCAACATTTTCTGTGCTATTTTGTAGACACAAATCCAGTCTTTATCAACATACATTTTGTTATCTGCAGCAGCTTGTTTCAAATTGTACTAGTTATCCTAAACATTTTGAAGAAGAAGATTTAGGGTTCATGTAAAACTATTGTTGTATCAAATCTGGTACCTGATTCAGTTTGTACATCAGCAACGCCAGATTGTACATCATCCTGTGAATGATTCTCTATCTCAGCCATTTTTGCCTCCTTTTTCATTTCCGCTTTCAATGATCGAGCAAGAGCTGCCTTGGACTTGTTCAATGCTGCCCTGTTCAAGTGAAGCTTGGCCTTTTGAACTATTGACGCCCCCTGCTTTCTCGTTGATCCAAACATGAATTTCTGACTTTCAGAAGCTTTTTGAAACGTTGCAGGTGGTCCGGATAATGAAGGAAATAAATTCTTGCCTAACTTCGGAGCTGCAATTGGACTAGATATTGTTCTAAATCCCATGGTATCCCTATCACTTTTGTCCACAATTTTCTCTAAGACCTTGACACTTGGTTTTCTGTCTCTTTTACCGTCCAGAATGAGAGGCTTCTCTAAACTACCAAGAGGTTTATCACCGAGGAATTCTAATTTAGCTGGTGATCCGACAGTTCCATCCATTTTTGTTGGTGTATTGTTGGCACTCGTAGATTGTTCTGATGAATTATAATCTAGCGATTTCTTCTTTTTAACAATTGGGGATGTTATAGAATCATCTTCGAGGAATCTTTTGTTTGGAATGATAACACGGGATGATCGAGAACTTTGTGAAGGCAGGACAAATTCTTTTCGTTGAACAACTTTATTTGCTGCAGCGTTTGCAAGTCTCCTTGCTTTCGCTTGTTGTTGTAATAAATTAGCTTGTTTTGCTTTCTCCAGCAGAAACTTTGCCATGTCCATTTCTGTCTTCTTAGGTTTCGGCACAAAACTTGGAACTTCAACCTTATTTCTAGCCTTCTTACCAAAGTTTAATTTTTTCGATTTCACTTTGGGAAAACTTGTAAGTGGTGTCATGCTGACCACACAGTGTGAATTGTCTGGTGATTTAAATCCTTGCTCCATCATGTCATCATGTGATTTCTTAACAACAGCCTTTAATTTTGTATGTGTTCCGAGTACTGCTGGTCTGGTTTCTGGCTGGCTTTTGGTCCTCAACATGCGCGTTCCTGGTAGCTGATAAACTGTGGCCAATAATTCTTCTTGTTTCTTCTTCTCTTTTTCTTCATTTTCTTTTTTGACCTTTTCCAGTCTATTTTCACTTTCTTGTACTTCTTCTGGTGAGAATCCTTCAAACTCATCATCCTGACAAAATATGAAATTTCATTTTACCCTTCCCAAAACAACAAAAATTTAGACTGTTACTATAAGGGTTAAAATATATAGAAAATTAACCCATGGCCATATAAAGGATTTTAACAGAGTCTAAAATCAGGCCATCTAACAATTGACCAAACGCCAATCGACAGATCGCTCCGCCCAACATAGAATTTAGGACAAACAATGGGGATGTGATCGTTAATAGGGAATGATTTCATGCAGTTAATCGTGACGTAAATTCGGACAAACAAAATAGTATTTTGTAGGTGTTGTTATAAAATCTTGTAACTACGGCTTGATTTAAGCCGTAGTTACGAGATTTTATAACAACATCGACGGTTTATCAAAACATAACGGTTAACCTAGTAGAGATGTAACGATACATCGGACTATCGATATATCGCAATAGTAACCTCTGCAATAGTGCTATCGTGATAGGCAACTGGCAATATCAATAGTATCGCAATGGTGGTTTCCACTATCGCAATAGTTTTGATAGTTCTAAAAATAGCAATTTGTCACATGACTTTGTCTAATTTTGGCCAAAAATCTGTCTTGACTATCAGACATCAATGACAGGCTACTCAAATCATGAAATGTCACTCTCTTCCTTCAGATTATTTATTAAATGATTCTGCAAATTAATTCAGTTATGTAAAATATTCAGGAAATGTGATTTTTAATGAAAAAAAATATCAATTCATTGCAATAAAAGCGTATAACAATAGTATCGCAATAGTATTGCAATAGCAACCTACAATAGCAATACTATCGTGATAGCAATTTGGTCAATAGCAATACTATCGCAATACTAGTCATTTTGGTCTGCAATAGTCATCCCTATAACCTAGTCTATTGTTAGCACAAAATCCTTTGCCATTGGCCTGTTGATTGTTTTGATTGTTAGTCGATAAATCGATACAATAACACATGCAACGAAGAACAATTGGGGCATGACATTTTTCTGACCGTCCATTGGCCAATCGATGTTTTTGATTGACAGTCGGCGTTTGGTCAATTGGTTAACGCCAACGGTACCCATTTTCATATAATGTCACTCATGAAAAAGACTTGGGACAAGGCTGGACAGTGGACAACATTGTAGAAAATAAATTTCCCACAATGTTATCAGCTTAAAATAGACAAAAAAGTAAAACTTCATTTCCTTGAAAATGTTGTCTGTGTCATCTTTGTATTTGGACCCAGTGCTTCTGAAATAAGCTGCCCGAGTTGTCCGACTTGTCCGTTTACCTCAAATTACCTGTACGGACAAGCAGATTTTGAAAGCTGGGTTGTCCGTGGACAAGTGAAAAATCCGGTTATAATAAAAAGTTTTTTTTTCTTTTCTCACATTTTTTCAAACAATGTAATTATTGATAGTTAAATGTACAAATTTTGTTGTAGACAATAGTTAGAGAGTCATAATAGATATGCAATAAACAAATGAAGCTATTTAAAAGTATATGGGTTTTGTACGGACCAGTTGATTTTTGATACGGACAAGTCGCTTTTGGATCAACACTTGTCCGTGGACAAGTAGATTTTCAAAATATTTCAGAAGCACTGGGACCAGTTCAAAATTTTGTCATCTGGTAATTATGGGTCTTTTTCAGTCTTTTTAAGAATAATTTATAAATGACAAGTTAGCTTTGTAACCTATTTAAAGACAGTTTCCCAAACATTTTCCACTAGAAATCAGTAACATTATCAGGTTCTAGGATAGCGAATAACTATTAATTGTTTGGGAAAGGGTCATTTCAAGCTACAGGTACTTTTTTAATATCTTGTATTCAGCTTGTATTCAGCTTAGCTCCCACAAGCTAAATGCTGTTAGTTACTGTGTAACACTCAAATACAAACTGCTAAATCTCGACCAAGACGACCAAGGTCATACTTTATTTCTGATGCAACTCAGCAAAATTCTTAGCTTATGAACAGATTTCATCCATGTTGTTTATTTGTTGAATTAAATTGGTTGAATGAGGTTGAATAAATTGTGAACATTATGTTAAAGATTGCTTCCTCTGGTACAACAAACCATGTTTTCCTGCCAGCACCCATATGAGTCAGAACCTGTCAAATTATTTTTCACAATCTATTCAGCTACGGCCTTGACACCGTTTTAACCCAGATACGGTTTTGGCTTACTTTAAGAATGTAGGGAGCACAATATGAATATAATTATGGCATGAGCCAAAAATAACTATGACAAGATAGGGTAAAGGGTTAACAAGCTGAGTTCATGGATTAAATGGACTTATCTATGGAGTTTAAATGCAGATTTGTTTTCAAAACAATAAACATATACAGAGAATGAAACATATAAGTATATGATGTCGTATAAAAAGGCTATTTTGCTTATGGAAGACACGAAAATGCAACAAGTCATTAGAAGCCATGGTGTAAAGGGAGAAATACAGGGACGTTTTATTCATAATCCATTGTCTGTCATTCAAATCTTTATTATCAATGACATTTTACATAATATAAAGTTGTCCAAAATCTACAAAACTTCACCAGTACACACATACCAAGGCTGTATTCTCAACTTTCTTCGTAAACCATACGTTCACAAGGCGCGATGGCCGCCATTTTGAAAGAAATGTGATAAACAAAATATTTTACCTCGTCTGACGCCCCAACAAGCTCATGAAATGTTCGCAATCCTTGCCTGAATTGTGGCAAAAATGCCAAAGAAGGGTCCTGATAGTTTTTGATGTCATCGTTGAAGTATGCGACACGAATTTGGTCAAAACGGTGCCCAGGACGGCCTGGAAACCTAACTCTCGCCATTACCACTGTTCTATAAATAGAACGGATTTGGTAAACATGATGCTGGTTCCGATTTTTATAGGTAAAATTAGGGAAAATTGCCTTATTTATGTTCGAAATTAAATGTCAAAATTGAATCAAATAGGTTTTGTTCATTTATTTGGATTTTAAACAGAATGGAGTTTGATCATTTGGGTTTTCCTTTTCTCTAATTGTTAACAATGCTTTCCCGCCATAATGGAGAGAAATCAAAGTACTGGAAGTACTGTTGGTCGCTCTTTTTTAGCTACCCTTTTTAACATCTTAATTGCTCTTCAGAATGACTGGAACAACTGGCACCTTTCTTTAAGCCTTTCACAAAGCAAGACCTGGTTTTGATGAGGGATTTTCTTTAAAGAAAAGGTTTCGGCAAATATTGAGGCAAAAATGAAAGTGCTGATCAATATAACCAACATTTCTCCTTTTCCTTCAATATATTTTTTTGTGCTAGATCTAGATATGTATATATCTGTGAACCTCTTTTTTATCAACATCCATCTTGTTGTCTGCAGCAGTTTTCAAATTTAACCCTCTGAATTGAACCCTTTCCCAAACAAGACCTGGTTTTGAAATCTCTTTGAAGAAAATGTTTGGGAAAACATTGACCTTAGAAGAAATGTTGATAGATCTACCAGCATATTGCACTTTTTCTCTTGCTTTTAAAGAACATTTTCTGTACTACATTTTAACACAAATCCTATCTTTATCAACACCATTTAGATCAAGTCAGCATTTTTCAAATTGGACGACCAAAGATTTTACTGTTTGTGAAAGGGTTAACCCTTTTCCGAAAGGCAAATTTTTAGACTAGTCCAAAATAAAAGATGATGCAGACGACAATTTCAAGTGAATACAATTTTGAATATTTTGGTCTTTTGAAGTAGAAAACATTGTGGTAAATGAAGAAATTGCTTGTCACAAGCAATTTCGTCATTTTCCACAATGTTTTCCAAAGCCATTATCTTGTGGGGAGTTAAAAGGAGTCAATGTGTGGTAATGGGTTAAGCAAAGATTTAGTGTACTCCAGTTTAGGGGAGTTGCAGACAATAAAATGAGTGTTATTTGGTGAAGGGAATGTGTACATCACAGCATGGAAAATATTGAGGCAAAAGGAGAAATTGCTGATTATCAACAATTTCTTCTTTTGCCTCAATTGTTTCCCAAAGCCATCTCATGTCAAAACCAGGTCTTGTTTGGGAAAGGGTTAAAGACATATAATAATAGTGGTTATTTTTTACCTTTTTCCTATAGATTTCTCAATGCGGTGTTAGATTTAAGAATTATTTTGACTCACCACACTAAAAGGGACCTTCTGGGAAGTGTGAAATGTATTGACCCTAGGTCAATCTACACAGTCTGACTATAGGCACAATACTTTTCACTCTGAGGTTATTTTCTAGATCTAGCTTGTTTTTTCCAAGGTTATATTTGTTGGGCTTCCAAATGTCACATCTGGTTGATCATGTGTGTCAATACTGCCAAACTCAAAATTTGGCTTTATGGACTTTCCAAGAAGGTCCCTTATAACTTTTTCCAAGCCCTGAAAAAATTCTCGGAAAGACATGATTGCTCAGGCCTAAAAGGACATGCTGATAGCCAGTAATTATTTCGTTTCTCTCATTATTTTAGAACTGTGTTACACTGTACACACATCCAACCTAGCTTTGTCAACACCCACTTTGTCATCTGCAGCAGCTTTCAAACGGAACAATCTCAATTTTCATTGTTTGGGAAAGGGATAGTCATAATAGGCCAATAGAGTATGCATTAGTCTTCCTAACAATGGCAGAAATGGAGAAATGCTTTTAACAAATCGGATGCTTTCAAAACCATCCAAATCAGCATTACTCATTTCCCAAACAACAACAGTTACTGGCTCTTGAACGTCCCCAGTAAAGACCCCAGAATTTTCTCCATTTGCATCAATATTTTCTATGCCATGTTGTAACATAAATTTTGTAATCTGCTATAGCTTTCAAATTGGACCACAATAAAATTTGGTGATTTGGAAAATGGTTAGCGTAAGTGACATGTTAAACCATTACCAGACAGTGACTCCTTTTGACTCCCCACAATATAATGTCTTTGGAAAACATTGTGGAAAATGAAGAAATTGCTTGTGACAAGCAATTTCTTCATTTCCCACAATGTTTTCTACCCAAAAAGCTAAAAAAATTCAAAATTTCATCACATTGAAATGTTTTCTGCAACTTCTTTCAAATTGGACTACCCAAAAATTTTGTCGTTTGGTAATGGGTTAAACCATTACCAGACAGGAAATATTTGGACTGGTCACAATTGAAAGAAGTTGCAGACAACCTTTTAAATCTGATGAAATTATTTCAACGTATACAACCCATCATTAGCACTGAAGGGCCAGAGGCAAAATTTTCAAAAGAGCCATAAATTCCTAAACTGGGTTACATTTCCATTCCAAATACAAACATAAGCATTTTGAACGGTTTAGAATTTTGAATTCTTATGGAAATATTTGACAAAAATGTTCCAAATTACCTCCCTTGTATATGAATATACAGTAAAATAATATATGTGAATGATTTTTTTTTTCTTGACGCATTATCTTGAAATCCAGCACTGTGAATCACCTTATGTGAAGTGTATTTCCAAGTGTGTGTAATTTAATGCATTTCATATGGCTAGAAAGTAGTGTTTTTAATGATGGGTCATATACCTTAAAGATTTTACAACTTTTGGGGTAGAAAACAGTGATTAATGAAGAAATTGCTTGTTATAAGGAATATCTTCATTTCCCACCATGTTTTCTACCAAGTATGACCAAAATATGTAAAATTTCAATCACTTTAATCCTTAACCATACAAGACAGGGCCCTGGTTTCTCGAAAAAACTTAAGTACATTCTCAGACTCAAATCTGAGCACCGTGCTCAAATCGCACGAAATCCATGCCAACTTCAATCGAATACCCTTCAACGTTGGAGAGTATTCCTTTGAAGTTGAGCATGTGCTCATGAGTATGTACTTAAGTTTTTTAGAGAAACCAGGACCAGGTTTTGACGTCCTTACTTTAAAATTCTTGGGAAAACATTGAGGGAAAAGAAGAAATTGTATTCCTCCTTCTCCCTCAATATTTCTGCACTTACTATGACTTACAAATTTACAACTTACAGTAACTACATCATTGTTAATTTTTTCTGCAACTACTCTCAAATTGGAGCAGTCCAAATTTTGCCTTTTGAGAAAGGTTTAAATTGTCATCATTCTGCAACATCTTTCAATAAGGCACAATTTTATCCATTAAGCCCTGACGTAATTTCGGACAAACAATAGTATTTCGTAAGTGTTGTTATAAAATTTTGTAACAACAGCTTTTATAACAACGCCGACAGTTAATCAATACATAACAGTAAACCCAGTCTATTTGTAGCACAAAATTCATTGCTATTTGAACAAATATACAGTTTAACCCTCTGGGTTAAGGGAGCCAGGACCAGGGCCGCGTTTTACTAACATAGATTTTTGCAAAAACCTTGTAACAACACATCTGATTGAAAGAGAAATCATAACAGTAATTATTCGGCCAATCAAATGTGTTGTTGTTTCAAAAATGTTCGTAAGTTCGTTAGTAAAACGCGGCCCAGGTCTTGTTTGGGAAAGGTTTGAAAAGAACTACACATTTCGTTTAAGTATTTTTTTTAATTTATTTTGTCTCGTTCAATAACATTTAGAGCTAACAATTTATTATATTTGTCTCAACTCATTCCCAAGTGGAAATTTTTACTAATCCAGTAGAAAATGTGTTATCAGACAATTTTGATTGAAAAGGAGAAATTGCTGATAATCAGCAATTTCATTTTTCTCTCAATGTTTTCTAATTTTATTTCTGTTAGGAACATCAAAACAGGTTTTGTTTGGGAAAGGAGTGACAGGATGAATTCCTTATAGAAAAAGTTTGGGAAACATTGAGGCAAAAAAAAAGAAAATGCTGATAACAAGCATTTTCTCCTAAGGCCTCAATATTTTCTGTCGAATCATATTATAGAGATCTCAAATTTGATATACAGTCGAAACTGTCGTATGCAGCCAGCCAAGGGACACACCAAAATTGGCTGCATACGACAGTTGGTTGCTTAACACAGAAAATAATATTCTGAAGGCTGGGTGTAAATGTCTACTTGTATGACTGTCCCTATCAATATGAAGAAAATGCAAGTGTTGTAAAGTAAAAAGGGTAAACTTTTATATGACATTTAACTGTTTATCACACCTTTTCATGGTTTATGCACATGATTAGGCAAATTGCCAGATGTGTTATCAATATTTCACACATTGCCTGCCACCAATTTGTTGTGCATGGCTGCTTAACGGGATAAAGGTAAAGAGCAATTGGGACAATTAAAGCTGGCCACTGACCACATTAGACAGTTTAGTGTTATTCACAGTTACTTTAAAGAGTAAAATTGCTTGGGAGGACCTGGACTGGCTGCATACGACAGTTTGGCTGCTATACACAGGTGGCCGCTAACACAGTTTTGACTGTAAATCTATTTTGTTGTCCGCAGAAGCTTCTGAATCCCCCATCCTAAAACTCTGTCATTTGGGAAAAGGGTTCAAATTTAACCATAAATACATTGTTGCCAATTTGTTGGGAAACAAGAAAATGCTGGAAAACAGAGTAAATGTTTTCTTAACCCGCTTCATTTCATTTAACCCTTTCCAAAACAAGACCTGGTTTTGACGTCCCCAATAGAAAAGGCTCGGGAAAACATTGAGACAAAAGAAGAAACTGCTGGTAACCAGCAGTTTCTCTTTTTGCCTCAATATTTTCTGTGCTACAATTCACACACTTTCAATCTTTTTCAACATCTATTTTGTCGTCTTCAGCGGCTTTCAAATTGGAACAGTCGAAATTTTTGTCGTTTGGGAAAGGGTTAACTCTTTCGCTGCCAATGTCGCCGAAAAGCGACCCATAGGAAGGCTGCCAATGTCGCCGATTGGCTACTTTCAAACAATAGCTTTATGAGGTCATTCAAGGTCAAGGGCAAGGTCATCTGATCAAACTGCCTGATAAAAAATATGCTATTAGGCAAAACAATTTATGTGCAATGATTCCTGAAAGTTTCAGCTTAATATTGTCAAACAACGATTTCTTACTATTCTATAAACTGATAAGCCCTCTTATGGAAGTTCCAAAATTTGGCACTGGAAATAGGACAATTCCAGGAAATTTGGCAGCGAAAGAGTTAAGGTAGATCTAATAAACATCTAATGAGATTCTCCCGACGTCAGAATGATTCAGGTGACATTGAAAACATTCGGCCGTGGACTTTTCACCGCCAAATGTTTAGAACCGTGCCCAAATAAATTTGAATATGTAATGAATATGCTCAAAAAAATTGTTACAAGAAATTTCTTCATTTCCCACAATGTTTCCATACCCAGAGAGACCAAATATGTAATATTACATCCAATTGAAATTGTCATCTGCAACACCTTTGAATTTGGACAAGCCTAAAATTTTGTTTTCGTTTAAACCCATTGCCATACCGACTCTTTTTGACTCCCCCAAAAATTTAGGCTTTGGAAAACATAGTGGAAAATGAAGAAATTTCTTGTGACAAGTAATTTCTTCATTTCCCACAATGTTTTCTACCCCAAAAGACCAAAAAATTTAAATTTCAGTCACTTGAAATTGTCATCTGCAAAACCGTCAAATTTGGACACGCCTAAAATTTTGCCTTTGATAATGGGTTAACAAGTGATCCATCCAAAGACACACTATTTTTGTCCCCCTTTCTTTTTATAGGCCAGCAGATTGCCTCCTCCATCATATAAATGCCTAATTTTCTTGTACATATAAGTGAAAAAGAACAATAAATTGTCATACTCCGAATTATATGTATCACTAACAAATATCGTGTGGTAGTCCCGTATGAAGTAATAAATGGCTTCGATCGTTGAGAGGTAAGTGTCCGGATTGTCATTATGGTGACGCCAAAACTTTGTCTTTCTGTCATCCAGTTGAACACACTGTAAATCTGTGGAAAATAATTACATATTTTTATGAATCTCATTACAAGACAGCAAAATTTTAGACAGCTTCAAAAGGTAAGTTGTTCCAGACAACAATTTCAAGTAAATTAAACTTTGCATTATTTGGTCTTTGTTGGTGGAAAACATTGTGTGAAATGAAGAAATTGCTTGTCACAAGCAATTTCTTCATTTTCCACAATGTTTTCCAAAGCCTATACCTTGTAGTGTCAAAAAGCATCAATGAGTGATAACGGATTCACCCTTTCCCAAACAAGACCTGGTTTAATTTTTGACTTCCCTTATAAAAATGGCTTGAAAAATATTGAGAGGAAAGAAGAAAATGCTGACACTTTTGCCTCAATATTCCTTATGCAAGCCTATATTGTACACAAATCCTTTTTCTATCAACATCATTTTGTTTGTGTCTGCAGCAACTTTCAAATCAGAACTATTCAATCAAAGGGTTAACCCATTCAAAAACACTGAAATGATCCAAATGGCAATTTTGGCGAAAATGGCAACTGTGTTAAATTCAAGTGCATGTAACTCAGGACTTTCTGTTCCAATCTTTATGGTCGCGGCCTTAGCGCAGTTGGTAGCCCATCTGCCTCTCATTTGAGAGGTCCCGGGTTTGATACCCGGCCGCGGCAAATACCCTTTCTGACAAAATGTCACCCATCAATGGTTTGATATTGTGAACCTATGTGGGGGAGCAGCTGGAGGCTCGGTAAGGGTGTTGTGGTAGTACTGGTTTGAGAAATAACAGGAATCCATGGTTAGGTGCTCCAGCCACCACGATTTGACCAGAGCAGTTGAAAAAGGCGTAAAACCCCAATAAACTCAAACTCCAATCTTTATGCAAATAAATCTTGTCCAAGATCTTACTAACACAAATATTTTAGTAACACTTTTGTTTAATTTGATTTACATGTGTCAGCAATTTCTTCATTTGCCACAATGTTTTCCGAAACCTTTATCTTTTGGGTGTCAAAAAGCATCATTGTGCATGAATAGGTTCAAACAAGATGTGTTAGTGAAACATGACTGCCCCCGAAATGGCCAATATTAAGTTTTTGGACAGACAGACGGACAAGAGAAAACAATATGCCCCAATCTTTCTATATGGGGGCATAGAAAGTTTAGCTCGCAAACAATACCTTTCAATCTCTCATCCCCAAATATGGACTTTGTCTGATTCCAGGTACTATCTATAAACACTACCCTCTCTAGATACCAGCTGTTCTCTTCTACCTTCATGTCGGATTCTGCTTCGACATGAACATTGTCAATTAAGGTTATTTAAGTAACATGTCAAAATACTGACCTTATGGCAATTGAGACCAACATAGATCTAGATCAGCCTGTGCATATGCACAGTCTGATCAAGATCCATATTGTTCTCTCTTTTATAGCTTCTTTATCACTTGAATAAGCTGGCATTAAGACCTTTTTGAATGGGGCCGACAATGTATTTCCATATTAATCATAATTATTTCCAATTAAACCTTACCTTTCAACCTCTCATCCCCAAATATGGACTTTGATTCCAGGTACTGTCTATAAAGACAACCCTCTCTAGATACCAGCTGTTCTGTCCAACACTACTTCAATAGTCTATGATATATTTCCATAGTAATCATAAATTTATTTCCAATAAAACCTTACCTTTCAATCTCTCATCCCCAAATATGGACTTTGTCTGGTTCCAAGTACTGTCTATAAACACTACCCTCTCTAGACACCAGCTGTTCTCGTCTACCTTATTGTCGGATTCTGCTTCGACATGACCATTGTAAATTAAGGTTATTTACTTGACATGCCAAAGTACTGACCTTATGGCAATTGAGACCAACATAGATCTAGATCAGCCTGTGCATATGCACAGTCTGATCAAAATCCATATTGTTCTCTCTTTTATAGCTTCTTTATCGCTTGAATAAGCTGGCGTTACAACCTTTTTGAATGGGGGCCGACAATGTATTTCCATATTAATCATAATTATTTCCAATTGAACCTTACCTTTCAACCTCTCATCCCCAAATATGGACTTTGTCTGATTCCAGGTACTGTCTATAAACACAACCCTCTCTATATACCAGCTGTTCTCGTCTACCTTACTGTCCGACTTTACTTCTACGTGACCATTTTCCAGGTCTGCTTTATTGTCAATTTCTACTTCAATGTGACCATTCCCAATGTCAGAAGCTTCACATGCTGTTTTTCGCAAACTAGAGAGATCACTTATGTCATTTATTTTAATTTCAGGGTTATCTCCCCTTTTATCACATCCGCCATTCTCCCTTCTATCATAATTTTCATCTGACTTCAGAGATATTTTACTCGTCAACCTTTCATTTGTCTCTGTATTTTCATCTTTATCATCATAAGCACAGTTTTCTATATCACTATTTTCCGGTACAGGAGTTTGTATGTTATTTATTTCATCAACATTTTTCATATCACCAACATTTTTTATATCATGGCTGCCAAGCCTTGTTTGTTCACTGTGGTCATTCACTGTCTCTACTTTCTGTGACTTATAGGAACCATCACTTGTTGGACTACTAGTTCCTCTTTTTCTTTTTCCACTGATGTTTTTCAGAGAATGTCTATGTTTGGTTGATAATTGATCTAGCGTTACTGAATTCTCCCCTGGAAACACGAGAACTACCTAGCAAAGAGTAATGAAAACTTTTGTTTTAAAACTATTTCTCAAACAATGCCTTTTTTTGATGTCTGTCAGAAAAAGGTTTGCAAAACAAAAATAGAAAATAATTAATTGTTGATAACCAGCTATTTCACCTCTCCCTTGATGCTATAATGTTCATCATACTTGTTATGACATAATTATAATCTTCTTCTTCATTATATACTAAGCACAACAATATAGGGATAATGAAACTCAATGATGAATAAAAATTGAAATTTTAATTTCTTGGAAGCTGTTATACTTTTTTTGATAAAACTATTATTACTTTTGCTTTCTGTAAAAGTATTGTGCAGTCACAGGTCGTTGATTTCATAACATAGGCATATACACTAAAGAGGGGTCAGCATTGAAAAATCACAAATAGGCCAAATTTGTGCATACACATGCAATTTCCGCATTTCTGCATGAAATTTAAACAGTTCATATTAGCAAACAAGTCCTTAGCTGTGAAAAAATGGTTCAACGTTGTCGTCTAACCGACCACCAACATTTCCAAATGTAGGAAAGCACGAGCTTGCAGTTAACCAAAATAGGCTAATGTTTTATTGAGGATAACTGTGTCACAAAGCGTATAATTGTGGGGCTACATTGACCAAGCAACCGATCGGCGCGTTATTCCGTGGCGCCGTTCTTTCGCTATCATAGAGGTTTTAAGTTCACTGATTGAAAATAACCGACATCAATGTACAGGGATCTTTTAGGACCACTTTAAAAATGCAGGCATCCAACTACAGGAATAATCTAAAGAAACACAGATTTCGACCCTACAAGTCGTATACGCAGTATTGACACTATTATGCGATTTTCGAAACAGACGGTACTGCTACATACGCCCGAGGATTAACCAGTCTATAGTAGTGCGACCGAAAACCTTTTGAAGTTTTGTTCTTTAACCCTTTCACTGCCATAGGCGACTTTTGTCGACTATAGGGGGTCCCTGTCATAGGCGACTTTTGTCGACAAATTTATGGGGACGAAATATATGAGTACCAACAACATAAAAAAGTAAAATCAAAGCCCTGAAGGGCCTGAAAGTCGCTACAACAGAATTATTTGTAAAACAAGATTTGCTTTTCATGATCCTATCAGAGAATGCTTTGAAGTATTGAATGAAATGTATGTATGCCCCCACAAGGGTAAACCTTTAACAATTGAAGTAGTGCAATTGTAGTATTAATTTACATCAAGAATGAAAAGGGAAAATTGGCAATAACTCCACGAACATTATCAGCAGAGTATTTTTTGTACAATACACTTCTACATAATGACACCATCCACCTATGAAGTTGCACGAATCTACCTCGCATAATTTTTAGTAATGCTCTTGACAAACAATTAAATATGAAAATCAACAAAGGGCAAAAACCCAAAAATATGATTGACAGAGTATCAATTCTTACCTATGAAGTTTTATGCAATGTAAACAAGACCTAGATCTCAAACAAATTGAAAAAAAAAAACAATAATAAAATGAAAGACAAAACAAGTTATAGAATATTTACAGAGAAACACAGCTTTATTTTTCATCCATATCTATATATACAAATTCATAATACCATAGGCTACAGCAAATCCATAGATAATTATATCGTTAAAATGAATGCTACATATGAAAAGCAGTGGAAGCTAGATCTATTTTCAAAATGTTAGATTGGTCCAATTTGTAGGTAATTTTGGGGTGTTTAGTGATTGGGAGTAAAAACATCGTAACTACAGATTTCTGAAAGGGGCCCATGCTACGTTTTTATGCTTCTGAACTATTCGGGAACTCATATTTGTACATGGAAAAACAATTTGCAATGCATAAAAACCTCAATCACGGCGAATATCCATCTTTCCTTTGCTATAGATCAATCTTTTACAAGCGTGTTTACAGATTCTATTTTTACTTCGAAACCAGACAAGGTCAAGGTCAACGAGACACATCCCCAGCAGTATTAACACACTGTACAACCGGCTGCGTCGATGACTGTGACCTTATTTGCGAGGGATGCGTGGAAAGGTTTATTTTGTAGAAGCAGTATGCACTGAACATTTATACACGTATTTATCAACTATAGAATACCAAAGATCCTTTCGTTTATTCATAAAAGTAAATTAATTTGACATACCATGCACCTGACATCAGATGCCGAATCTGTCTTCGTTGACGACGCAGCCGGTTGTACGGTGTGTTGAATCTCGCTGAGCACCGATGACGTACCTCTGACGTAATTGCCTTTTGAAGGTTGGGCATGTGTAACCGTTTAAAAACAAAAACCAAGGACAATAAAATGCGGATCTGCACGTTATTCATTGACTTGGATTTTTATACTTGATAAAGCTCAATGAGTGCTAACAATGGACCCCTTCAGGTTTGTAATTTCATACGTTTATATCTGGTTTGTAATTTTTGTGCCATTTGCATTTTCGACAGCCTAGCAGGTCCCCCTTTAATCTGTAGTTGTGATGTTTTGGCTGCATGTCCCGTGAATTGACTGGAATTGATACTAAACTAAATTCTGGGTAGAACGATGTTTTAAATGAAATATTTACCCATTTTGTTCTATTCAGATTTCCCAATTTCAGAAGATGTCACAGAAATTCATTGAATAAAATAGATCTATACGTCTTCATAACGCATTCCTCACTTAACTAAAAACCCTCAAAATCAAACTATTTCATTTAAAACATCGACCCTGGGTGAAAGTTAGATACTTTCAAAATACTGAATTTTACAGCTGGGGGGCCATGGACCACAGGGCCCCCGATGGGTCTATGGAAATGCCCTGGCCAGGGGTCCACGGGGCCAGAGCCACCCGGGAGCTCTTGAGAAATAGCGTTTTCAACCCTCAGGAAGGCGTTCGTGACACTATAAATTCTACCATCTTTTGATGCAAGTTTTCCAAATCATTTATCACTCAGTTTCAAATTATAACTCAATATGATGCACTTTTTTACATCATTTTTTTTTCAATTTCGAAATAAGAACTTATACGTTCTAGTATGCAATGGTGACCGTGATATTTCTCAAGATTGATATCATTTAGGTACGCAATATTTTACAGTCACAGAAATGAATAATCTCTAGAACTGTTTATTGCGGCAAGCCTAAAGTCGTGATTAATCGATAATTTGAGCCTCCAATAATGGTTTATTCACGAATTAAATTAACTTCCCCTCTCTTCACAAAAACTATTTTATTTCACGTTGATTATTCGGTGATTGATGATAAGAAATTTAATCGCAGAAACGTTGACTGAATCGACGGACGCTCGACAAATTAATTTAAATGGTAATTCATGCAGATTTTATGATGTAAAGTAGAAAATTATACATCTAGGTTTAGAAGGTTATTTTGTTTTTGGTCGGCAAGCGATAATGTCATGATGATACGAAGAAAATGATACCTGTTAGTCTACTATCCAAACCAAAAAATCACCGGTAATAATCCAACTAACATATTTTGAAACAGTTTCCGAAATAACTGAGCAGGTGTTGGCGGTGTTTTTGAAGTCACTATTCCAGCCCAGATTGAGTAGACGCTACGTCATCAAGACGTCAACGGTCATATTGTTTTTTTTAACAAAATGGATCCGACTGTATCACGTGCTTATTCATCTGAGAAGCATGTCAATCAACTAGTAAGTCAATGAATGGGCGGGGACAATTCTCTTTTTCAACCAATCTGTAGGCCTATAAATTTTACAAGCATTGCTTCATAAAAGATCTAGAACTTAAAGGGCAATCGTCAGAAAAGAAGCTTTACCCCGAGTCTCTCCCTTAATCGGCCACATTTTAGTGAATATTTATTAGAGTGTTGACCTCTACATTTTTAAATTTTAGAGTAGATAGATTTAAGAGACAGTTTAACTTCATAAAGAGTTTTCAAAAGAAGAACGAAATTCAAAGGGTAGACTATTTCAGTATATTTAGTGAAAAGAAAATTTCTTGCAGATGTAGATCTACATGACTCGTGCTTATACTTGCTACTCTCTTAAAACAAAGTACAGTACATTACCTCTTATGAAATGATATGTAATTAGTAATGTATTTTAATGATCTAATCAATAGACATCGGCTTTGGAGAGTAATACTTGCCGACGTTCGTCTATATAACCTCTCTCTTAAATCCTTTCACAAACAAGACTTGATTCCGACGACAATCATGGGAACAAAAAGATTGGAAAACATTGAAAAGAAGAAATTGTCGATAACTAGCCATTTCTCCGTTCACCCGAGATACTTTCCATGATGTAATTCAATCTTTTTTAAGAAGTTATGTCGTATGCATGCAACAGCTTTCAAAATGGAGCAGTCTAAAAAATATTTCTGTTTTGGGGTAAACAAAATGACGAAAATTGAACATGAATGTAAATATCCATGAATTACACTTTGGGGCTAACGATTATCCATACATACACAAAAATCAAAACGTGTGGGCTGAAATATTTATTCTGATCTGAAACGAAGGTAAGGTTTTAGCTGCGATCTTTCGGGGGAACCGTATCATACAAAATGCCCGTGACTTGCAAAGCTGCTTTTGTGCCGTCTATGATCGCCTACCGGTCGCGAGATTCAACCCTGCAAATCAACAATTTCATTTCCGTAAATCCGGCGACGTAAAACCCTTCGTTTAAAGTAATCGTCGGATATGCACATCTTGCACCCAAACACACTTTGAATTTTTAACCGTGACCTGTGTATGCATGAGAGCAAACAAAAGGTCACGTGGTCGTTTTACTATATAATTTTCGGCTTAATCCAGGGGGCGGGGCGAACACCCCGAACCCCCCTCCCCCTCTAGATCCGCCCTTGCACGTACAAAATCCTACTTTCAAGATGCCCATTCTGTTGTCTGCAAGAGCTTCCAACTTGAATCAGGTGCCGTTTAGAAAAGGGTTTTAAAAGCCGCTGTCAAACTTGAAAAGTCTAAATAATTTGTCGTTTGGAAAATGGGCTTTAAGAGCAATGCTTTTATTATCAAATTGATCTACCATAATGAATTATCTATCTACATAAGCCTTTCGGTACTGAGATTGTCATCTTCACACTGAAAATGGCATGCTTCGTACATTTTTTTGTTGGGGAAAGGGGGTTAAATACATGAAAATGACAGTTGAACCTGGCGGCAAGGTCCTCAAAAGATCAGTGGATACTACGTTTTCGGAGGGTCAAAAATGACTTAAAAGCCAGTAAAGACCATAATTGGAAGTCAGTCAATGATATCCCGTCGAGATTCACAGAGGAATCGTCACAAAACGGAGTGTGATTCCTCTCAAACTTCTTCTTTCCTCCGTTCATTTCCATTGCACGTTGGATGCTTTGCTCTCAATTGGGTCAGAGCCTCGATCTGGCATTAAAAAGTGTTACTATTTTTAGTAACAAATTGGAAGTGTGTTTGGGTATATTTCGGGATCGTCAACATCACGGAACCAGCCGAGTAGTTAAGTCTCGTTTCTTTGATGTGGTCCCGTAGGTTTTCCCATTGATAAGCTGGCCAGGTGTGTAATAAAATGTTTTTTTTTCTGGTCTTTCCGGTATTGACTAAAATATTCATGAACCTGCAACACTACCCAGAAGAAGCTTTGAACTCGCCCTGGATTTTGTATTTTGGTCCTTGTCGAGTTGAAGGGCCTTGACGCGAATCCCGATCCTACTTACAACAAAGCCACTTGCCCGTAACTCCAAAATCCAATCATTCAGATCATTTTCCTGTGGCTCATAGGGACTGATCCGAATAACCCTCCATTTCTGCGATTTTGGACAATCACAGATCTTTGTCTTGTTTTTTCGCCAGTCTCTCACTAGCTTTCCACTGATGCCGAAATCACTCTCAGCCGCACAGTTTTTCGAATTTTCGGCAAATTTGATCACACGATTTTTTAAACTATTGTCATCACCAAGTAATTGCAAATTAAAACAATATGCAGTTACGAGGTTTTCGAAGAAAAGTGACGACTGCTTGTTGTGTACAATTATGTCGTGTGTTAATTTAGGGCATATTGATTGCGAGATTACACGCTTGAAATGGCAGAACGATGCATATCAAGCAAGACACCTTGTTAAAATGGAATTTATTATTATAAAAAGAATCGAGCAAATGAGTATTCCGTCGTTGTCGTATGTTTATTGTCGCCGAGTCATAAAGTCGATGTCTATTTCCCCCACATTCTGAATAGTTTTTTTCCTTGACTTATAGCCGAAGATATACAGTATTGAATATTGACTATCTAAGGGAAGTAACTCTTTCATGAAAACTGTCTAATTTAAACCTGGTTATTTCCCTTAGACCAATATACCTCAGAAAACGGAATTATTGCGCGCGATAAATTTTCTCCGCCAAAAAAGTAGTTCTACATAAAACGTACAATTTCCTCGTTCAACAATGATTATTTGGCATGTCAGTTTAGAAATTGTAGAAAGTCGAATTTCAATATTAAATCAAAGTGTGGACAAGAAATCAGAGATCTACTTTGTCTCAAAACAGAAATACAGAAGAAGTTAAGAGGTCCGTCTTTGACCTTATTTGATCTGTCCAGAAAACTCGTACGGCACCAATAAGTCGCAGCGCGAGCGCTCAGCGACTTAAAAATATTGTCATTTCATAAATTACCTTTAAATTTTGGTCACATATAGGTGCTTAATTTGTCTGTATGTGCTGAAAATTTGAAAGGAATCCATCAAATGAGTCGAAAGTTATGCATGTTTTTGTTAACAGGGTATCGATTCTTGGAAATTTCTTCGAATTAATTCAGCAGTGAGAAACACGTCCGAAAAAAATATTTGGCAGTGAAAGGGTTAAGATGTTAAGGAACAAGCTTTTTGAAGAAATTTGAGTAAATTGTGGAAATTTCGTGGTAAAATGTTAAACCAATTCCGATATCCCTATATTGTTGTGCTTAGTATATTTAATTAGCTAGAACTGTTTACAGATCTAATTTTCATAAGAAGTCTAATCTAATACAAGTAATAGTACTTCAAACTTGAACTTGCACTATGATCACAGGTAAGCTTAATTTTACAAAGGATTTTATTTGGCACAACAAGGATTATCGACAATTTCATAGTCAATAGTTACTCTAAATATTACCTATGCTTTAATTTACACATTTCCTACTTTTGACAAATAATCTACAACAGCTTTTTTCCATTAGGGGAAATGTCAATCCTTGCCCAGAGCTCAGATAAGAGGGGGGTGATGACTTTTCAAAATGAAACATTTCACTAATATTTTATCAAACCCTATGTTGTAGGTACTCATTAGAATTGTCTCGTCGAGACCCACAACATACGGTTTGGATTTGAAATAAAAAAGTTAGAAAGTCTTCATCCCTCTTATTGTAGCACTCCTTACCCTTTCTTTATTTGTGTAGTCCGGTATGACCGGGTAAGTATATATAGTGACATCGTCAGGGGCAATAACTCCTGCATGTACAGCCGTACTTTTACCGTCTACCTCACTTGGATGTTTGATGATGTCTACCTTCAACGGGAGCTGAAAATTGACAGAAGAAATTGCCAAGAATTCTGGAGAAACTCATGCATATTTGATTTTATATTTTCCATCTACATGAAAATATATCAACAAAGGGCTATAACTCTTGCATGTATTGCTTTAATTTTTTCTATCCACTTTACTCTGGTGTTTTCTTGAATCTTTAGAGGAAAACAAGATGTGTTTGTGAAACATAAATGCCCACGAAATGGCCATTTTTCTAAAATGTTAAGTTTTCGTGTAAAGGGTTGATAAGGGTTAAAAGATGACCTTGAGGAAGGTCATATTGCATGGAACAGATAGCTATCATTGAAAGGAAGTTACATACCAAATTTAAGCTAAATGTATGTAGAATCCTTTTGGAGAAAAGGCAAAATGTAAAGTTTTCAGACAGACAGATGGACAGACTGACATGAGTAAAACAAATGCCCCCAAATTTTTTATATGGGGGCATAAAAAATCTGTTGTTGAGGCTAACTAGTCCTATTTTTGAAATGTTTAATAAATAGAAGGCTTGGAAAACAGTTAACCCTTTCCAAAACAAGAGCGAGTTTTGACGTCCATTATAAAAATGCTTGGGAAAACATTAAAGCAAAAGACCTTTTGCCTCAATATTTTCTGGGCTTTAACATGCATATTTTGTCCTTTTGATGATTTATTTTGTCGTCTGCAACCCCTTTCAATTTGGACCAACCTAAAATTTCATCATTTGGGAAAGGGTTAAGCAAAAGAAGAACACTGATAAAATCTAAAGTGTTTTACCTTGATCCTGTGAACCTTGTCCTCTATTTCTGGGACTGGTACATAGCATGTAGCATGTACATACATGTGTAGCAGTAATATTTCTTGGATCGTTTACATTTGGAACGACCTTTTCTTAACCTTAATCTTGGGAACCTTGTCCTGTATTTCTGGGACCGGTACATAACATGTGTAGCAGTAATATTTCCTTGATCCGTTACATTTGGAACAACCTCTTATTGCTGAAGAAACTGAAAAGGCTCATGGGAAAACATTGAAGCAAAAGAAGAAAATGCTGATAATCAGCATGTTCTCCTTTTGCCTCTATCTTTCCTATGCTATATTGTACACAAATCCAATATTTATCGACATTCAGTTTGCTGTCTGCAGCAGCTTTTGAATTGGATCACCCTAAAATTTTGCTGTTCGGGAAAGGGTTAAACTTAAAGGCATCATTGTTTGGGGAACTTCAGAAAGGATTAATTAACTCTAACCTTAATCTTTGGAACCTTGTCCTGTATTTCTGGGACCGGTACATAACATGTGTAGCAGTAGTATTTCCTCGATCTGTTACATTTGGAACATTTGGAACGACCTTTAATTGCATCCAAAAAGTCTGTGGAATCAATCTTAAAGTCTGGAAATGGATTCTCCTCCATTGTAAGTGTGACTGGAGTAGAAAAAAAAACAAAATTATTTAACCCATTACCAGATGGCAAAATCTTGAACTGTTCCAATTTGAAAGGTGTTGCAGACAACTTCACAAGACATTTTCATTATTCAATTTGGTGAATTTTTAAAAATCTTTGTATTTTGGATTAGAAAGTATTGTGGAAAATGAAGAAGTTGCTTGTCACAAGCAATTTCTTCATTTTCCACAATCTTTTTTCAAGCATATTCCTTGATAGGAGTCAAAAAGTGTCAATGAGTGGGAATGGGTTAAATAATCAAAATTAAGTTTCAAAAACTTTATTCACTCTCTTCTATTAATCCTTCACATATAAGACCTGGTTTTGATGTCTGTAGTAAATTATGGTTTTGGAAAACGTTGAGACAACAGGAAAAATTGCGATAATCAGCAATTAATTTCTACTTTTCCCTCAATATTTGCTTTGCTTTATAACTGTTGTACGAGTTCTCTACCTTGACATCAATTATTTTATTGACTTCAGCCCCGCTGCAGTATTAAATTGGGAAAAAATCTCATCTCTTGGTCACAATTGAATATGGAAGGAGGTAGATGAAAACAAATCAATACTTTTTTCTGTAACTTGTTCCAATTTGAAACATGCTGCAGACGACAAAAATCAATGTTGACCCTCAGGGCTAGAATTTCCATAAACAAGAGCTGTCCGAAGACAACGCGCTCGACTTTCTAAGTTGCTTAGTATAAAGGGGGCATAACTCCGAATATAGTGGAGCCAGGGTCATGGGCCCTAATAGTAAGGTAGAGGGTGTGATGGTGAATAAGTATTCCAAGTTTGGGTTGAATCCCTTTGATAGTATGGAAGTTATTGAAGTTTGAAAAAACTTTAACCTTTGTTGCAACGCCGACGCCAACGCCCGGGTGACAGTATAAGCTCTCATTTTCTTAAAAAAGTCGAGCTAATAAAATGACTCAAAATATTTTGTTCGTGGCTTTTGAAGCTAATAGCAAAATAGCAAATTCACTCACAATTTGGTTTTCATTATAAAAATCAAAGCTTAATATGGTGCATACAGTTGTTTCTTTATATAGGACATGTCCAAAACTAGTAAAGTTTGTCAATATTTGGAAGTTGTTTTGTAAGACTTTTCAGGCCTCAGTGATAATCAAAAATCTTGCGGATGGGGAATATTTTTCCACTAGCCAAAAAAATCTAGTGTCAGATAAAATCACTAGTAGCAATATTATTTTTAACTAGCAAATTGCCAGTATGCTAGTGGAAATTCAAGGCTTTTTAAGCCATGACCCTTTCCCTAACAGCCAAATTTTGAACTGTTCCAATTTGGAAACTGCTACAAACGACAAAATTGGTGTTGATAAACAAAGATTTGAGTATAAATGAGCACAGAAAATTTAGGCAAAGGTGAAAATGCCGATTATCAGCATTTTCTTCTTAAACCTCAATGTTTTCCCAAGCCCTTTCTATTTGAGACATCAAAACCAGGTCTTATTTATGAAAGGATTAATGAATATAAAATTTGTGTGCATTATAGCAAAGAAAATATTGAGGCAAAAGATGAAAAAGCTGACTTTATCAGTGATTTTGTTACAAATTTATGCGGAAGAGTCCTGGGACTCACTGGTTTCCAAAACAATGAGTCCAATATTGAAATATCGGAGTCTTTGTAAGACAACGTCGATTACACATTGAAAATGTTAGCATTCTGGGACTCACTCAATATTTTTCAATGAGTCCTGAGAAAAAAATATGAGTCAGGGACTCGGGACTCGCAGGTAACAAAATCCCTGCTTTATTTGGCAAATAGTTTTCTTAAGGGTTTTCTGTTAGGGTTGTTAAAACCTTGTTTTGTTTGGGAAAGGTTAATAGTCAATTACCAGGCTACAAAATTAGAGAACTGTCCAAATTTAAACATGTTGCAGACGACAAGTGCCATGGATTTTCTGAATGTGGTGGATCTTTTGAAAATCTTAGTGGAAAAAGAAGAAATTGCTTGCCACTAGCAATTTCTTCATTTTCAACATAATCTTCCCCCAAGCCTTTATTTCGTGGGGCATCTTAATGTGTCATTATGTGAAAAACTTCATTGTAAATATTGTCTATCTAGAAACAACAGCCGCCCAACAAATGCATGAAGAGGAGAGCTGAAATAACAATGAGCGTCTAAAGGACAAGGACGAAATTCTACAGGCACGTTTCATTTGGAAAAATTAATCAATTACAACAAAAATCGGCAAAACAGTTCATTAGCATTTTTATCCCAATTGTGTAAAAATCAGATAAGAGAAAGATGAGGTGTTTTTCGAGTTTGAATGTACTTTAAAAAGGGATATTGAACTGTGCTAAGTTTTGTTTTGATCTTCAGGCGCTTTCAATCTTTTGTTTCCCGGCTTTTAGTAAGTCGGTGGTCCGAAGTCAAAAATAGCCGGGCAACAGCAGAGCCGGAAGTTGTCCAAAATGGAAGGCAAGCGGTACTTTCTTGGATTTGATTTCAGCACTCAACAGGTAATTGTTGCTTGTCAAGCAGTGTTTGTACTTTAGAACAATGCCACATCAAAGAATTTATTCGCTTGCAATTCAAGAGTTTGCAAAGATGTGTGCATATGCGAGATTTTGAGCAAAAAGCACGAATGGAGATGTGTATTCAACTCTTTCAAATAATGGACTACATCAATATTTGGAAGAAATCGTTACTTTTTCGAACAAAAATAACTTTCTTCTCACATCTTATTCTGATTTCCTTTAGTTGTCAAATTATACATAGGTTGTAAGGCCGTCAAAATGCAAATCACACTCTTGAAAATTGTGAGTGATAAGGGTTAACCACAGGTTACAATTTAGGTCAAGGTGTCTGGATAAGATAAACTTGGCAAGCTTGACCTTGTCCTACATTTTTAGTAGATATATTGAACTTTCATTGAAATATGCGAAATATGCAAGACAAAGCACCTGCAGCTGCTGTTGTTATTCGACCAATTCGCACATCCTTGATGAAACTAACAATAGATCGAAAAATGCATCAATTTAATCACTGACACTGTAAATATGTTATAAGAGCTAGTTTTTGAAGAAAATGAGAGCTTATACTGTCACCCGGGCGTCGGCGTTGCAACAAAGGTTAAAGTTTTTTCAAACATCAAAAACTTCCATACTATCAAAGGGATTCAACCCAAACTTGGAATACTAATTCACCATCACACCCTCTACCTTACTACCAGGGCCCATGACCCTGGATCCACTATATTTGGAGTTATGTCCCCTTTATACTAAGCAACTTAGAAAGTCGAGCGCGCTGTCTTCGGACAGCTCTTGTTGTTTGATTTTATGACATGTTATGTCTTATATTGCTCCATCAATGTTGTACCTATGCCGCTGGAATGCGTATTCCCGCAAATTTTTTTCCAAATTTATTTTAAAGTTTAAGCCTTTGCAAAGTGGAAGCCTTAGCACGATTTTGGGCGCATTCAGAATCAGGTTCATGATGTTTCATCAAAAGACAAATGGTTCAGGTTGAGTTACAGAGTATGCACATTGTCGAAGTCCAAAATTGTTTGAGGTTATGTTTTGCTGTGGACGTTGTGACGAAATCGGAATAACGACAACTGATCAAATGACAATGGCAATATATACTTTATTTTCAATTAGTGTAGAACAGTCTTTCCGAAACTTGTCAGACCGACGGACATGTCTTGTAAAAACTGACTCGGTCTGGTATGGATTTGTAGTTCACAGGACCGATTGTCTGGTAAAATATTTTAAGGCATTGATTGGAACTTGGTAAAATTTTGCAAAATGTGAGTTTGAATTGCAACATGTAATCTGCGTTTTCAAACACTTGAAAAAAGGCCTGGCTGAGAACAATTAGATTGTGAAGATAGTTAAAAATTCCATGTAAAATCATCAAAAAACTTGAGCAAATTCTCCTTTTACTTCAAGATCAGATGATGATTTTGTTATTTGTGAAAGTTTTCGGTCTTGTAAAAAAAATACGGTCTGGTAAATATTTTTTTTTTTTTACCAGACCGAATGTCCAGTAAACATTCAGCAACTTTCGGAAAGACTGGTAGAATAATCATCTTTTCCAGATTAAAGCTGTTGCAACTGACGAGGCTTTGAAGGTTGTCTTTGAGTCAAGCATTAAGTTTGATACTGATCTTCCAGAGTTTGGGTAAGAAGTTATATTTAAAAAATATATATATAAATAAAGGGTTTGAAATGGAAATGCTCACCAAATAAAAATGGTTATCATTTAAAAGTTTTTTGCCACACAGGATTTCCTAGGCTAGCATACAAAAATAGAAGGGCGAAATCCCAGGCCCCCATCTCATAACCAATTACTGCACAGTGACGCCTTTTGACCCATTAACAAGAAACTTCAAAAGGCTTGGAAAAACTTTGTGACATATGAAGAAATTGCTTATGACAATTTTCTACAATATATTTGGAACTATTTTAAAATTTCATCAACTTGATATCATCGTCTGCAACACTTTTCAAATTGGTACAATTTTGCTGTCTGGTGATGAGTTAACCTATTCTTGCATAATGACACCATTTGGTTCCACACAAGATAAAGGCTTTGTAAAGGAAAACATTGAGGAAAATGAAGAAATGGCTTGCGTTAAGCAATTTCTTTAAAAAAAGATAATTGCCACAATATTTTCAATACAAAAAGTCCAAAAAATGTAATTACTACACTCATTCGAAATTTTGTCTGCAACGTCAATGAATTTGGACTAGTCTGAAATTTCGCTTTTGGTAAGTGGGTTAATGGGACCCCTGAATTAATTATGCCCCCCCCCCTTTCGAGAAAATGGGGTATATACTTTGCACTTGTCAGTAGGTCGATCAGTCTGACTGTAGATAACTTTTATTTGGAGAATAACTCAAAAAGTATGCAAGGTAGAATCATGAAACTTCATAGGTGGATAGATCTCATCATGGGGAAGTGCAGTGTACAAAAACATAATATTTTTGGAGTTATTGCTACTTGTTGATGTTCATACCTCACTAGTCAGGGTTCTCCGCAGAATAATTTGAAGCTGTAATGGCAAAGTGGTAAACCTTGAATGGCATAGTGCTTATGAAAATAATCCTGAATGAAAACATCATGGGAAAAGAAGAAATTGCTCATTTTGAGCAATTTTTTCTATTTCCATGATGTTTTTACACACAGCTATTACATTTTCAATCTAAAAAATGCATTATTTTTCAAGTTTAGCCATGAAATAGCCCAAAATGCCTCTATTTGGTGACCATTTTGAAGAAATTAAGCTATGGGGGACTTTTGAAGCTGTAGTGGCATTACTCTGATTTCCATGAAGCTGTAGTGAAGCGATACAGCTTATTGGGCTGGGGAGAACACTGCTAGTATAAATAATCTGTTCACAGGACCAATGGAGGTGCTCACATTCATGAAGACAAGGTCACGGTCACAGCTCCCACAGTTATGTGGATCAAGGTTAGTCAAGTCAAATTAACCCTTTCACAAACGACAAAATCTTCGACAATTCCAATTTGAAAGGTGTTGCAGACGATAATTTCAACTTGATGAAATTTTAAAGATCTCTCCATTTTGGGTTAGAAAACATTGTGGTAAATGAAAAAATTGCTTGTGACAAGCAATTTCTTCATTTTCCACAATGTTTTCCCAAGCCTTTTCTTGTGAGGGAGTCAAAAGGCGTCACTTTACAGTAATGGGTTAACCCTTTCGCAAACAACTCCTGCTTTTGACGTCCCTGATTAAATGTCAAAACGGCTTTGAAAAGCAATGCAAGAAAAGAAGAAAATCTCGATCTGATTGATCAAGATCCATGCTTTTCTGATGTAGAAAAAGTTTGGGGCATTTTACAACATGATTAAACCCTTTCTAAAACAAGACCTGGTTTTGACTTCCCTAATAGAAAAGGCTTGGGAAAACATTGAGACAAAAGAAGAAACTGCTGATAACCAGCAGTTTCTCCTTTTGTCTCAATATTTTCTATGTCATATTTTACACAAATTCTATCTTTAATTACTTCCATTTGGTAATTTGTGGCAGGTTTTGAAGTGGATCGCCCAAAAAATTCTCCATTTGGGAAAGGGTTAATCTAACCAGTTTTGATCTGTCTACCAAGGCATTAGAAGAGAGGATATTGTCCCATTAGCCTTGTAAAACTGGAGACAAGTAGGATTTTGGGTGACAACAGTACAAAAATGCATGTTTGACAGCAGAGCTTCAGCAGGGCTTTTTTTCAGGATTGGTGGAAGACACAGGACGCTGGTAGATAGGGGGAAAATCATATGCTGTATCCCAGTTTGGGGGAAAATTGCATAATAAGATGGAAAAAATGCATTTGGTAGACTAAAACCCTCTTATACCCACTACTGTAGACTTGAGAACAAGCAAGGCTAATTTGTAATAAGTGATGAGACAATTCAAATGAGTACCCACAACATGGGGTTTGGATTTAAACTAACAAAATTAGAATGTCTTTACCCTATCTTATGATGTTAATTGATATTAATTTTGTTGTGCTTTTGACAGATATCTGCACTACATGTATTTACTTGGTCGATTTGCTTATTACAGGACCTGGACAAAATGAAGGCTGCTGGGTTTGATTTCTCAAAAGTGTTAGCTTTGTATCATCATCATCATCGTCATCATCCTGTTTAGATTATCCAGGCCTTCAATTAGTCCTCTTCTTAGGAGATGGCCTGTCTCTGTACTACATATGAGCCAGAATCTGGAAAAATGTCCCTTATGATAGCATTTGAGACAGCCATGTTTTAACATCAGGCTGTGCATAGACGGCATTAGACGCAGTCTGACTTGGATCCATGTTACTCTCATATGGTTGCTACAGACCATGAAGAATCCATTGGAGAACAACATGGTTCCTGATCAGACCGCATGTATGCGCAGGCTGATCTGGAACCATGTGGGGCTCAAAAGCCTTAACCCTTTCCCACACATTGACGCTTTTGGATGCCTGCAAAATAAAGGCTTTGGAAAACATTGTGGAAAATGAAGAAATTTGCTTTTGACAAGCAATTTCTTCCTTTCCCACAATGTTTTCTAAACAAATCACCAATCACAAATCACCAAATAATGTAAAATTCCATGCACTTCAAATTGTCGTCTGCAACATCTGAAATTGGAATGGTCTAAAATTTTGTTGTTTGGTAATGGGTTAACTTAAAGTAGGTAATAGGTTAAAGTAGAATTATGTCCCCTTGTCACCTTTCTTTCACTACATGTACAATATTCATTCTTTTATTTCAGGGCCTGGACATGTTGTTGGACAAGATGAAAGCCGCTGGGTTTGATTTCTCCAAGGTGTTAGCATTGTCAGGGGATGGGCAGGTATTGCAGATTTTGTCTTCATAACAATTTATCATACCATTAAGATTTGTTAGAGATATGTTATTGTACAGATCTATTTAGACTTTTGTTAATTTCTTGATCCATTCCCACACAATGACGCTTTTTGACTCCCCACAAGATAGTGGCTTTGGAAAACATTGTGGAAAATTTATTTATTTTCCCTAATGTTTGCTTCTCAGAAAGACAAAAAATGTATTTGAGTTAGGACTGGTCAGTCTAAAATTTTGCTATCTGGTAAGTTTTCAGCTTCCAATTTGTAATCTAATCTGTTCCTTAACCCTTTCCTGAACACCAAAATTTGAGGATGATCCCCTTCAAAAACTGCCACAATTGACAAAATGGAACTTATTATTGATAGAATTTCAGTAAGATATGGCATAGAAAATAGTTAGACAAAAGGAGAAACTGCTGGTTATCAGCAGTTTCTTCTTTTGTCTCAATCTTTTCCCAAGCCAATTCTATTAGGGAGGTCAAAATCGGGTCTTGTTTGGGAAAGGGTTAAAGATACGATCTAAACTGGTGAAAATTCTAAAGATTTTCAGTTGTGAATCTAAATAGGATTGCTTATTGAGGTAAAAGTGCTTTGTTTTCCATAATGTTCTTCTTTTCTCTCCATGTTTTGATAACTTTTTCTCATGGATTAAAATTTTACCTCTTAATTCCTCTTTTAAATCTTTTTTCTGTCTTTTTCAGCAACATGGTAGCGTTTACTGGAAAAATGGAGCAAGGCAGCTATTAACTAATTTAAAACCAAATAAATCATTATTCGACCAATTAAAGGTGAGAAAGTCTTTTGATGTTGTTTTAGACCACAACCATAACACAGTTGGTTGTGCATTTGAATTTCGCTCATGGTGTCTGGGTTTCAATTCCCGGCAGCGGCAAATATCCTCTTTATCTCCCACCAATGGTTTGATATTTGCTAGCCTATGTAGGTGAGAAGCTGGAGGCTCTGTAAGGATATTATGGCAGTACTGGTATGATAAACCCACGGAATCAATGGTTAGGTGCTACAGCCGCAGCAATAAGTCCATTGCAGTATAAAAAGGTGTTAAACCCCAATTAGTCAATCAATGTTTCTAATTGATGTTTCTTTGTTGTTTCCTAAAAACAGATGTATAGCTCTGAATCCATAATTTCTTGTTTTCCAGAAATGTTTCAGTATTGAAGATTCGCCTTTATGAACCAGCTGTAGATCTATTGCACAATTTTCCTTTTCCAGAAATGTTTCAGTATTGAAGATTCGCCTTTATGAACCAGCTGTAGATCTATTGCACAATTTTCCTTTTCCAGAAATGTTTCAGTATTGAAGATTCGCCTATATGGATGGACTCAAGTACAACAAAACAATGTTTACTGCTGGAGGAAGCTTGTGGAGGGGCTGAGGCAAGTGTTTCAATAATATATTGTAAAAAAGAAAATCTATTAAAAAACTATCAAAACATTCATAAATGTCGTAAACGACGTTGATAATCTGTAGTATTCAGTCAGTATGCCCATCTGTCAAATTTTTTTTTCAAATTAATGTAATTTCTTAACAGATTTCATTCAAATTATCAATGCCTTGCTTTTTTTATCAGTGGATGATAATTATACCCCCTTTCGAAGAAAATGGGGGTATATTGTTTTGCAAGTGTCGGTCGGTCGATCGGAAGGTCGGTCGGTCGGTCCGTAGGTCGGTCGGTCTGTCCGTAGACCAAACCTTGTCCGGAGCATAACTCGAAAAGTATTAAAGGTAGAATCATGAAACTTCATAGGTGGATAGATCTCATTATGGAGAGGTGCAGTGCATAAGAACCGTAACTCTGCCGATCAAATTTTTTGAGTTATTGCCCTTTGTTGATTTTATAACTTGATTCTTGTCCGGAGCATAACTCAAAAAGTATGTAAGGTACAATCATGAAACTTTACAGGTGGATAGATCTCATTATGGAGAGGTGCAGTGCACAAGAACCATAACCTTGCTGATCAAATTTTTTGAGTTATTGCCCTTTGTTGATTTTCAAACTTGATTCTTGTCCGGAGCATAACTCAAAATCTATGTTAGGTAGAATCATGAAACTTTACAGGTGAATAGATCTCATTATGGAGAGGTGCAGTGCACAAGAACCGTAACTCTGCCGATCATATTTTTGGAGTTATTGCCCTTTGTTGATTTTCAAACTTGATTATTGTCCGGAGCATAACTCAAAAAGTATGTAAGGTAGAATCATGAAACTTTACAGGAGGATAGATCTCATTTTGGAGAGGAGCAGTGCACAAGAACCGCAACTCTGCCGATCAATTTTTTTAGTTATTGCCCTTTGTCTATTTTATAATTTGATTCTTGTCCGGAGCCCAACTCAAAAATTATGTAAGGTATAATTATGAAACTTTACAGGTGGATAGATTTTATTATGGAGAGGTGCAGTGCACAAGAACCGTAACTCTGCCAATCAAATTCTTGGAGTTATTACCCTTTGTTGATTTTACACTTAATTCTTAATCTTGCCTATATCTCATGTCCTTTTACACATACAGCCTTGATATCTCACACATAGATACCTCCTATCAACATCGTTCACATTTAACCATGACCTTGGACCTTGTGACCTTGACCTTGGAGTTTGACCTACTTTTAAAAAATTAAACCTGGCATATATCTCATGACCTTTTACAAATACAGCCTTGATATTTCACACATGGACACATCTTACCAAGACCTTTCTAAATTGACCATGACCTTGGACTTTGTGACCTTGAGCTTGGAGTTTGACCTACTTTTAAAAAACTGTAACCTGGCCGATATATCATGTCCTTTTACACATACAGCCTTGATATTTGACACATGGAAACCTCTGACCAAGACCTATCACATACGACTATGACCTTGGACCATGTGGCCTTGACCTTGAAGTTTGACCTACTTTTAAAAAAATTAAACTGGGCCTATATCTCATGTGCTATTACACATACAGCCTTGATATTTCACACATGGACACATCCTACCAAGACCTTTCACATTTGACCATGACCTTGGACCTTGTGACCTTGACCTTGGTGTTTGACCTACTTTAATAATACATTAACCTGGCCTATATTTCATGTCATTTTACATATACAGCCTTGATATTTCACACATGGTCACTTCCAACCAAGATATTTCACTCTTGACCATGACCTTGGACCTTGACCTTGGAGTTTGACCTACTTTTAAAAAACTTAAACTAGGCCTATATCTCAAGTCCTGTTACCTATACAGTCTCAATATTTTACACATGGACACCTCCTACCAAGACCTTGCACATTTGACCATGACCTTGGCCTGTGTGACCTTGCCCTTTGATTTTTACATACTTTTAGAAATCTTTAACCTATCCTTTATCTTATGTCCTATTACACCCACAGCCTTGATATTGCACACATAGACATTTCCTACCAAGACCTTTCACATTTGACCATGACCTTGAATATTGCATCCTTGACCTTGGAGTTTGACCTACTTTTAAAAAGACTGAAACCAGGCATATTTATCATGTCCTTTTACACCTACAGCCTTGATATTTCACACATGGACACCTCCAACCAAGACCTTTCACATTTGACCATGACCTTAACCTTGGCATTTGGCCTACTTTTAAAAACTTTTACCTTGCCTATGTTTCATTTTACTTTTACATATACAGATTTGATATTTCACACATAGACATCTCCTACCAAGACCTTTCATAATTGACCATGACCTTGGACCTTGTTAACTTGACCTTGGACTTTGACCTACATCAAATGTAGGCCCTTGAGGGGGCATATATGTTTTACAAACATCTCTTGTTAAATTTGTAGGACTTGAATAAGAGAAAATGTGTCACATTTTAATTCTAGGAGCTTGCTAGATTGACGGGTTCAAGAGCGTTTGAGCGATACACTGGCAGCCAAATTATGAAACTATATCAAACTAACAGATTTGCATATGACAGCACAGAGGTAGGTTTGACTTTTTTAATCCCTTCCCAAACAAGACCTAGTTTTGATGTCCTTGATAAAAAGGGCCTGGGAGAACATTGAGACAAAAGAAGAAAATGCTGATAATAAAGTATTTTCTCCTTTTGCACCAATAATTTCTGTGCTCTATTGTACATTTAGTCTGTCTTGATCAACATCTATTTTACTATTTTCATTTGTGACCTAAGTTGTTGAATGAGATTTGAAAGTCAATTTCATCAATTTATAAATGTCTTGGTCCTCATATGTCATATCAACCTTAGTAACCCCCTGTCCCACTGAGCCTGATTTAATCCGGATTTCGAAAATTTAGAAATGGGATGGAAATGGTGTTACTTTGGGAGAGTCGTAGTCCATCCTGATTCAAATCGGCACCAACTCGGGATAAAAAATAAATGGGGACAAAAATTTCAACATGCGCAAATTTTTTTCCCATTTCAAAAATCTTGGAAAAATCGGTGCATCTCTGGAAGTTTACAAGTATTTGTCAATAAACAATTTGAATTTGGAGCAGTCTAAAATTTTGACATTTGGTAATGGGTTAAATATCTATCAATTTTGTAATTTTCAGAGGATAGCATTAGTTAGCAGTTTTGCGTGTTCCTTGTTTTTGGGAGACTATGCACCAATAGACTTCAGCGACGGTTCAGGGATGAATTTGTTAGATATACATCGGAAAGTCTGGTCATCTAGATGTGTCGGGGTATGTATAGCAGGGTCCATGAAATCGTCCGCTCGTATTTACGAGTACAAATTGGAGAGGACGAGTGAAAAAATGAGTCATGGTCGTCCTGCAGGACGAGTAGAAAATTAAGGAGATAACAATTTGTGGATTGTCTAAAATCAGTCCAGTGAGGAAAAATTTGGTTTGGGCTAGAATTAATCGAGATTAGCAAGTCAGAATCTACACCGTAGTATGCTAATTCATTCACAAAAATATGACATGTGAAAAATAGTTTTGACTATTTTGAGACGGCCTCCAGTTACCATGACAGTGTAAACAAAGATGGCGGAAGTTGGGCCTTGTTCATTGTTTAACACTAGACATTACTTTGGTGATTATTTTCATCAAAACGCAACACAACATTTACCAAAACCAATTTCTAAAATAAGGCTTCACCAATGCACTGTAAATAAGCTTGTTAACCAATTAAAACATCAGTTCAGACCTAATTTTACAGGCATAAATAGATTGCCGAGGAGTGACTCATTTCCATTGCTCCAAACACACACTAATGATTTTATTTTTTTAGATGGTTAAAACTTTTATAAATTATAGTAGTTTTTCAAAGGAATTATGGATAAATATTTCTAAATATAATTAGACTTGAACCTTTGAACTCTATAGTCTGGAATCCCCTATGGTTTAACCTGGTCTAGACTCCAACCTACAATTTTAGTAGGACGAGTAAAGGCATGACCAGGACGAGTGATTTTTCTAAATCACTAGCAGGGGTCAAAGTTTTCCGTACTGATACGGATTTCCGTATTTTGGACAGCCGCCGGGGCCGTTTTTCCAAATCGTGTAAATCCGTTGAGAAAAGTTGGGGGGGGGGGGGGGGGGGTAACCCCCTCTTGATGGTCTGAAGCTACATGTACACGGAGATCGCGTCTGTTATTTTCTGTTCTTTGTTATCTAAACCAAGTCTACTCAGAGATAGCACATATTGTTTATCATAGAAAAAGAATCGAATAAAACTTCGAATGTTGCGTTTATCATTTTGGTGTTAGGGACACAAATCAAGCAAAGGAGCGAGTCCACCCGAAAAGCAGCCTATTTGTAACAAATTTGGACGATTCCGTGATGTTAACGATTCTGAGATAATTATGCTGACTGCATCCGACGATTACCAAATTGGGAAATGTCCGCCACCGAAGATCGGTTTACCGAATTCAATCTCGGGACTCCAGCACTTCAATCAGTCATGCGTATTTTGTCTGATTGTTGCACACTTTAATACAATAATGTAATAGATATATGCAATATGGTTTCATTATTGTGTCCAAAAACATCTGAACATTTATGAGCGTAAAATGTTTACAGTACTGTTCTTTATTTCCATGAAAAAAAATCGCAGGACTCCCTTCCTTTGATTTGTAAAGTTATGTCTCCGTACATGGATATCTTATTTCTAATTTGTTCTACATAGTTTCATATCTAAAATATATTACCTTTTCGGGTGGGAAGAAAATTCCAGCATGTTTTGATTCCTGTAGTTGTCGTTAGTCTCGAAAATGTGTTTCATAGCTGTGATATTCTTGTTGAATTTTCATTATTTTGTTTCTTGAGAAATTACCTAGACGATCGCCCCCGAGCAGCCATAGATCTGCGTCTGTTGTAGTATGGCACAGGAATCTAGCGTTTAGGAAAAAAAGTCGAGCTGAAAAAACATTCTTTCTACAACTCTTTTTCATAAATTCTGTGTTTTTTACCCTCCATGTAAGTCTAAAGATCTAGATTTCATCGCTTTTGCAAAAAAAAAAAAAAAAATAGATCCAGAATTAATCTGTTTAATCAAGAGTGACCGGTGTTTGGAGGGTAAATCGAATTCCTCCTGCTACAAGGCAACGTTTGTAAAGCATTAATTGATTGTCCCCGCCCAATCCTTGACTTTCAAATTGATTGACACGTTTGTCAGACGAATAGGCACGTGACACCGTCTGGACCAGTTTGACGTCATGATGACGTAGCATCTACATAATTTGGGTTTGAATAGGGACATTAAACACACCGACAACACAATCATGCCGTAGTGCACAGTTATTTTTAACTTGCTTCAAAATGTTTTTAACTTGGATTTCAATCGTTTAAAATTTGGATGATATACTCACTACACAAGTTATCATTTTTCTTTGTCTATTAAGAAAAGAATTCATAAGTGCGTTGTCGATTGCCGACCCCAAGTCAATTAAATACTAATTGGGAGATACATTTTTTTTTCAAATAAAAAACAGGAATGCTTTTGCCTTTGAATTACTTTACGAGAACTGCCGATTCACGGCGACTGCCATCGCCGCGAGAAAAAAATCAAATGTATCCGGTTACCTAGCGATACCGTAGCCACAAACTTGATGATGGGTATCTAAACGCAGATCAAGATTCAAAAACATTTCGGTTTGCATTATTACAACTAACTTGAGTTTTTGATGTTGATCTGCTTTTCGGTTTCACAAACTAATTCCGAGTAATTTCTGAAGAAAGAAGGCCCGCTAGTTAATTCGTAAATAAAACGTTCCTGAAGATTCAAAGACTCGACTAATTTCGACCCTGCGACTAATCCGAGTCTTCTCTGACGTAAATACGCTCTTTGATATTATGATTTTTCGCTATTTACATCTGGCTTTTGACCAATACCTATCATCAAGTATATCGCAGCTAAATCCTATGAAGCGTGACCCTGAAATATGTGTTCATTATAATTTGAACATGGCTTGAAAAGTAGATATATACTGATTGAATAAGGACAGAGTAAAATACAATGTACAAAAGTACAAAGCGTTGGATTATAATTTGACTATTTTTTGATAGAACAGTATCGAAATACTAGCAAAAGCTGTGAGTATAAAGTGCTCTGAATGCCTTCCTAAGGTGTCTGAAAACACTATTTTTCAAGAGCTCCCGGGGGCCTCCGGCCCCCTGGACCCCTGGCCAGGGCGTTGCCCTGGACCCACCGGGGGCCCTGCGGCCCCCAGCTTGAAATTTCAGTATTTTCAGAATTTCCAACTTTGACCCCTGCACTAGTCCTGCAGGACGAGTGCCAATTTAAGAATTTCTTGGACCATGTATAGATAAACAAAGTTGTTTTCACATCAGTTCACTATTTTTCACCAGAATGTTCTTAACACTTCCCATGGCAATACACCTATTAGACATACACGTAACATTTTGTAATATGATTCTGTGTCACCTTGCACTGTTGACTTGGCCGCGGGCACTTCCCAGAGAGTCGCTTTCAGCATGAGGGGTCATATTAAAGGTTCCTTTGTTAACCAGCCTGTTTCTATTTGTAGGCATGTGGCACTGGTTTGGCAGCTAAACTTGGGGAACCGGCACCTTCAAATACTGTCCTGGTAAGATTTTACTCTTTCATTCATTTACACTCCATTCACATTAAACCTTTTAGATCACAGCATTGGTCTGTCTATCCTTCAAATTATTGATTTCTCAATCAATGGGGATGAATTTTGTGCTAAAAAAAGACTTTGATTATCGTTATGTTTTGATACACCGTCGGTGTTGTTATAGAATCAAGCCGTATTTACGGGATTTTATAACAACACCCATAAAATATAAATTGTTTGTCCGAAATTACGTCATGGTTAACTCGATAAAATCGTTTCCTATTTGTCAAATAGTTTTAATCACATTAAGTGTAAAGATGCTACAGTGTTTTTGCAAGACTCTGCAAAGCTTTTGCTTGTCTAAGCACTAACTGATCGTCCATTTAGAAATTGTAAACCATGATTGTATATTACATCATTTCAATGTACCCTATTTTACTATGCAACAATATAAAGCATGATATAATATTGTAAGGCTGTGTATCGCAATATATGCAGGAGATATATGGGTTTTCCCGGTAATGTTGTGTAGTTGTGTTTACATAGTACATATATTACAGGGTCGTGTATCACAGTATATGCAGGAGAGATATGGGTTTTCCCCAGACTGTCGTGTAGTTGTGTTTACATAAATAATACATATATTACAGGGCCGTGTATCACAGTATATGCAGGGGAGATATGGGTTTTCCCCAGACTGTCGTGTAGTCGTGTTTACATAAATAATACATATATTACAGGGCCGTGTATCACAGTATATGCAGGAGAGATATGGGTTTTCCCCAGACTGTCGTGTAGTCGTGTTTACAGGTGATAACCCAGCATCACTGGCTGGGCTCGCTCCTGCAGAGGGAGATGTTATTGTAAGTAATAACTGGGTCTAGTGAGTGTATGAAAACCCAAATTGAATTTGAGTTTGGATGTGGGGAAAAATAATTTATACAGCATTTAAATTGGTATAAAAGCAGAGGTTCTTTAGAACATGATTTTTAAGCCGCTCAATTAAATTTTAACCCATTACCACACAATGACTCTTTTTGACTCCCCACAAAATAATGGCCATGGAAAACATTGTGGAAAATGAAGAAATTACTTGTGACAAGCAATTTCTTCATTGCCCAATGTTTTCCATCCAAAAAGCTCTAAAAATTAAACATTCCATTCACTTGAAATTGTCGTCTGCAGACTCTTTCAATTTGGACCACCCTAAAATGTTATCGTTTGGAAATGGGTTAAAGATTTTAATCAGGATATCTTGCACTTGTGTGCAGGCTGATTTTGTTCTATCCTGCCTATTAAACAAACAAATCCTGTCTATTAAACAAAAAAATACATGCAAGTTTGGATATTAGGGTTACATTTGAAAAAAGTTACGTTGACTTAAAATAAGTGTTTCACTGACATCTTGTCTTAACACATTAACAAACGGCAACAATTTAGTCTGGTCCAAATTCAAATATGTTACAAATGACAATTGCCGAGTGAATGAAAATTTAAATTTGAATTTGTTTGTCTTTCTGGGTAGAAAACAATGTGAGAAATGAAGAAATTGCTTGTCACAAGCCTTTATCGGGGGTTAATGCATTTGAAACTCATCATTTCATTCCTAATCCAGATCAGCCTTGGTTCGAGTGATACAGTATTTTTATGGCTTCCATCAGCCTATCCTGGTTTATATGGACATATATTTGTTAACCCACTAGACGCTAATGCCTACATGGGTCTTGTATGGTGAGTATATTATTTAATCTCATTCCTTTAAAAAGTGATCTAGAAATCAACTACTCTGTCAAGATGTATTGGGTATTAGGTTTGACATAGGTTAGGCATATATGGATAAAGACCATGTTTCAATCCTTTCTCAAATGGAAAACTCTTAGACTGTTCTTACTTGATAGCTGATAAAATGGACACAAAATGGAAGTTTCGAAAGATAGGACTTGTGTACAATATAGTCTAGAAAGTATTGAGGCAAATGAAAAAAAAGCTGAATATTTTCCTATACCCTGTTGATTAAACGTTCACACCCAGGTCTTATTTGGGAGTGGGCTGTGAAGAAATGATAAAAATAAATGCGCTTAATAATTGAATCAGAGCTAGGTCCTCTTCAAAGGGAGGGCATAGAAAAGTGCTGTGATATTTACAACCAGATGCAACAAATACTTTGCTTTGTTGTGAGCATTCTCTAGTCTTGTCCAATGCTGATGTTTTCCCAAGCTTGATCTATTTATAATTAGCACATTCAAAACCAGGTCCCTTTGGGAATTGGTTAACCCTTTCCCAAACGGCAAATTAGGGTGATCAACTTCAAAAACTGCCACAAATGACAAAATGGATGTTATTAAAGATAGAATTTGTGTAAAATATGGCACAGAAAATATTGAGACAAAAGGAGAAACTGCTGGTTATCAGCAGTTTCTTCTTTTGTTTCAATGTTTTCCCAAGCCTTTTCTATTAAGGATGTCAAAACCAGGTCTTGTTTGGGAAAGGGTTAAAGGACTGATGATTGATTTATTCCACTCACACAGATGATTGAGAATTTCCTTTCATTGATACTTTTATTTCCAGCTTTAAGAATGGATCTTTAACCAGAGAGAGAGTTATGGAGGAGTGTGCAGGAGACTGGGAAAAGTTTAACAAAATGGTAGAAGGAACGTGTCCTGGAAACAGCGGCCATGTGGGTGGGTCCCTTTTATGTTATTTCGTAATATTTCCTTTCTAAGGTGGTAGAGCATTAGCTCATTACCAAACAGCAATAACTAAGTAACTTGGAATTTGAAACCAATGGGTTATTTTACCTTGTTTTGGTATTGGCGGTTGAGAATGACATTTACTGGTAAAATTTTGATGCATGTATTTATACTGAACCTCAGAAATAATGCACCACTTATATTTTCCACCATATCTTTTTTATTATGTTACTTTTTCAAACTGTTAAACCACAACGTGAACTGATATCAGTTTATTCGTTTCTGGTCAAAAAATTGCTTCACTGCCTTAAAGCAATCAAGCGTGACGAGCTCGCAAACGTGACCACCCTCCAAAGTGAAAGTCACAAAATCAGTAATGCGTGTGACCACTTTGCAGAGCAATACAGTCTGTGCTTCATCGACGCATGGAACTGATAACATTTTTTATTCTGGCCTTTTGCGTGACTCTTCGCTCTCCCTGTATTACTGCTCTTTAACATGCTTACATGTTTTGAGCTGCAGTTGGGACCTTTGACGCACCCCTCTCGGGCAGTCCAGCACTGTCCCAGTTTGTTGGAAATCTCATCAAGCGTGCAATAACTCATGGCATCATCGCTGCCTGCAGCCTCCCAATAGCACGATTACATTCGTCAGTGGAAAGTCTTGGCATTGTTTAATGCATCGAAAACTTCTAACCGATGAAATGTTTGGGTGTTTTCTTTCTGTCACCAACTAGCTGTACTCTATGGACCGATTAGCTGGTTTGTGTGCGAGATCAATACTATGGCACATGCAGAAAACCCGTTTACCAAATTTGGACGGCTAGCATCATGTATGAATGAGTTTCGTGCTTAAGAGTGTATTGTGTGCATACCTAGTGTCCGGCGTATACCGAATAATACTGTGTCGACAAATTAAATGGTTTTGTGGACAATATATAAAACAAGAAAAAGTGGCGTGTTATTTCTGAGGTTCAGTATATGTAAAACTTACTCATTCTGATGGTACCTAAAACATAGAGTCTAAAATATCATCTCTCTTTCTTTAGCTTCTTCATTACCTTATGTATAAAAACAAAGTGTATATTTGCAGGTATATATTTTGACCAAACAGAAATACAGCCAGTAGTTATGGGCACATTTAGATATGGACAGAATGATGAATTGGTGAGGAAAAACTTTGATCCTCAATCCTTTCCTTATTTATGTAACTCTTTCCAAAAAAAAAAAAAAACACAAATTTTTAGGATGGTTCAATTTGAAAGCAGTTTCATATAACAAAATAATTGAAAAGGATTTCTTAAGATGTTTTTGATACAGCATTTTTGAGACCAAGATTATAAGCGAGGTGTTCCGAATGTTCCATACTTCATACAAATGACGTCGTTATGACGTCATTTGTATGAAGTGTGGAGCATTCGGAACTCCGTGGTTTATGAATCATGGAGCATTTGGAACAACTCGGTCAATTCTCTCCCATATAGATTCTACAGAATTTACTGAGGGATTCCGAAAGAAGTATAGAGCATTGATTGTCTTAAAAATCTTGTTCAAAAAAGCGCTTTATCCTAAAACATCTTAAGAAATCTCAAGATATCTCAAGAAATCTCGCTCTAAAGAATGCGACTCAGGTCTTGTTTGAGAAAGGGTTAAAAAGCGTGCAGTCAGGCCCTTTTATCTCAGTCAGTAATGTTTGTAAACAATGAATCCACAAGTCAAACTCTGCATGGGTTTGAAGCCTACTTTGCCCATTTTCTTTCCTAATATTTGTCAAAACTCACGGAACAGATAAGAGGGGTGAAGACATTCTAACTTTGTTATTTCAAATCCAAACCCGATGTTGTTGATACTCATTTGAATCGTCTCGATGAGACGATTCCAATGAGAACCCAGTTCAACCCACAACATAGGGTTTGATGAACAATAATTGAAACATTGCATTTTGAAAAGCCTTCACTCTCTTCTTATCTGGAGCTTTGCTTACAATGTCTTATTATTAGCTAGCAGACGGGTTCCCTCCAGTAGTAGAGATTAGAGCAGTATTAGAAAGTCAGTTTTTACATGATTCCCCAACATAAACTATCGTCACTATTCAACAAAAACCTTGTAACTGCAGCTTGTTTTAAGCTGCAGTTATGAGGTTTTTGTTAAAAATCAGCGCTAAACTGTTTTGTATTTGCAGCTTGCAGACGGTTTCCCTCCAGTTGTTGAGGCTAGAGCAGTATTAGAAAGTCAGTTTTTAGCCAGGTTATTGTACTCAAAATACTGCGGTCTACAAATTGGTAAGAGAATTTTGTTATTTTTTAAGTGTTAAAAGTTAGTAAGCAATACTTCTTGATTTGGATGGATATCTATTATTTATTTGAATAGCTACTTGCCATCATATGTAGTGAACAAAATTTTTAACAAACAACTTGCAAAGTATCCTTGCAATTAAGTAGCAGGCAGATAGGGGTCTATAAATTCTCAACTCACAAATAATTATTGTGTTCTATTTCGCCATCTCATGCACATTATTAACACATTTCAGGACCTCTCACACGACTAATTGCCACAGGTGGTGCTTCAGAAAACCGTGCCATTTTACAGGTAATGATTACTTTATTAAACCCCCTCCATTTTTAGCGCGACTACTCATAGAATAGGGAGGCTAATCTGGGCAGCCGGGCGTCATTGTTGGCGTCGGTGTAATGCTTTGGTTAAGTTTTCATGGCAAGTTTCTCAAATCTCTGTTTCTACTAATGCTATTGCTCTGAAATTTTGCTCATGCCTCTTTGACCATGATATCAGCGTCTAGGCAAAGATTTGTAACCCTGGCATGGAATATATACCCTTATGGACTTAGAAGTTTTCGGTAATTTTTAGCGAGCCGGGACTTTATGTCCGGGGAGCTAATGTCACAGCCCTAGTGTCAGCGTCGCGTCCCGTCCCATCTTCACTTGAAAAACTTTAACCTGGTGTATATCTCAGGCACTAGTAGAGATACAGCCTTGATATTTCATACATAGATACATCTTGACAAGACCTTTCATTTGGGACCATGACCTTTGACCTTGTGACCTTGACCTTGGAGTTTGACCTACTTTTAAAAAAAAATTGCTGTTTTTGTGACAAGCTCTCGTATAGGCGAGCTACGTTGTCCATGGACAACTCTTGTTTGTCAAGTTTTTGGCTGCAACTTGCATATATCTGCAATTACTTTTTTCTGAAACAGCTATTGCTTTCAAACTTTGCACACGCTTCTGTGACCGTATTATCAGCCTTTAGGCAAGGATTTGTTACTCTGAAATTTGATTTAATGGAATTTTTACCCTTTTTGGACATAGAATTTGGACTGAGAATATTTGTTTAGATTTTACTAAAAAATTTGTATGGTTATTATTATGTACCCTCTGATGATGCAAAACTTGAATTTTGAACCTTAATTTCTTGCCTGATTAGCATTTTTAGCTTGTCTTTGCAAGAAGGGTTGGGGACTGAATATTGTTAATCCTCACTGTCCTCAAATACCAAAGCAAAAGGCCAGGAACATTGATAGTGGAAGTTTATTTGTGGTTTACAAACAGCTTATGTACAACTTTCTTCAGGTGGTAGCTGATATATTCAACGCCAATGTTTACACATCTTCCACAACCAATTCTGCTGCACTAGGTGGATGCTATAGAGCCAAACATGGTATGTCATTTCTGTAAATTGTTAGAATAATGATTTCCTAATAAGTTAGATAGTTTACAATTGTTATCTTTAAGTCTGTGGTGAGATATATTTTGTTATCCAAATTTCATGTAAGTGCACGAAGAATGAAAAAGTTATCATTGTTGCTTAATCCATTCCCACACGTTAACTCCTTTTGACTCCCTTAAAGAAAAAGACATTGGAAAACATAGTGGGACATGAAGAAATTGCCTGTTACAAGCAATCTCTTCATTTCCCACAATATTTTCTACCCCTATAGACAAAAATTTGTTTGATTTTATTTGCTTAAAATTGTCGTCTGCAACATCTTTCAATTTGGATGAGTCTAATATGTTGTTGTTTGGTAATGGATTAAGTAAATAAGTGTCTTTTGAGTTGAAACAGAATAAAATTTCACCATTTGGGAAAAGCTTGATTTGAGATTATTAGCTGGCTATTTATTTACAGGCCCTCATTTGATTTAAAACTTTTTGTATTCTATGTTTGCAGCCTTGATGTCACCAAACACACCATTTTCAGAAGTAGTTCAGCATATACAGGATAAAGCAATAATGGCAACATGGACGCCAGGAGTTGAAAAGGTAAAAATTTTATGTGAAGTGTGCACTTATCGAATTCCTCTTTATTACTGCCTTACCCTCCTTCCATCCCAGCCAAGCCTAGATAGGTCAGTCAATAATGTTAGAGTCTGTCAATCCGTAGATCACATCCTCATACCTTGGCTTGGCCAATTTCATTTTGTGACATTTTACTCTGGTCACCATCTTATTACTGTACACTTAGCAGTTGAAAGAGGTGTTAAACCCCATAAAATCAGCCAACTTTTAATTATACCCCCGCAAACTAAGTTTGGAGGGGGTATACTGGAATCAGCCTGTCGGTCCAGTGGTTGGATGGTTGGTTTGTTGGTCTGTCTCCAAAACTTTGTCCGGACAACTCCTCCTACACTTGTGGACCGATTTAGTTCATACTTGGCACAAGTGTTCATTGTGACCTGTAGATGTGCAAGACGCAAATTTCTTGGAAATCGGACCGATACTTTTTGAGTTATGGCCCCTGATTTCACCAAAAAATGCTTGTCCGGACAACTCCTACAGTTACTGTCCGATTTGCTTCATACTTGGCACATGTGTGCATTAGGACCTGTAGATGTGCAAGACGCAAATTTCATGAAAATCCGACTGTTACTTTCTGAGTTATTGCCCCTGATTTGACAAAAAATGCTTGTCCGGATAACTTCTCCTACACTTGTGGACCGATTTAATTCATACTTGGCACAAGTGTTCATTGTGACCTGTAGATATGCAAGACGCAAATTTCACGGAAATCGGACTGATACTTTTTGAGTTATGGCACCTGATTTGACCCAAAAATGCTTGTCCGGACCACTCCTCCTACAGTTACTGTCCGATTTGCTTCATACTTGGCACATGTGTGCATTAGGACCAGTAAATGTGCAAGACGTAAATTTCACGAAAATCCGACCATTACTTTTTGAGTTATTGCCCCTGATTTGACCCAAAAATGCTTGTCCGGACAACTTTTCCTACAGTTACTGCCCAATTTGCTTCAAACTTGGCATATGTGTGCATTAGGACCTGTACATGTGCAAGACGCAAAATTCAAGGAAATCGAATCAATAGTTTGTGAGTTATGGCCCTTGATTTTACCAAAAAATGCTTGTCCGGCCAACTCCTCCTACAGTTACTGTCCGATTTGCTTCATACTTGGCACAGTTGTGCATTAGCACCTGTATATATGCAAGTTGCAAAAATTGCGGAAATCGGACCGATACTTTCTGAGTTATGGCCCCTGATTTGAACAAATTTTAAGAAAATCGGATTGGCAATTTCTGACATGGCTCTTGATTCAACAAAAACGCTTGTCTGAACAAAGGTGGTGGCGGGGATATTTTTATCACCTTCAGTGATAGATTTCTAGTTATTACTTTTCCAAACAGCGAACTTTTTTTGATGGTTTCAATGGAAAGGCTGTTGATGATGACAAAAATAATGTTAATTGCCATAATTATAGAAAGGATTTGTGAACGATATAGCTTAGAAAATATTTAAACAAACAGAGAAAAATGCTGCTTATCAGCTGGTTGCTTGGAAAGTATGTTGTTTTATTACTGGTGACAGAAATGACTAGAATCCATGGTTAGGTACTCCAGCCACGGCAATATGACTATAACAATTGAAAGCCGCAACTGAGGTGTTAAACCAGATTCAATCAATCAATCAATCTAGTTATGTAGGTAAGCTAATCTTCAGCTTTAGATATTAAATGAAATATTTTATGATTCTACTTGTTATTTGATTAATAAATTAGATACACGGAATTAAGCTACTTGCCTAACAATATTTTGTTTGATTTATTGCAGGTCTATATTCCAATGTTGGCGAGATATGAGAAAATAGAAAGTTATATCGCAACACATTTAGCAGGACAAAACAACAGATGATGAACTTCTGTCACAAAATCTTGCTCAGTGATACAGAGCATCAGATATGAGGGGGTAAAAGCATTCTAAATTTGTTATTTCAAATCCAAACCCTATATTGTGGGTACTCATTGGAATCAGCTCAATGAGACAATTCCAATGAGTACCCACAACATAGGATTTGATTTATAATTAGGGAAATATTGCATTTTGAAATTTGTTATTTCAAATCCAAATCCTATGTTGTGGGCACTCATTGGAGTTGTCTCGATTAGACGATTCCAATGAGTACCCACGACATAGCGTTTGATTAACAGTAAAAGAAATATTTCATTTTGAAAATCCCTCATTATCCCCCTCTTATTTGTAGCTCTGGTGATATTTTAATGGATGCAGATGTCTTTTAATGTACAACAGCAATTAAATTTTTAAATCGTCTATTCAAATGTAACCTGTCTCTCTAAAAATGACAATCTGGAAGGTTTGAAAAGTATCGCCCAAGTCAGTCTGCGGATCACGCAGGCTGACTAGGGTTGAAACTTTTCCCTGTAAGCAGATTTTCTGAATCAACTCTGACAACTGATTTATTCGGTTGAATCTGATCTGTTACTTATATTCTGGTTTTATGGGACTTCCAAGGCTGTAACCTTTAGCGAGGAATGGTTACAAAAAATTGGATAGCAGCATTGTGTCCACTTGTGGATGTTTTAGGATGCTGGGACTTTATGTCACAGCCCTAGTGTCGGTTGCATAGTAGACAAAACCTTTTAACCAAATATTGAGGCAAGAGAATAAAATGCTGAATACCAGCACTTTCTTCTATTTGTTTAATATTTTGTTTACTTTAAAGTATACAGATTGCTGATTATGATACTATATTGTTTATTGTCTAATAAGTTTTAGAAATGCTGAAAACAATTTTAGGAGGCGAATATTTGAGTGAAATTTACATTTACATCTAGTTTAATTTTGATAGATTTATAAATGAAATATTTGTGCAATATTTGTAACCAAAAGATATATGAAAAATGCTTCCAACCAACTTACACAATGTCAAAATCAACTATTTATCCAACCCTTTCCAAAACCATTTCATGCATAGTGACCCTTGAGAATAAAGCCAAGAAACATTGAGAAAAAAAGAAGAAAATGGAGGAAACAGTGATTTTTAGCATACCATTTTCTTGCCTGTTTGATAAAGACATGTTTTCTTAACCCATTACCACACAATGACTCCCCACAAGATAATGGCTTTGGAAAACATTGCGGAAAATGAATAAATTGCTTGTGACAAGCAATTTCTTCATTTACCGCAATGTTTTCTACGTAAAAAGACCACAAAATTCAAATTTTGATTCACTTGAAATTGTCGTCTGCATCAGCTTTGAATTTGGACTAGTCTAAAATTTTGTCGTTTGGTAATGGGTTAACCCTTTCCCCAAACAAGGTCTGGTATAGATGTCCCTGATAGAAAAGGCTTGGGAAAACATTAACCCTTTCCCGAACAACACAATTTTAGGGTTGTCTTATTTGAAAGCTGCTACAGACGACAATATGGATGTAAATTAAGGTTGGATTTGTGTACAATTTAGCTCAGAAAATATTGAGACAAATGGAGAAACTGCTGGTTATCAGCAGTTTCTTCTTTTGTCTCAATGTTTTCCCAAGCCTTTTCTATAAGGGACGTCAAAACCAGGTCTTGTTTGGTAAAGAGTTTAGACAAGAAAATACTGATGCTATATTGTACACAAATCCTATGTTTGACAACACCAAATTTGTAATATGCAGTAGCTTTCAAGTTTGATGACCCTAAAATTTTGTTGTTGGGGAAAGGGTTAATAACATCTCAAAGGACCAAAAGAAAATGCTGATGGCCAATATATCTAATCTTCAAAAATTTTGGATTAGTCTGAAATTTTGTCACTTTGGAAAGGGTGACAGAAATAAATTTTACATTATCTTTACAATTGAGAAAGATTAGCTTTATACATCGTCGGTGTTATTGCAAAACCTTGTAACTCCAGTTCTAATCAAGCTGTAGTCACAAGGTTTTGCATTAACACTAAAAACATGTATGTGTTGCTGTCCATAATCATGTATATGCATTTGAATTAGATTTTAATTATAAATACAATGAATGAAGATAAAGCATACTTTTGTTGTTATTTTGTGCTTTCCTGCTTGCCGTTAGAAAATTAGAGTTGGGCAAGTTTAAAAAAAATGTGACCATTCACTTTTCAAATGCCACGGCTCATATAGAGAAACATATTCAACCCAATCAAAGCTTAAAATATGTGATATTGTCTCTATATACTGGGTGCCAAGTTTAAAGAAATTCGCTTCACAAATAAAAAAGATATGTCATTAAAACATGTCAAAAATGTCAGGAGTGAAACGTTTTTGTGAGACACTTAACACTTGTACCAAATTTCTAAGCTGTGGTAAATAAAAGACAGTGACAGGATACTACAATAAGCTCTTGTAATTCATAAAACAACATTTGCATCATCATCTTAAAATTACCTTTTTGTCTTATCTTCACTGGCTTAGGATGTGGAGCCTGTTTTATACAATACCCCTCTGAATTTTATGTCAGGAGTGAAACACTTTTTTATTTCAAAATGTGTTCTCATTTTTGTCTATTCTGCCAGAAATCTACCACTCAATTTTTTTTAGAAAGCCATCAACCTTGTGGATATTCTGCACTCTACTATTTAGTGATTCGTGTGTTACAATTTCTCATATTGTGCAATATATATGCTGTCAGGAGTGAAACGCTTTTTTGGTGTCATTTTGCAAGATTGTACACACAATTTTAGCTAAAAGGTAGTGAGCATGAATTTAAAATATACTTTGGGCACTGCTTAACCATTTAGAATAGTTTTTAGCCACCCTAATTGAGAAATCTGGATGATATTCTGTAAAATTAGCTGTTAGTCTTAACATTTAAATGTCACACTTTGGTCACATTTTTTTAAACCTGCCCAGTTGCAGACTGCATGCAGTTCAGCATCTTCGCAGGCAAAGGTTGAAATCTAGGATGTAACGTCGTTTCTGTATTCACTAATACAAACATTATTGGTGGTGAACTCGGCCAAAGCGAGGAATGTTTTTTCACGATCAATGTATTCCGTCGGTGTTGTTTTAAAATCTCGTAACTACGGCTTCGATAAAGCCGTAGTTACGAGATTTTACAACAATACCGACGGTTTGTCAATACATAACAGTAAACCCGGTCTATTTTAAGAACAAATTCATTGCCATTAGAAAAAAATCTATAAACTCATATTTAAACGCAAAATGTCTATACCTTGTAGTGTTGCGAAAAACGTCCCTCGCTTTGGCCGAGTTTCCCCACCAGTGAACATAGGTGGTTTCAACCTTGGCCAGGGGGGGACATCCCAGTTGGTCTAATCCCAATTGGTCTAAAATTCAAATTTCCCGTTTCGTCTAAAACCTTTATTTCAAGAAATTCCCATTTCTTCTAAAAACATTTTCTCAGTTTGTCTAATAATTATTTATTTATGCATGACTTAGGCCTATAGATCTATATTGATTAATAATGTTTTTTTTCAAGATTTTAGCCCATGAATCAAGGCCTGAAAAGTATTAGACGAAATGGGAATTTTTCGTCTAATCCAATATTTTTATATATTAGACGAAATGGGATTAGACCAACTGGGATGTACCCGGCCAGGGAAGATGGCAGTCGAGGGAAAGGATTAAAATATATTGTATAATATGTAGTATCCTAGACGTATCTAGAATCTCCCGAGTTTTAAACTTGCATTTTTATGACCAGCAAAGAATGCTTAAAGTACATAGGAAATGCCATTTTATTTAGTATTATCTGAAAGGCCAAAGGTTTAAATAATTCAAAACTGCAAGTTTCGCCAATAAAAACCTAAAATTGAGTTAGTTATTCACGAAAAACCGTTTATCTCACCTGTGCTACTTTATCAAACGCCAGCTTTTGTCGGGATTAGCGTTGTGACGTCATAAACTGGAGTGGCCTTTTAAAGTCTATGCGTTTATTCTGTATTTCATTCATTTCCTATCGCACATTGTTGTATCCAAAATATCCGCGAACGGGATCAAAGAAATTTAAGTTCATTTTTGCATTCCTGAGATAAAGGGATAAATAACAGCCAATATAGCCGTGTTTTTATAAGAATCGGTGATTCAAAGGGATAGCGCACGCACGACACTTCGTGGATTATGTCAAATTATTTGACCCTTCGCAGCAAATAACAATTGTTTACAGAAATGAAGTTGGATAATTAATTTATCAAGTTTGTAGCTTTAGCAACTGATCCAATTTTTATTACGTACATTTGGTTTCTTGTATAGTTCTAAATGTGAATGGTTATGCACTTTTACATGTTTGTATTATTGTTTGATTTCTTGAATGCAGAATGCATTTACTTTTTTCAGGAATGATTAAAGAAGTGTAAGAAAAGAACCTTAGTTTGATCTTTTCTTCTAAAATTCTACCATCCATTTAGGGAACAATTAAATATCAAAACTTGGTTTAAAAAATATATATTGTATTGCCATCAGAGTTTAAGAACATGGGTAAATTTTACAAAAAATTCAAAATCAACGTTGGCAAAAGGGGCCTCTTCTGGAACAATTAAATCTTAAAACAAGATCTAGTCCAAATTGTTAGCAGTTGAGATCTATGACAAAAAGGTAAATCGGAACTTGGGCTTGTTTGGAAAGGGCAAAGTGATCAAGTGGGCATAGGAAAAAGTTTAGGAAAATTAAGAAATGCAATTTCTTCAATCCCCCACTATCTTTTTATCCCTAAATACTTCTAAATGTAAATTTTCGTTGCTTGAAATTGTCGCCCGTGAAATTTTTGAATTTGGACAAAACCAAATTTTTATCATCTTGCAGTGGATTGGCTTAGTGAGGTGATGATCATTTTCAGAAAAGTAATTTTTAGATTTTATGGTTAAACCATTTCACCAAGCATTTCCCCTAATAATGGAGTGTAAGATTTCTAAAATTTGAAATCTGCAGAATATAATCAAGTTTCGGTAAACAAAATTAAAATATGCGTAGATCCTTGTTGCAGGAGAGAAACATTCCGGGAAAAGAAGAAATGGCAAATATATAGACTGTTCTACTTTGAAAGCTGTCGCAGACAACAAAATATATTTTCTTGTGCAATGTGCAATATAGCTCAGAAAATATTTCTTTTCTAATCGTATTTTCCCTAGAATGTTAAATAGAGCCCAATGAAAGTAGTTTCCGAATCTTTTTCATCTATTTTTTCAAATTTCGAATGCATAAACGAAAACAGCGACTGGTCTAATATTTTAATCCCCCCAAAAAACTGGAATTTACATCAATCATCAACAGATAACATTTCATATAACCGTAATTTAGCTTATCTCTGCCAATAAAATATCAAAGAAAACAAAATGAAATTATGCTTTTTAGACAAATCGATCGCTTTTCATACGTCGTGCCGAATCTAGTTAATTCAAATTGCCACGCCTACTTTCACATATTATACCAAATATCCAATCGGAATCTTTCTTAACCACCTGACACGCCCAATCGTCAATTAAACTGGATTATTACAACTTGTAAATATGCGTAATTGCCATTATCATGTGACACGCGTCGATGTGTTAATCTCATTGTAAATGTGATTATTGACGTGTGGCAGTCACACGATCGGCTGAATGTTGATTTTCTTTTCTTTAAAAAACGCTTGCCTCTTGACGATTTTTATCGCTATAATTTTGCGATTTTTGCGAGTGGTAATACTAATACAAGTTGTGTATTTTCCAAAACTACCTCTGTTATTTCGTTATTATTCGTCTCACAAATCTTTACAAAAAATTCTTGAGCTGAATGGTGTGTCAAATTCTATGTTTTCTTCAAAATAATTAGACGCGGTGTCATAACATGTAAAACCGTGACCATCGGTAGCCATTAGCCATTTTAACTCCATTTGGTGACGTCACGCATACCTATCGTAGTTAAGCGACTGTTAGAGGAATTCTTAATATCGGAAAATTTTACAGGTAAATTATCACCACTTTGGGACTTAATTTCTCCAAAACTAGGCATCGGAAAACAACCGGAATTGTTTTATTGTTATCTTAAATGTGTAAACTATGTAGTTTACACACACACAATTCTCATTTCCTTACTACTTTAAACTCGAGAAGAACATAAAACCAGGTAAATGATAGCAATTCAACAAGGCCCGTATTTTATCCTGACAGACTTAAGAACAAAAAGATGAAGATGTTGGCCGGGTTCCATTGTAAATGGACCAGAAATAATGCACGTGCAAAAATGCACAAATTGGATAATACCGGGCCCAGACTTTCAGGTCTACCGGTATTCTGAAAAGCGCGCGACTTTCTCGCATACTCTTTCTTTATGTTAAACATTTGATAAACTATAATTTAGACGAGATCTATAATGCTTTGAAAATTTCTGCTGGCGACAAAAATCATATTAATAAGGACTGCATTTTGGAGCATTATAGCACAGAAATTTTTAGACAAAAGAAGAAATGTCTCAATGTTTTCACATGTCTTTCTATTGTGTCAAATCATTGCTTTTTCGAGGAAAATGCTAGGTTTTTAATCGTTTCAAAACATCTTTTGTTTTCGACATCCGTTACGGAGAAAAGTTAAAGAAACATTGTCGGAAAAGATGAAAATATGACTACTCCTATGATTTCTGAAGTAGGCATTGAATTTTTACGTAAATGTAAAGAGCCGTGTCCTTCTTTGTTCTCTATAGCAGACAAGTAAAGGGTTGCCATGGTTTTAATGATATCATATTTTAATGACCATTTTATTAGCACATTACGAAATGAGGTATAATTTGAAAACACATGTAGCGCGCGAACCCCGACTTTTTCGCTTAGATGTGAGAAATTAGCCCAAAGAATGAGTTTTGCTATCGGGTTTCAGTTAATTAAAACATACATGTATAATTAAATTTGATTAGATTTTGGAACCGTATAATTTTACTAAATTACGGAAACATCGATTCTTTTCTGAGGCAAAATGGGTTTATGGAGCGTGCAATTATAATAAAGTTGAATTTTACCGAGTAAAACTGTTTCACATAGACTATGTACAGTCGTGTGCATTCATTATCCATTTTCCAATCGACATGACTAGATAACGACCCGTTTTGAAAGTTTTTGTAGACGACAAAAACATGTTGAATCAGTCTTTTATGCTAAAGACGTCAAACACAGGTCCGTATGAACAGGGGAACTAGAACAAGGGCTTAGCCCCCGCCCCCTCCCAAAGTTGGCCAAAAATACCGAATTTTCCTTATTTTACACTGAAATTTTAGGGTAAATCCAAATTACACCCCCCCAATAATCAGACACAGGGGCTTCAGCCCCTCCAATATGAAATTGCTTCTTACGGGCCTGAAACAAAGTATTGTTTGGGAAAGGGCGATTCGGCATCAGGTAATGGTTTAGGGTTAGCATTAAATATTTTCTGTCCCCGTCGAATTAATGTCCAGTTGTCCCCAAATTTAATGTGTGGCAATCGATCTGATAGCAACAATTTCCACCAAGCCAAACTCTGATGGGGAAAAAAGGATTCAACTATCGCGCGGAAATTATTGAGACAAAATTAAAAAATGCTGATTATCAGCATTTTCTTCTTTTGTCTCAATATTTTCCAAAGCCTTTCGATCAGGGATGTCAAAATCAAATATTGTCTGGGAAAGCGTTAATGTTCAGTTGTCCCCCGAATTTATGTGTGGTAATCGATTTGATAGCAACAATTTTCCGCCAAGTCAAACTCTGATGGGATAAAAGGATTCGGACAACAATACAAAATAATTTGACTTTTTAGTCATTCGACAAACACTCTCGAGCGCTGGTCAAGCGGGGAGCTGGTTACATTTTATTATAGCGGTGGTCATCTCAGTGACCTCACATGGACAATGGTCAGACTCGAGTGGTCAGTCGCTCCCCACACCTCTCCCGGCGTGTGATCATAGTTATCCCTTTCCCAAAACGACCCAATTTATGTTGGTCCTATTTAAAAGCTGCTGCAGACGACAAAATGAATCTTATTAAAGATAGGATTCGTGTACAATATGGCATAGAAAATATTGAGACAAAAGAAGAAACTGCTGGTTATCAGCAGTTTCTTCTTTTGTCTCAATGTTTTTTTTCAAGCCTTTTCCTGTTAGGGTCAGTTAGGGACGTCAAAACCAGGTCTTATTTGGAAAAGGTTAAGCTTGACAATGCCCACTAGTAATGACCTATTGGGTTTCCCTTATCTTGACAAGACTACCGCCTACTGGCGATTTTAACAACACAAGGCGAAAGATTTTGACCCTTGACGGTCTGCACGGAGTGCGCAGACTGACCTGGTTCGAGATTTTTCGCGCGTGTCCGATTTCTTCCCATCTTTAGTTGTCACATATTTACAAAGCCCGCGTGTACGTGTGTGACATGACCTAATGGGTTCCATTTTCATAATCTAGACCACCTCCTACTTACTGCCCATTTTATCGAGACAAGTGATTAGACCAGGCCCCGGTTTCTCGAAAAAAAACTTAAGTATATTCTCATGAGAACATGTTCAACTTCAAAGGGACACTCTCCAACGTTGAATGGTATTCGATTGAAGTTCACGTGGATTTCGTGCGATTTGAGCACGGTGCTCAGATTTGAGCATGAGAATTTACTTAAGTTTTTTCGAGAAACCGGGGCCTGATATGGAAGCTGATATTTCTTTCATTTTTTGTCGTTGAAATGCATTAAGAAATCGACTACAAGCAATGAGTCTCGACACATTTCTCTTGATTTCTTACTGCGAGGGTTGGGTAGACTGTGCAGGAGACATTTCGCATATTGGCATACATTCTCAGAAATTCTACCATCAAATGCGTCAAATTACTTCGAGTCATCAGTTGTCAAGTGAATTCATTCAGGTAGCATCATGAGCATTGGAACCACTAAAAGTAAAAGAAGAAACTCTAAATGCCGACAATTTATTCATATTTTGTTGACGTCTTCCTAACTACTATAACATACAAATCTCCCTTCTCTAGCTTTCATTCTTATCTTTCACCCTTTCCCAAACGGAATTTTTTTTACTTGTCCAGCTTGAAGGGAGGTGCAGACGACAAAGTTCATTTTTAAGAAGATAGGATTTGTGTAAAAAAAAAAAGAGTACAGAAAATATTGAGGCAAATGGAGAAACTGCTGGTTATCAGCAGTTTCTTCTTTTGTCTCAATGTTTTCCCAAGCCATTTATATTAACGGCGTCAAAACCATGTCTTGTTTGGGAAGGGGTTAACCATAACAAATAAATCTCCTACTTTTTTCTATCATTCATTCTATAATATTTCGACTATTCTAAGATATCGTATTTTCGGAAAGAGTGTATGAAGTCATCCTCGGAAAACCAGCGGTCATAGCTACGCAGTTGCGGATCCAGGATTTCTGTGAGGGGGTTCGAACTAACAAATAGACCTAAGGGGGGTTCGTTTTCCTATTATTAAAAAATTTCGACTGCATTTCTGCATGAAAATGAAACAATTATGCTACAGAGGAGGGTTCGTTCGAACCCCCCGAACTCCCTCTGGATCCGCCACTGGCTACGCTACATGAGCGTAGCTATGACCGCTGGGTTTTTCGAGGATGGTATATATATGCATCTCACGATAAATGACCTGGCAGAGCATCCCAGTCTATTGGCTAGGGCTGCTCTGCCAGGTCAATTATCGTGAGCTGTAAGAAGTTAAATGGGGGATAAATATTAGGCAATATTTGTACAAGGGCCAGAGAAGATCGTTGAGGATAGGTATTTTACTGAACAATGCCTTCTGTTTGCCCCCGTATTTAAATGCGTGTTTAATCAGTCCGTTCGAGTGTTTGTCTTTAATGTTACACACAGGAAATCGTTACCCGGTGTTTCATATTTCAAACCCTGAAAAAGCGTCTTGTCCCCAAACCCTGTAAAATAGTTTCTGTTCGCAGTTTGCACCATGTAATCATAATAACTACTGAGTCTGACACATGGTAATAATAATCATCATCAGTTTAAAGGGACAAATAAAGGGAAATATATTATCTAGACGAATACAGAAAGATTGTGAGGATGCAGACAGACAGACAGACAGACAGACAGAAATACCCTTACATTGGAATGTTACATTGTAAGAGAGACAGTTAAAGAGACAGAAACATTCCAACCGAAAAAAGATATCGTCGCTTTTCAACAGAAACTTCGTAGGCCTAACTACAGCGCTGCAGAACTTAACAAAGTTTTAGTTGAAAAAAACAGCGATATATGGCTCCTGGAAAGTAAGACGGACTGAAAAAAATGAAGAAAACAGTATGTGTTACATATGTTTTGTAGGCCTACATGTACATGGCAGTGACGGAGCAAGAGACAAAAACATCAACAAATACAACCAGCGAAACAGAGATGCAGATTGAGAGACGGGCAGGAAAGGCTACGTAAAAAAAGAACTAGATCTATATAAATGACTTTGCTTGGCTAGGCCTATACATGTATATATATCATTGCCCACCTTGCATGTCATATATGGACCATATATAGACCATAAATCTACAATAACCTGTCTTTAGGTGATAATGTATGGCTGCCCAGGTGTTCATGGTTGAGATTTCTTAAATGTGTTAGTTATTGGTCATTCGAAACAAATGTCCAGAAAGAAGAGCAAACAGTATCAACTCTGTTCAGTCTGCATGGTCCGGATTTATGTATATTATGTTATATTACCTGTCAAATTTATCGTCGCTTTTCAACGAAAAACTCGTAACTGCAGCTTGTTTTAAGCTGCAGTTACGAGGTTTTCGTAGAAAAGCAGCAATATAGTAAATCAGAGAGCAGCATACCATCGATTGTCTTTAAAAAAAGAAAACTCGTAAAAGCAACTACTAGCTTATAAGCTGCAGTTTTCGAGATTTTGGAAGAAAAGCAGTACTTAGCAGATAGGCTAAGATGGCTAAAATGCCGTCTATATTTGTTAGCCCACTGCTTAGCAAGCAACCTGGATGAACGTTCAGTTGTGAGCGTATGAACGTTTAACGAAAGTTTAATTATTCATACCAAGAAACGGGCTTTTGAAACACCAAGATAACAATTTCTAAAACATATCATGGTACAATGTATGACTATCTAGTATGATCCTGGCAACATGCAGTCACCCCCTAATTTCATATATATTTTTCAGCTTTTCTTTATAGTATCCACAAATTAAATTAAATATTGCCTATTGCGTTCTGTCAAAACAAGAGCGAGTTCGTCTGCTTACGCAAAACTTCATTTAAATGTGACCGTAGTGACACCTTTTTATGAAAGTAGTCTTTGTTGCCCCCCTTTGATTTTTGTGACAGATCACGTGCTGTCATGGCGGAAGTTGATGAATGTCGTCTGTATTTCTAAATTTGGTTTGGGTATTTTACTCTGTATTCCTGCGTGCAAATTGGACATCATCTATGTACGCCCTAGCTTGATTCCAAAGAGAAGCACTTTTATAGAACTGCACATTCTTGTCGACAGAAGTGCAGGATTTGTGTAGGGCAAATCAGTGTCTTTTTGATCATGGCGGGAAATCAGATTATCACGTGACACAACAACAACGGCAATTGCTTAAAATCCTCAATGATTTTGTTAATAAGTGGCTGAATTGAATTTGATTTGAAGCAGAAGAGGTATCAAAATGTCATGGATTTTCAGGATGTAGATCTATTTGATCTTTTGAACAACACCTGATAAAAAAGTTATTGGCGACCAAATACAATTTTGTTGGATGGCCATACACAGGTTTGTTACAAAGATCATCTCCTATAGGTAAGTGGGCCCTTAGATCAAGAATTTAGGGAAAACAACACTTTTTTAAAAAAAACATGCCATACAAGATGAATTTTCTTTTCCAATTTATGGACAATATGTGCCCTTATTATGAAAACTTTTAGGGTGTATATTATTTGTAGGTCCAGTTCTAATAGACCTAGAGCAACGTCGGGTTATTTCGACCATCGTGAATTATCGACCATTTACTGTTTTGATTACCATTTCCTTCATATGATCTCATTAGATTTTATTATAACTTAAAAATCCGACACAGTAGATCTTTACCAAGTATTATGTCTGCACTTCTACCCAAAATCAGGCGTCTTCAAAATTTTTTAATCATTCATTGCAAGAGGCACATGAACACGGGTGGTAAACTTTGGAACGACCTCCAAAAAGAGGTAGTGAATTTCTGTTCCCATAGCACATCCGGGAACTCGCGAGGTCGGTCCAATGGCTAAAAACGTGTAAACAAAGGTAGGTGTCGGTGGTTCTTTTGATTGTTTTCGGGGTTTCTAGCGAAAAATGGACAATTATGGCAATGCTATGTCGTGTAAAAATGACTTCTCGACGCATACGGCCCAAAACTGCGGTCGAAACTGAAGTAATTTCCGCTGGATCGTTTTTAAAAGTTTGAACACGATATTGCTTTTTCACAACAGTTTGTCAACAACTGTCACCTTTTTGTATAATTTGTGGTTTTCCGCGAAGAATACAGCCCCGGTACGTTCGTCCTGGGGAAACGAGTACTCTGTATCACATATCATGTTAAAAACGGCAACGAGGCGTATTATTTAAGAAAATGATTGAGAAAATTCCAGTAGAGGTCGTTCCAATAAGGTAGAGCTTGTTCCAATTTGAATGAGATCGTTCCCAGTGCTCTCCTGTTTTATACAATGAAATAATACCTGTGATATCAGACCAGCCAAACTAAGACAAAAATTAATGATGGCGTTTGAAATATCAGAATTATCGTCATATCAGAGGCGTCGTTTTGTCTTGTGTGGTGACTTTGTTTTACATGAAAGTCTGTTTCTGATGTTTCTTAAACTCTATGCATGGATCTCTTGAAATGCACTTTTAGCTCACCTAAGCACGAAGTGCTCGAGGTGCGCTATTGTGGTCACTTTTCGCCAGTCGTCCATCCGTCTGTCTGTCTGTCCGTCTATAGCATCCACAAGCTTTATAAGCCAATCTTAAACAAACTTGGTCAAAATAATGATGGTCACGTAAGTTCTTGGATGAGTTCGATTATGAGCCTAATCGAACCAGAATGTACTGAGTGATCTGCCTTTGAATGTCAAAACGGCTGTTTTTGACTTTGTTTACACTTTAGCATCTACAAATATTGACCAATCAAGACAAGACTTAGACAGAAAAGTTGATGGTAATAACATCTTTGGCAGGTTTAATTTACAGCCTGATTGAAAATGCACCTCTGGAGTTATCTGCCATTGATTTTGACAAAATTGCCATTTTCGACCTTGTTTCCGCTCTAGCATCCACAAATATTTATCAATCATCACAAGACTTGGACAGAATATTGTTGAACATAAGATCTTGTATAGGTAAACTTTTCAGCCTAATTAGAATGATACATCTTGAGTTATCTGCCCTCGAATTTGACAAAATTGCGATTTTCGACTTTACTTTCACTCTTCAGCATTCACAGTTTCTTTCAATCAAAATTATATCCAAAGAAATAAGATCTTAAGAGAATAAGATATTACTTAAAAGAAAATTTAAGCCTAATCAGAATGCATCTTGAGTTATCTGCTTTTGATTTTGACAAAATTGCCATTTTGGACTTTGTTTTCACTAGTCTAGCCACTACAAATATTTTTCAATTAAGAAAAAAAAACTTGGACTGAATATTGTTGACCATGGGATCTTGCATAGGTAAAACTTTCATCCTGATAAGAATGATGCATCTTGAGTTATCTGCCCTCGAATTGCAAAAAAAAAAAACTGCAATTTTCGACTTTACTTTCACTCTTCAGCATTCACTATTTCTTCGAACTCATCCAAGAACTTACGTGACCATCATTATTTTGACCAAGTTTGTTTAAGATTGGCTTATAAAGCTTGCGGATGCTAGAGTGTAGACGAACAGACAGACAGGCGGATGGACGACTGACAAAAAGTGACCACAAAAGCGCACCTCGAGCACTTCGTGCTCAGGTAAGCTAAAAGTGCATTTCAAGAGATCCATGCGTAGAGTTTATAGACATCAGAAACAGACTTTCATGTAAAACAAAGTCACCACACAAGACAAAACGACGCCTCTGATATGACGATAATTCTGATATTTCAAACGCCATCAATAATTCTTATCTTAGTTTAGCTGGTCTGATATCACAGGTATTATTTCATTGTATAAAACAGGAGAGCACTGGGAACGATCTCATTCGAATTGGAACAAGCTCTACCTTATTGGAACGACCTCTACTGGACATTTCTTAATCATTTTCTTAAATAATGCGCCCCGTTGCCGTTTTTAACAGGATATATGATACAGAGTACTCGTTTCCCCAGGACGAACGTACCGGGACTCTATTCTTCGCGGAAAACCACAAATCATGCAAAAAGGTGACAGTTGTTGACAAACTGTTGTGAAAAAGCAATATCGTGTTCGAACTTTTAAAAACGATCCAGCGGAAATTACTTCGGTTTCGACCGCAGTTTTGGGCCGTATGCGTCGAGAAGTCATTTTTACACGACATAGCATTGCCATAATTGTCCATTTTTCGCTAGAAACCTCGAAAACAATCAAAAGAACCACCGACACCTACCTTTGTTTACACGTTTTTAGCCATTGGACCGACCTCGCGAGTTCCCGGATGTGCTATGGGAACAGAAATTCACTACCTCTTTTTGGAGGTCGTTCCAAAGTTTACCACCCGTGATGAACGTTATTTACAAAATGGCCGTCTTATCCGATGAGTTAAGAGCTATGTTCATTGAAGAAATGGATTTTTATGAAATAGCGCTTTGTACTTTTCCATTTCATTTACCAAAACAAGTGCCAAATTGAATTTCTCACCTCTCTAACTTTGTCTGATGACTGTATAAGCTGTCTGACCTTAGATACATGGGTGGTCGGTAACTGGCACAAACATTTACGGAGTGCGGGTGTTAACGACCAAAGAAGTGCCCTTCTTCTTGTAACTATGTTCAGAGGTCGGTAACACGCACAACTGAAAGGCATTTTTTGAATATGGCTGACAGTCTACGATGTTAGAACAAAAGTCAACCCATTTCATCTTCCACGTGGTTTGAACCTCCAGTGGTCGATAATACCCCACACTCTTCTGATCAGTCATTGTTGTTAAGATTATTACTAAACGACCTCCCTAGAAGTAATCAATCATTTGTAAAAGCAAAGACCTCTGTATAGAGATGACGGGTCTTACACCCGTACATCAACTTTCAAACTATAAATAACATTTTGGGTAAGTGGTCGATAACTGCCGCACTGGTCGATTACAGACTGCTCAAGGTCATCTTGTAAAAACATTGGTACTTTATTACATTTCAAAGATATATGGTCAGTAACACACGCAATGGAAAGCCAATATTTGAATCTCGGTGACAGTCATCGATGTTAGGAGGACAGTCAGCCTGTTTCACCCGTAACATGATTTGAACCTTAAGTGGTCGATAATACCCGTCGTTGCTCTACATCTAGATCTTTTTCAAATTCACAAGCCCAAAGATTCTACCTCCACTTTGTTCCTTAACCATTTTCCAAATGGCAAACTTTTAGGTTGCTTCAATTTGAAAACCGATGCAGGCATCAATAGGCCTATTGATGTAGCTATTGGTAGGGTTTGTGTAAGATAGAGCTTAGATGATATTGAGGCAAAAAGAGAAAATTCTGATATACAACATTTTCTTCTTTTGTTTTAATGTTTTCTCAAGAGTTTTTTTCATGTAGAATCTTCATCAAAAGCAGGTATTGTTTGGGAAAGGTTTAAGAACTCTACAAGAATCCTTGGCTTGCAAAGATGAATCCAAGGGCGGATCCAGGACTTTTTTCCAGGGGGAGTCAAAGCCCGAATGATGGCTTTTAATAAGAAGTTACGTAGTCAAAATTCAATTTTCAGCCAATTCCGGGGGGGTCATGACCCCCTGACCCCACCCCTAGATCTGCCCTTGTGGATCTACCTGTACATAAGAAAGTGGGGTGTTTTCATGCTTCATTTACAGTTGCTTAGAATAGGCATAGACTTTGCAATGCATATAAGCTATTTCTTTATTAGGTAGGTGCTTCTGAAATATTTTGAAAATCTACTTGTCCACGGACAAGTCTTGATCCAAAATTGACTTGTCCGCATCAAAAATCAACTTGTCCGTACAAAACCCATATACTTTTCCATAGCTTCATTTGTTTATTGCATATCTATTATGACTGTCTAACTATTTTCTACAACAAAATTCATACATTTAACTATCAGTAATTACATTGTATTAAAAAATTGTGAGAAAAGATAAAAAAAACATTATTTATTAACTTCGGATTTTTCACTTGTCCACGGACAACCTAGCTTTCAAAATCTGCTTGTCCGTACAGGTAAATGCCACTAAACGGACAAGTCGGACAACTCGGGCAACTTATTTCAGGAGCACTGTATATAATACAATATATTGGCATATTATTAATTTCAGATGATACAACCAAAATTACTGCAGGCTGCAGCTTAATGATGGACCAAAAAGGTTCGTGACTTTTTCTGAGAGGTGACCAGTCAAATTGTAATTTTGTAAGAGATGATAATCTCTATGAATGCTTTATAATCATCATATTGATAACTCAGTACGAAACCGTTGTAACTGCCTATAAACATATAGGCAGTTACAACGGTTTTGCGCTGAGCCATTATGGGTTATCCTTGTGGCTGGCCATATCTGCTCTTAACAAGGTCAAGGTTGTTGGTAAAGGTCACTCAGCTGTCTTAGTTTAAATTGTGCTCTAGGAGTTGATTGCATTAAATGCAATTGGTCCTAGTTTGCTCAATGATTCATAAAACAAAGTAAGGTTGCTGAAAATCATTACATGGATAGCCATCATTGTAATGAAAAGAGTTGCTATCTGGATATTAGCTGGGACAAAAGGTATCAGGTCAAAAGTCATGTAGCAAACTAAAGTTATGTCCCTTTAACTAAAGGTGTTAAGAGTCTGTTTTAATACAAAGGTAGCTCTCTCTCTCTAGCCAGCTTGGTGATGTATTGCTAATCAGTGAGCCGTATACAAAATGAGGTATACAGTTTCCAGTACAGGGGCATTCCAACATCGTTCTTCATTTCCCACAATGTTTTCTGCCAAGAAAGATAAAAAAATTGTAAAATATCATTCACTTTTAAAATAGAAAAGGTTTGGGAAAATATTGAGGAAAAAGAAGAAATTGCTGATGATCAGCAATTTCTTCTTTTGCCTAAATATTTTTTGTACAATTTCATGCACAAATTCTGTCTTAGATATTGTCCAGCAAGATTAACCCGGTACATCTGCATATGTAATGACCCTACTTCGGTAATGTTTTGTTAAGACACTCAACTAACGGACTTTGCACACGAAAATTAATCAGTATCAGTTTAATGTGGTCAGATAATAACACCCACTATGTTGTCTACAGTAGCTTACAAAATAGATTTGGCAAACTACAGTTATGTCCCTTTAACTAAAGGTGTTAAGAGTCTGTTTTAATACAAAGGTAGCTCTCTCTCTAGCTAGCTTGGTGATGTATGCTAATCAGTGAGCCGTATACAAAATGAGGTATATAGTTTCCAGTACAGGGGGCATTCCAACATTGTTCTTCATTTCGCACAATGTTTTCTGCCAAGAAAGATAAAAAAAAATGTAAAATATCATTCACTTGTAAAATAGAAAAGGTTTGGGAAATATTGAGGAAAAAGAAGAAATTGCTGATGATCAGCAATTTCTTCTTTTGCCTAAATATTTTTTGTACAATTTCATGCACAAATTCTGTCTTAGATAACACCCACCAAGGGCGGATCCAGGATTTTTTTTCCAGGGGGGGTCCAAGCACAAATTTTTTCCAGGGGGGGGTCCAAACCCAAATTATGGCTTTAAATATTAGTAAATATGTAACATTACACTAAATTTATATAGTCAAAATTCAATTTTCGGCCAATGCCAGGGGGGGTCCGGACCCCCCGACCCCCTCTAGATCCGCCCATGCCCACTATGTTTTCTACAGTAGCTTACAAAATAGATTTGGCAAGCTGCAGTTATGTCCCTTTAACTAAAGGTGTTAAGAGTCTGTTTTAATACAAAGGTAGCTCTCTCTCTAGCTAGCTAGGTGATGTATGGTTAATCAGTGAGCCGTATACAAAATGAGGTATACAGTTTCCAGTACAGGGGGCATTCCAACATTGTTCTTCATTTCCCACAATGTTTTCTGCCAAGAAAGATAAAAAAAAATTGTAAAATATCATTCACTTTTAAAATAGAAAAGGTTTGGGAAAATATTGAGGAAAAAGAAGAAATTGCTGATTATCAGCAATTTCTTCTTTTGCCTAAATATTTTTTGTACAATTTCATGCACAAATTTTGTCTTAGATAACACCCACTATGTTGTCTACAGTAGCTTACAAAATATAAAACTCTAGTTATGTCCCTTTAACTAAAGGTGTTAAGAGTCTGTTTTAATACAAAGGTAGCTCTCTCTCTCTAGCTAGCTTGGTGATGTATGGCTAATCAGTGAGCCGTATACAAAATGAGGTATACAGTTTCCAGTACAGGGGGCATTCCAACATTGTGTATGTGGTAAAAACACGCTCCGAGTTTAAAACACCCCGCTTATAATACAGTAATACACATGATACACACTCACACTACGTGAAAAAAATACTTGTACATGTGCCTCTTTAACTAACGGGGTCCTTTTTGGTGTTTGGATGTTTTTTTGTTTTCTCCGTCTCTCTCAGTAAATAAGAGAAATAAGTTATAATAACTAGGCTAACACATGTAACTGACATAGTGAGGATAGTTGGATAACTTTGATAAATTGTGTTCTAGTTTTGTAAGAAGAGTGAAAGGTTTATTCTAGTTTGTTTGATTGCTACAATAGGCTTATTAAGTTACTGTTTTCTACATTTTTGTAGATGTGACTTTGCAAAAAGGAGTATTTTACGATCACAGGAAAAATGTGCCAAAGATGAAAAGTGAAGGAATACTATTCACAAGCCACAAGGACGAAACAGGTATGGTTTTGATGTATATTTGCTAACTAGTATTTTCTCTCTCTTTTCCTCATAAAGTTAATTTTGCAGTAATAGATATACCAGTATGTGTAATCCTTTCCCAAACCATAGCATTTTAGACAAGTACAAATACTAATGTGTTACAGACAACAAAATGAATATACATGGTATTTAACCCTTTCCCAAACAAAACCTGGTTTTGACGTCCCTTATTGGTAAGACTCCAGAAAACATTGAGACAAAAGAAGAAACTGCTGATAACCAGCAGTTTCTCCCTTTGCCTCAATAATTTCTTAGCTATATTATACACGAATACTTTTTTTTCAACATCTTTTTTGTCGTCTGCAGCAACTTTCAAATTGGACAGCCCTGATTTTTTGTCTTTTGGGAAAGGGTTATCTAGGAATTGACATTTGTTATCGTATGTTGCAGAAAAATGGAGAGAAAAGGAGAAAATACAAAGTAGTATTATGTCAGCATAATCAGCATTTTCTCCTTTTGCCTGAATATTTTCCTTCCAATTTCGTGTACAAATTTTTTACTTTTTGATCCATTTTGTCGTCTGCATCTTTTTCAAATTGGACCAGTCCAAATTTTTGTCGTTTTGGAAGGGGTTAAAGAACTTTTGAGAATCTACCAACATCCTGCTTTGAAAAGCATTGAGAGAAAAGAAGGAAATGCTGATTACCATCCATGGGGATATCCAGACATGTTTCCCCAAGGGGGCCCGTATTTCCTAGGGGGTGGGGGAGGCAATGGCCATGGCGCATGAAATTTGGGGATCAGCTTATGCCATTTTTTTCTCTCAATATTTTAGGTTCTATGCTAGAATTTGATGTTTTGCTTTTAAGAGCATTTGTTGTTGCACATGATAGCTTTCAATTTGTAGTGGTATAAAATTTGTTGTCCATAAATGGGTAAATTAATCATTCAGAGAAAAGGGGAAAGAATAGCACACCCTACAGAATCGCTGCTTTATTTTGATAGAGACTGTAAGAAAGACAACTTAACCCTTTCCCAAACGGCAAAATTTTCAGGTGATCCTCTTCAAAAACTGCCACAAATGACAAAATGTAAGTTATCAAAGTCTATAATTAGTGTAAAATATGGCATGGAAAATACTGAGACAAAAGGAGAAACTGCTGATAATCAGCAGTTTCTTCTTTTGTCTCAATGTTTTCCCAAGTCTTTTCTATTAAGGATGTCAAAACCAGGTCTTGTTTTGGAAAGGGTTAATCCTTTCCCAAATAGCAAAAATTCTGACTTTTCAAATTAAGAAGTTACGGCAGACAACAAAATGGATGTTGAACTTGATACAGAAAAAATAAATGTTCAATACATCACAGAAAACATTGAGGCAAAAAGATGAAATTCTGATTTTCAGGTTTTTCTTCATTTTCCTTAATGTTATCCATAGAAGCCTTTTCTTTCAGGGACATTGTTTTGGAAAGGTTATGAAAACAATGATAGAAAAGAAGATTCTAGACACACATTTCTATACTTCTAATCTTTAATATAAGTTGAGAAAGTTTTTCATTAGAACAGAGTGTTAATGTTTAGAGAAAAACATCTTTCCTTATGAGTTTGCTTTTCTTGATCAAAAGTACATTTTTCTGTTGGGTCATATTTCATTTACGTGCCTGTTCATTGTTTATATTTATTTTAAAGACAGGAAATGCTTCCCTTTTACATCATGACTTAATTAATGTGATCTGGTGCACATGTTTGAAACCCTTTCCCAAACATGGCCTGGGTTTGATGTCTCTAATTTTAGTAATAGGAAGGGCTTGGGAATACATTGATGTAAAAGAAGAAAGTGCTCATTACCAGCAATTTCTCCTTTTGTCCCAATATTTTCTACTTTTTGTTGTGTACCAATTTTTTTTTTGTTTTGATTGCACTCATCTAAATTCCAAATTCTATCAAACAGCAAAATTTTAGACGCCGTTTCAATTTCATAGCTGCTACAGATGACAGAATGGATGTTGCTGATAACGGGATTCATGTAATCATACAGCAAAAAAAAATTGAGAAAACATTAGGAAAGCATTGAGACAAAAAAAGAAACTGCTGATATTTAAATCAACAGATTCTTCTTTTGCCAAATGTTTTCCCAAGCATTTTTGTTTAAGGTTATCATAACCAGATCTTTGGGGAAAGACGAAAATGATAGTAGACTCTACCACATTCTTTAACCCATTAATTAACAGACGGCAAAATTATAGACTCGTCCAATTTCAAAGAAGTTGCTGACAACAATGTCAAGTAGATGGAATATTTTTTATCTTTTGGGTTGAAAACATTGTGGAAAATGAAGAAATTGCTTGTTGAAGCAATTTCTTCATTTTCCACAATGTTTTCCTAAGCCATTTTCTTGTGAGGAGTCAAAAAGAGTCATTGTGTGAAATGATAGTAAAAAAAAATCTTTAGTAAAAAGAGGATTCATTTCTTAATTCAAGTAAATTTACTGAGATAGCAAATTAAAGTTTAGAATAAAATCACACAAAGGTTGTAATTTTTTTTTTTGCATGATATATCATTTAGGGTATTATAGGCATAGTAAATAGTAAAATTTAAATTGAGTTTAATTTTGTATGTATAAAAAAAAAAAAAAAAAAAAAAAAAGCCTGTCCAGTGTCCATTGTGTTGAAGAATGTACCCTTATCATTCATGAAAGGATTGAATACAAATTCTTTTTTATGCTCCCCGAAGGGAGAGCATATAGTCGCCGCTTTGTCTGTCCGTCCGTCCGTCCTGTCCGTCCGTCATTCCGTCCGTCCGTCCGAAGTGATTTCTCAATAACCCTTGGGCCAAATCAAATGAAACTTACCATGTGAACTCCCTATGACATAATGCCGATGTTCTTTCCCCAGTTTTTGGATTTGAGGCCTCGTCATGGGAAAAGGGGACTTAAGGTAAAATACATTTTTTTCTCTAATTTCTCCTAGTCTAATGGTCAGAATTTGATGAAATTTCATATTTGAGTAGTAAATCAGATGCCCTTGACAATAAACTATATGTGAAATATGGGTATAAAAATTATGTCATGCAAAAAGGGGGCTTAACATTTGCTAGCTTTATGTTAGCTCTGAATGGCATAAAATTATTGTGACAATGTCTTATTCGGGGAGCATTGTCCGTCTCTGACGGCTCTTGTTTTTTCATGAAACAAAGCTACAGTCAGGTGAGGGTAAACTTAAGGCATTTTAAATTTCAAATTTTCCCTTGACGATTCATTTTCTTCTGTTGCCTCAATGTTTTGTATAGCCTGTTCTATTGGACACATCAAAACCAGGTCTTGTTTGGAAATGAGTTAATTGATTGAGTTTTACGTCCCACTCAACAGCTTAGGTTATATAGAGACGGGACCTTTCATTCGAAAGATTTGAGAGGGGTGGGATCAAACTTGCGATCCCTGTGTTAAAAGTCCAGCGCATTACCACTGCACCAAACCCGCCCCCTCCAATGATTAGAATTCTTCATTTCCCACATTGTTTACAACCAAAAGTGACATAAAACCCCAAAAATTTCACTCACTCTATTCTAAATTGAATTCTGTTTGGGACAGCCTTACAATTTTGCCATTTGGGAAAGGGTTAGAGATCCTCTCCGTAGCTGTCAACCCAACTGTCATATGAGCCGCGACGCAAGAAAATCGGTCTTCGGGAGTTTTGACCAGATCCAACACAAATGAGGCTGTACAGCCACAGAAAGTGATTAGAGTCACGAAATTTCGTACATGGGAAGAAGAAGAACTAAACTTTCTCACCAGCGAAAACACAGACGCTGATCAGATTCGCGGTTACCGCGAAGCTGATCTGCGTCTTTGTTTTCGCTAATGCTAAATTCCGCTTTTCTCGCGTCGCGGCTCATATGGTGTTAGTTATAGTATTCTGAATGGTTTATGTGACAAGTTATGCCTATTTTGTGGGTATTCATGGTAGTTTATTACAGAAGAATTTTACCATGAGTCATTAAATTTTTAGTTTAAAAGCCTCTTATATCATACTATTTTCAAATGGTTCTCCTTTTAAGGTTTGCAAATTTCTAAAAAATAAACCCCTTAAAAAACACAACAACAACAACAACAACAACAAAAAAAAGACTTAAAATAATTCACTTATTTCTGTTGTGAAAATTCGAAACTTTGTATACTCCCTTTGAAGAAAAGGGGAACACTTTATTTAGTTCTATAAGGTTTCAGATCAGTTACGAATAGGGCTGGGTACCGCCAATGAAACAATACCGCGGTATACCACGGTATTTTACTAAATACCGCGGTATATACCGCGGTATACCGCCATTTTACCATGTGCTGTTAATTTATAGTTATGGTCATTTAAATAAAGAGATTTTTTTACCCAGGAAGAGTTTATTTTTATTGTCATTTAAGACTGGTACAACAGACTAGTTTCTGACTGAAAAGTTCTCCCAGATTGACGATTTCGCCTTCACATTTTTGACAAGAGTGTAGTCCGACTCCTCCGCTATTTTGTTTGTGTCACATGTAATGGGTCGTGCTCGTTTGGTATTCGTTTCAATCAGACCGGCGCACCCGATTGATAACCAGAAACATCAACAAATACACAAAGACGTTTATACTTAGCTTTATAGGGTTCGATAAAAATCATAAAATTGTTGTATTGATTGGACTTGCAAAATTCTTCCACACAATACATCACTTTGTGATTTCATACGAGCCCATACCGAGAGACAGCAATGTCGTAAATTTACAAAAAGGGACAATCGGCGCATGCCGAATTCACAAGTGCAAAGCGCGACTTGTTTATCGAACATTCCAATTGGGTCACGTTACCGATCACGCATTGACCTTTGTGTTCTATTGGGTAGTTATTTTTGGAAGGCTAATGATAGTAACAGATAACGTTTTGGGATTCCCAGAAAATTTATACACACATGATTCGGTTCGCTGTATGTTTAATCACAACGAAAAAGCGACAAGGCATTGAAGTATGGACCATGTTCAATTGTTCATTAAATACCGGTATTTCCCGATGATACCGCGGTATCATACCGTGAGGATCGGGCACCGTGGTAACCGGTATACCGGTAATACCGCGCACCTCTAGTTACGAATGTCTCTAACATTCATGAATTTGATTTACTTTTCTTGGCTGCATGCAATACAACAAATATTTGAAAAATTCAGGCTAAACAGTTTATCCCAGCCTTTAACAAGCAGATCAAATTGTTGCAAATTGCTTTACATAATACAAAATTTAAGTGGTTAAGTGCAATAGGTATAAAATTGTCCATGAACTTATTTTTTTCCTCACTCCATTTAGTCTTGTAACCACTCCAATCATGTTTGATATAAATTAAGGTTGAAAGAGAAATTAAAACTGTCAGAACAATTTCAATGTAATCTGAAACCCTATGCCAATCTATGCATGGTGCAAAAATGATTGCAGAGTTTTTGGTGCACAACCCGTAATTTATTTAGTTTATTCTTCATTATGTTTAGCAACTTTCAGAGAAGTAGCATAGATCCTGATCAACTTATACTTCAGTGCAGAGTGATTGGATTTTATAATTGTCTCTACTGCCATAATGTATCCGTTCGATAGTATCCCTGCGTAGCCCTTTCCCAAACAAGACCTGCTTTTGATAAAGATCTGTAAGAGAGATAGCTTTAGAAATCACAAATGGAAATAATCAGATTTCTTCTTTTCCACCAATGATTTTTATAGCACATTATTCAGATTGTCTGTAATAAATAGCTAAAATTTTGTTTGCAAGACACATCTCAGGCCTGTAGGAACAGGGAAGGGGGCGGGCTAGGAGGGCTTATTAGCTCCACCCCCCCCCCCCCCCCACCCCCCCCCCCCCCCCCCCCCCCCAAAGTTGGCTGAAAAAACTAAATTTTCCTAATTCAATTTGTAGCAGTCTCAAATTTTGTCCTTTGGGAAAGGTTTCAAAGCCAAGAGTGCATAAGACCATGCCCGAAACTCTGCTTGTAAAGTAAGCCCAGGAATTTAACCTGTTAATTTGTTGATTAGTTCAAATTTCCCATCCCCTTCAGATCATCCCTTAGACATTTTAACGAGCCCCAAAACCCAGATGGCCCCAAAGGACCATTACATTTTATTGGCAAATAATGATAATGTTGGGTCATCTTTTGATAGACTGATAAGCCTGTTTGGCTTGTTAATGATGGGCAGTGCAGTTTTAACTGTTCACAGATTTATGGTTTAGCAGTGGTTTTCTAGGGAGTGTTATTCTAGTGTAACTAATTTAGTTTCTTTTATTCAAGATAAATGAACACTTCTCATGCTGTTCATGTCATATTCTTGTGGTGACCAAAGCTTGGACAAGTAAGTGTAGACTAGGATCAGCCTGCACAGACATGCAGGCTGAACTTAGCCTATCCTACCTGCTTTCTAGGAAGTATTATTGTTGCAGAAAATAAGAAGAACTGTATGAAATTGGCGTTTTGTCATTAACCCTTTCCCAAACGGCAAAATCTAAGGATGGTCCCATATAACAGAGTCTGTAAACAATAAAATCCACATTGATAGAGATAGGGTTTGTGTACAATTAAGCAAGGAAAATGTTGGGGCAAATGGAGAAAATGCTGGTTATCAGCATTTTTTTCCAAGCCATTTCTAAAAGGGACGTCCAAAAAAGGTCTTGTTTGGGAAAGGGGTAAAAAAATGCCAGCAGGACGTGGGTAAGCTTGTGGCCTTTGCAGAGTAAGACTTTTTTCGGGCTGTGCAATTCAAGTTCGAATATTGAATTCAAGACTGAATTCTGCTCAAGAATTTTGTACAAAATTTTGCACAAATAATTCCATCATTGCATTATTCCTTTTGATGCAGGAGAGGGTTATGCCCCTGTGAAAAGTAAATTTTAGTTCAAGAACTGTTCTAGAACATTCTAGATCATTAATTGGCAGTTCTAGAACTGTTATAGCACTGCCGTTTAATGATCTAAAATGTTCTAGAACAGTTCTGTAACTAGAAATGTGTTCTTGAACTTTTTTCGCAGGGATGTTTATGCAGCATGTCTGCACAATATTTATATTAGTGAGGTAAATGCATTTGTCTGTTTATTATATTATAGCATAAATCCTTTGTTGAGATAATCTACACTGCTGGGTTCCAAGGATATAGATAGGTCTTGTGAAAAATACAATGAGAAATAAATAAGATAAAAAATAAGTCAAACATGCTGGTTAGCAGCATTTTCTATGGTTTCTTCTCGCTACATTGTCTTGTATTTATCTACCACGAAACACATTTAGGTTTTTAGCTCACCTGAGCACGAAGTGCTCGAGGTGAGTTATTGTGGTCACTTTTTGTCCGTCGTCCGTCCGTCCGTCCGTCCGTCCGTCCGTCCGTCCGTCCGTCAACATTTGGGGTGTTTACACTCTAGCATCCACAAAAGTTACTCAATCTTGATCAAACTTGGCCAAAACAAGTACGACCATAAGTTCTCGAACAAGTTCGATTATGGGCCTGATCGGACCAGAAAGTGCGGAGTTATCTGCCCTTGAATGTCAAAAAATGCTGTTTTTAAGTTTGTTTACACTCTAGCATCTACAATTATTGATCAATCAAGACAAAACTTGGACATTATGTTGGAGACCATAAGATCTTGGATGAGGTCAATTTTCAGTCTGATCTGACCAGAAAGATGAGAGTTATGTGCCCTTGAATTGGGCAAAATTGCCACTTTTTTGCTGTATTCAAAAAAGAGTTAATCTAAGGGAAGGAAGTCTGACACTACTTCTCTTCAGTATAAGTAGAGTTATCTAGTTTGATAGAGGATATAAATAGATTCTAAGGGAAGGAACTCTGACGCTACTACTTCAGTATAAGTAGAGTTATCTAGTTTGATAGAGGATATAAATAGATTTACACTCTTATTAACCCATTACCAAACAACAAAATTTTAGCCTAGTCCAAAATCATAGGTGTTGCAGACGACAAGTTCCATTGAACAAAATTTAACATTTTTTGGTCTTTCTTGGTAGAAAACATTGTGGGTAATGAAGAAATTGTTTGTCACAATGTTTTCTAAAGCCTTTATTTTGTGGGGCATCCAAAAGCGCCAATGTGTGGGAAAGGGTCAATCAAGACAAAACTTGGACACAATGTTGGGAACTTTAAGATCTCAGATGAGTTTGATTTTCAGTCTGATCTGACAAGAATGTTGAGAGTTATGTGCCCTTGAATTTGACAAAATTGCCATTTTTCGGCTGGTTTCGACCTTGTTTACATTCTAGAATCTACAATTATTGATCAATCTATACAAAACTTGGACACAATGTTGGGAACCATAAGATCTCATATGAGATTGATTTTCAGTCTGATCTGATCAGAAAGTCGAGCGTTTTGTGCCCTTGAAATTGACAAAATTGTTGTTTTTGGCTGTTTTCGACCTTGTTTATACTCTAGAATCTACAATTATTTATCAATCAAGACAAAACTTGGATACAATCAGGGCTACAGATAAGTGGAGGTGAAGACATACTAACATTGTTTTTTCGAATTCAAATCCTATGTTGTGGGTACTCATTTGAATCGTCTCGACGAGACGATACAAATGAGTACATGTACCTACAACATAGGGTTGGATGATCACTGACAGCATTATTGCAGTTTGAAAAGTCACCACCCCCTCTTATCTGGAGCCCTGTACAATGTTTGGCACCATAATTTAGATCTTGGATGAGTTAGATTTTCACAACCTTATTGACCATAAGTTCTTTTTCAGTCTTAAATTAATAAATATTAATTGAATTGAACAAAAGTGTTGCTCATATCATTTAGGTTCAGGTGAGCGATATAGGACCATCATGGTCCTCTTGTATCTGTAATATCTTTGGATTTTGAAAAGTCTGAAGTTAGTGATTTCAAATATCCAGAACCAGCGGTTATCAATATTTATTTCCTTTGCCTCAATGTTTTCCCAAGTTTAACCCTCTCCCAAACAAGACCTGGTTCTGACGTCCCTAGTTAAAAAGGCTGGGGAAAACATTAAAACAATAGAAGAAACTGCTGATTAACAGCAGTTTCTCCTTTTGTCTCAATATTTTCTGTGCCATATTTAACAAAAATCCTATCTTTAATAACATCCATTTTGTCTTTTGTGGCAGTTTTTGAAGTGAATCCTAAAATATTGTCGCTTGGGAAAGGGTTAATCTATTAGGGATGACAAAACAAGGTCTTGCTTGGAAGAGGGTTCAAAATCCTTAAGCACAAGCTACCGGAAAGAGGGAAAGGTGACGAAAGAAGGAAAGGTGATAAGAACGAAGGAATGGAGACAAAATTTGAGCAATGAAAATGTTGTGTTATGCTCATGATACCTTTTGTTGTGAGTACTCATTCGATTCACCTCAATGAGTACTAACAACACAGGGTTTTGTGGCAGAATTACATTTTTGACCGTAGTTATTTGATTATTTGTCACGATTCACGTCTCATTTTAGATGAGCCTATTACATAAAAATGGTGATGGACTAAATGGGGTAAGACATTAAGATTTTTTTGATAACGTAATGCCCTTTCCCAAACAAGACCTGCTTTTGATGTGCCTAATAGGATAGGCTTTGGAAAACCTTGAGACAAAAGAAGAAAATGCTGATAACCAGCATTTTCTCCTTTTGCCTATATGTTTTCTATGTTATTATATAGATGCTTCTTACATGAGTTTGCATTATTTTTGTTGTTTGCATCTATTTGCAAGTTGAAACACCTTCAAATTTTGCCGTTTGGGTAATAAGACATTAAGATGTTTTTGATAACACAAATGCCTGGCTTCCCCTTGACTTTTCACATTAAAGTATGAAATTTATTAGATTTATAGCTAAGATATGGATTTCTATCATATAGCGGCTCAGCCATTTTCTACAGCTGAAGTGTGCGGTTTACTTTCCTTCATAATTTTTTTCCTCAAATTATTGTATAGATCATGACATGTACAATTATTTTGTTCAAAAAGGCTTATCGTAACTTTGTTGTTTTTCTACGAAAAATGTTGCTTTGTAGATCAAATGTCAGACTTGTGGCAGCCATATTACAAACTGAAAAAAATATTATTATAGGTGTTGATCAATTTCAAGGAAGGAAATGACACCTTTTTCAAATGACAGAATTTAGAAAGAACCAACTTGAAAAGCTTCTGCAGACAATAATTAACAGTGATGTCAAGAAAGATAAGATAGGAGTTGTGTAAAATATAGCCTAGGAAATATTAGGGTAAATGATGAAATTGTTGTATATAGTTCATCAACATTTTCTTCTTTTGTCTCAATATTTTCTAAAACTTTTCTTGGAAGGGTTTTCAAAACCTTTTCTCGTTTGGGAAAGGGTTTACAGAAAACATTAATTTTGTTGGTAACAGGATTGGTCATTATATAAATGTTTCTTTGTCCTTAAAGTTCATTTTGGTAGTTTTAAAAGGTATTCCACCCCTAATCAGATCAGATCAGGACATCAGAACTATTCAGGCCACTTTGAAAACATTCAGTGGTGGAACTTTCCACCGGCGAATGTTTACCACTGTGCCCAAATATGTTCGGTGACGTAACAACGCCGCTCGAAAAAAAGCCGATGTTTTATGAATCTCTAAATGGCCACATTACGGGAATTCTACCTTAACCCTCTCCCAAACAAGACCTGGTTTTGATGTTACGTTTAATAGAATAGACTTGGGAAAACATTGAAACAAAAGAAGAAACTGCTGATAACCAGCAGTTTCTCCTTTTGTCTCAATATTTTCTGTGCCATATTTTACACATATTTTATCTTTGATAACATCCATTTTGTGATTTGTGGCAGTTTTTGAAGTGGATCACCCTAAAATTTTGTTGTTCGGGAAAGGGTTAAGATAATTAGACCTTGCTGCAATTCTGTTTCCCTAATGACTTTTCAATTTAGGGATCTGCATTTTGCTTGTGTAGGAATTTTTGCTTAGTAAATATACTTTCTGACTTTTTACCCTTTCCCAAACGACAAAGTTTTAGGGTGTTCCTATTCAAATTTTGCTGCAGATTACAAAATTGATGTTAAAAAGGAACAGACTTAGGATGTACAAAATAGCACAGAAAACATTGAGACAAAAGGAGAAACTGCTGGTCATCAATAGTTTCTTCTTTTGACTCAATGTTTTCCCAAGCTTCCTTTATTTGGGACATCAAAACCAGGTCTTGTTTTGGAAAGGGTTAATAAGTAAATTTTCTCTCACCACCAGATAATAGGATGGGTAGCTGGTGGCTCAGATTTGTGGGGGGCACACAGCTGGAGGCTCAGTTTTGATGTTGATGGTACTGGTTAGAGAAATATCAGGAATCAACAGTTAGGTGCACCAGCCACTGCGACATGACCATAGCAGTTGAAAGATGTGTCAAAATGCATTCAATTTATCAAAATGTACTTTTAAAGAGTTTTTTGCAATGTAACAACTTTTGAAATAAACAACTGGAAGCCAAAAGTGTAAATTTTAAGAATGAAATGGTGTTAGACAGAAAATAAATAGCAGGAAAATCAAGTAAATATTATGCATAGATAGGGGGTGAAGACATTCTTACTTTGTAATTTCAAATCCAAACCCCATGTTGTGGGTACTCATTTTATTCGTCTGGATGAGACAAAACCAATGAGTACCCACAGTATAAGGTTTGATAAACAATGAATGAAATATTGCACTTTGAAAAGCCAAAAACCACTCTGCACTTCTGGATTATTGCAAAACTATTGTAATTATATGTACAATTATATGAACTTACAATGAAATGGTGTTGATCTTTTAAAATGTACACAGCTGGTTGAAGATCGCGTTGTTGCTACCATTTTCGCTTATAAAAGATGATATAAAAAAGTGCATGTCGTTAATTGAATCTTCGATTTTGATTTTTCGATAAGATTCATTCTTGCTGCATTTAAGAAAAAATCTCGCAGTTTTTTTCCTGCTTAAGTGGGTGGATGAGTTTTCAGCATTACAGCTGTTGTTTGGCCATTGTAAAAAAATCAAATCGATGCTTTTCAATGAAAACCTTGTAACTGCAGCTTGTTTAAAGCTGCAGTTACAATGTTTTTGTCGAAAAGTGACGATATAAAGTATAAAGAGGTTATAAGTTTTTGTCGCTGCGCAACATTTGCAATTGCAATGTCCTTGCTTTTTTGGTTGCTCAAGAGTAAACAAGTTGTTTTTTTCTTCTCTAAAAGTTTTTTTTAAAATGAGAAATGGTTTATGTCATAGCCATGTAATTATGGCGTTGATGACAGAATTCAGAACCATGGATAGGAAGGACACAATATTGCTGTCCAAATCCACTGCTAGGAATCGCGTGACAAAACAATTGCAGAAAATTTTCAATAAATATGTTTACCCATTCCTACACATTGACGTTTTTACAGCTAGCTTATCTTTATAAATATCCGTTTAGTCGTCTTCTGCAGCTTTCAAATTGGACCAGTTGAAAAATTTGCTGACTAATTTCTGAAATAAAAAAATGCAGGTAAAATGTATACATTCTTTGTATAGAAGCTAAAAAAGTCAGGGTTTCAAAATTACAGTTTGAGGCCTTTTAGGGTATAATTGCAAGCTCAACTCTTTCCCAAAGGACAAAATTTGAGCCTGTTCATAATCAAAAGGCAATTGACAAAATTCATCCTATTGTGATGATGAGAATTCTCTTTGACAAGCTGGAAAACATTGAAGAAAAGGGAGAAAATGCTGGGTATGAAATTGTTGTGTGCAATACTATATCTTTCAAATTGTGCAAGTTAAAATTTCCACCGTTTGGGAAAGGGTTATGGTGTAATTGCACGCTAATTATGTAGCTTATTATGTCGCTTGACCCACAAACCCACTCTTCCAATCATTAATTCTGACTTTGTACAATTAAGATACAATGATGCAAAGATCTAGATGATACTTGTATTTTAAAACAGACTTCTATTACATAATAAACAGAACATGGTGCAAAACGGCTAATCATAGGTTAGTCCTAATAAGAAATTTCCTGTTCAACAATCCGATTAGAAACTAAATTTTCTATTGAATTTATGTGCTTGAAAGAAAGTGATGCAACATTTGTGATCTGATGTAGTTGAAGGTATTGCACCCCTCATATTCTACCAAACACTTCCTACAGCTTTGGGCATTATCCATGGCAGTGGAATGTTATCCCTCCATTCGAATATTGTCAGATCGTATCGTTTCTCAAGATTGCTCGGACATATTGCAGTGGCCGCCATGGGAGAATTTCTCCCATATCACTCCGCAAGCATAACAACGGAAGCAGACCTAACAACTATTCAAGGCTACGCCGGAAAAATATTTGAAGCAAACAACGTTCAAAAGTCAATTACATCGTCATAAATGTAAGTTTTATCAGATGAACAATTGATGCGATTTGCCAATTATTTACGATATATTTCACTTGAATTGTAACGTTTGCAAAAATGATGCTTGGTTTTGATGACATCATTTACGCGTGTTTATTTACACATTTAATATGGCGGTCTCTGTAATATGCTCGAGATCATGTTGCAAATGTTTTCGTTGCAAACAGTCTCAAGGGTCGCGATTGGGTATCCCTCATCAATTCCCATTGCCACAAATTACGCCAAAAAAAAAATAAAATACATTGCCATTGATGATGCCTGATGTTGCATGAAGTGTTTGGTATCTAATAATGGATGGAATATATACCTGTAACTAACAATCTTTTATACATAGATTTTGTAAAAGAATTGAATGGATCCTGATCAGGTTCCATATTGGTCTCATAATACTATCATGAAGCTTTTCCATACCTCAGCTCATTATGCATGTGTGCTAAAAAGTTTGTAAAACCCAATTTTGTTTTTATTTTTAACGCAAAGAAGCTGTCTGCACCGGCCATAAAATGTGAGATTATGCCATAAAAATGATAGATAAAAGGTATTGCATATCATGGGTTGTAAAATATTATGGAAATTTGAAATTTAGGCTAAATTTGATAAGCCCAGTCAACCTGTCTGCTTGATTAGATAGATACAGGGAACTTTTTTTATGAACCCTTTGTCAAGCAACAAAATTTAGAATGTTGAGATTTAAAAGCTCGTGCAGACAGCATTGACAAAATGATGATAAAAATTAGGATCTATGTACAATAAACCAAAGTAAATATGTGAGAAAAAGGAAGTCTAGCCCCGGTAGCTCAGTCAGTATCGTCGGAGTCTGTCAATCCAGAGGTCGCAGGTTCGTACACCGGTTCGGCAAGAACCCATTCAAACAAAAGTCACTTGTCTCATCAATGGGTGTGAATCATCTATGTGAGAGAGCAGCTGGAGGCTCGGTTTGGATATTGTAGTGCTACTGGTGAGTGAAATGCCAGGAACCCATGGTTAGGTGCTCAAGCCGTCGCAATATGACCATAGCAGTTGAAAATGGTGTAAACCCCCAATGAAATGAGACAAAAGGAGAAAATGCTAACAATAAGAGTTTTCTTTTATTGCCTCAATGATTTCCTGTCCTGTTTTTAATATTATGAGCATTAAAACCATGACTTGCTTGGGAAATGTTTGATCAACACTTTGTTTGAAACTGAATTGTCTGCAACTCCTTTCGAACAATACAGTTTAAGTTTGATAATTGGGAAAGTGTTATGCAGATTGATGCCAAATCTTCAAAGTAAAAACAATACGAGAAAATATTTAGAGAATTATGTGAAGCCTTGGCTAGATCTTGAAAATCGTGAGGGCGCCAAAAAACCAGAGATTTTGACAGACCCCAAGTGTTAACCCTTTCCCAGAAAAGACCTGGTTTTGATATTGATTATGGAAATAGTGAGGGAAACCATTGAGAGAAAAGAAGAAATTGCTGATAATCAGCAATTTCTCCTTTTCACTAAATATTTTCTGTACTGTATTGTACACAAATCCTATCTTTATAAAAATATATTTTGTTGTCTGTAACATCTTTCGAATTCAACAGTAAAATAATTAATTGCCAATTGGGAAAGGGTTAAGTGGTGTTAAATATCAGAAAAAATGTATTCCAGATGCTGGGAAGAAACCCTGTCAGAATCCTGTAAACGGTTACTTTGAAGAATAACATGGCTGGGATAGGTAGATTTTGGAACAATTTTCTGTAATGAATGAAATGGTTATTTTCTTCAATGGTTTTCGGTAGTATAAGTTCACTTTTGAAACGCAGGAAGGGTGGTATTGTGATATGACCGAGGATGAGGTTTTCTGTCTGTCTGTCCGTAATTCAATTGGCAATTTCTTGTGTTCACAATCCCTCATTATAGTTTCAATTGGAATTTGATCAAACTTTGCCTAAATGAATCTCCATGGTGTCTAATCCTGCATGCCACTAGTTAAATTATGATAACTCTTTGTCATTCTTGAATTATCTGCCCTTGAATCGAAAAAAAATGGACAATTTTACTGACAAGCTCCTCTTTGGTTTATATGCTGCTTTCGCCGTTCAAGGAAGCTCTTGTCTTATGCTTTAACTGCTCTTCTCTCCTGCTAATATTGTTTTGGAATATTGCAAGTTTGGCAGCAATGACTAGAAAACTAGCTTGAAGTAAGACTTGAAAGAACTTTTGTTATGTAATAAATATGTGACCCGTCACGCTAAAAGGGACCTTATCGTATGTGAGAAAAATGTCGACCCTTGTCAGTCCGCGCAGTCCCCGCAGCCAGACTAGGGCCGACACTTTTCACTTTTATGTAATTTTCTAAATCCGGACTGATTTCCCTATCTTACTATTTGTTCATTTCTCGCATATGGGATCTGGTTGACATGTGCTGGGTCTGACAAGTTTGTCCAAATTTGGATTTTTTAGTTCGGATAAGGTCCCTTTTAGCGCGACGGGTCACATATATCTCGGTAATTGTTTGAAGAATCTTCTCACAATAAATGTATCAATTTTATGAGTCTGTTTGGCTTTTATGAAAAAATAACTAAGAACAGTTGTATAGGATGATATTTTATTGGCCTTTCAGTACTTTAGTAGTTGTTTAAGCTTAAGAGATATCGTTCAAACGAAGCTCAAAGATATCAAATGCCAAGTATGCATATAAGAAAGTATCAATATGTTCTTTCACTTGGTTTTATTGATGTCCTAACGAACCATGAAAATAGTACTGAATTGTGTCAGTTACTAAAGCTGCTGGAAATATTACAATGTATCAAACTTTCAAGGAATTTTTAGATTTCTATATATTTATTCATGTATTGTGGTTTTCTTTCAAATCCTGCTTAAAACAAGATATAAGTTTTTCTTTCCAAGGAAAAACAGCAATATTGAATCTTAACCAGGTACAGCCATCAAGCATTAGGGGGTTTGGGGCACATGCAGAACCCTGGGGTATCCCCAAAACCCATCCCTTTGTAACATGATCATGGATAGTGAATACCAAAATGACAGTTGATGAGGAAAGGTTGGTGTTTTCACTGGTTTATGTATAAAAAATAGGGAGTGGGGATGGACATTATTTATTTTTATTTATTTTGACAGCATGTTCACTTTCTGTACATGATTAACTTGTTCCCTTTATGGTGAAGCTTTGTCATGAAACATAGCTAAACAGCTTCCTTGACTTGTAGCTTCACTTAACCCTTTCCCAAACAACACAATTTTAGGGTGATCCACTTCAAAAACTGTCACAAATGACAAAATGGATGTTATTTAAGGTAGAATTTGTGTAAAATATGACCCAGAAAATATTGAAACTAAAGGAGAAACTGCTGGATATCAGCAGTTTCTTCTTTTGTTTCAATGTTTTCCCAAGCCTTTTCTATTAAGGATGTCAAAACCAGTTCTTGTTTGTAGAGCTGGGACGAGTACTCGAGTACCCGGGTATCGGGTCGGGTAACACCAGTACCCGGGTAATAAATCATTACCCGGTACCCGGTTTCGCACATTGACTAGTTAAAGTAAAACATATTTTTAAAATATTTATACGTTTTTAGCCGTGGTTCAACATTTCACTCGATTATGAAGTAGAAGTAGACCATCCAAACAGTTTGAAATGGTTACACCCATGTCTATTAGGGACACTTTAAAATAATAGAGGTGGAAAAATGATAGAAAATATAGACTGGAGTAGCATATCGTTCTTTAAGCAACCCTAATATTTAGCAAGTGCCATGAACTTGAACTATAAATTCACGTTAAGGGACAGAAATCTCTTTATTCCAGCTTATTCAAGCTATAGCTACGAGGTATTTACATTTTACCCATGTTTTTCTTTTTGTAAGATAATTATGTGTCTGCGAAAGTTTGACCAGTCTTTTTTTTTTTTTTTTTTTTTTTTTTTTTTTTCGCAGAATAGTAAAAAACATCTACGTATTTCAAATACTGCATAAATTTAGTCTTCTCTTTGTCTTACAGAAGACTAGAGAATTGCCAAACTTCGCTTTTTGTAAAAGACTTCGACGAAGCGTGGTTGTTTGAAGCTATGCTTAGCAAACAAGTGCCAGAATGACCATAATGGCATTGGTATTTTTAATCATCGGGTACTCGAGTACCCGCGGGCAATACGACAATGGGTACCCGGGTACAAAAATTCTACCCGTCCCAGCTCTACTTGTTAGCTCACCTGAGCACGAAGTGCTCGAGGTGAGCTATTGTGATCGCTTTTTGTCCGTCGTCCGTCCGTCTGTCCGTCTGTCCGTCTGTCCGTCTGTCCGTCTGTCCGTCTGTCCGTCTGTCCGTCTGTCCGTCTGTCCACAATTTGGTGTTTACACTCTAGCATCCACAAATATTAGTCAATCTTGACCAAACTTTGTCAAAACAAGTATGGTCATAAGTTCTCGGATGAGTTCGATTATGGGCCAGATCGGACCAGAAAGTGTGGAGTTATCTGCCCCTGAATGACGAAAAACGCTGTTTTTAACTTTGTTTACACTCTAGCATCTACAATTATTGCCCAATCAATACAAAACTTGGATATAATATTGGAGACTATAGGATCTTGGATGAGTTTGATTTTCAGTCAGATCAGGCGAAAAAGTAAAAAGTTATGTGCCCTTGAATTTGTCAAAATTGCCGTTTTCGACCGTTTTCGACCTTGTTTACACTCTAGAATCTACAATTATTGACCAATCAAGACAAAACTTGGACACAATGTTGGAGACCATAAGATCTCGGGTGAGTTTAATTTTCAGTCTGATTAGACGAGAAAGTCGAGAGTTATGTGCCCTTGAATTTGACAAAATTGTCGTTTTTGACTGTTTTCGACCTTGTTTACACTCTAGAATCTACAATTATTGACCAATCAAGACAAATCTTGGACACAATGTTTTAGACCATAAGATCTTGGATGAGTTTGATTTTCAGTGTGATCTGACAAAAAAGACTAGAGTTATGTGCCCTTGAATTTGATAAAATTGTCATTTTCGGCTGTTTTCGACATTGTTTATACTCTAGAATCTACATTTATTAATCAATCAAGACAAAACTTGGACACAATGTTGGAGATCATAAGATCTCGGATGAGTTGAATTTTCAATCTGATAAGACAAGAAAGTCGAGACTTATGTGCCCTTGAATTTGACAAAATTGTCGTTTTTGACTGTTTTCGACCTTGTTTACACTCTAGAATTTTCAATTATTGACCAATTAAGACAAATCTTGGACAAAATCTTTGAGACCATAAGATCTTGGATGAGTTTGATTTTCAGTGTGATCTGACCAGAAAGAAGAGAGTTACATGCCCTTGAATTTGACAAAATTGTCGTTTTTGACTGTTTTCAACCTTTTTTACACTCTAGAATCTACAATTATTGACCAATCAAGACAAATCTTGGACACAATGTTTGAGACTATAAGATTTTGGATGAGTTCGATTTTCAGTGTGATCTGACAATAAAGACAAGAGTTACGTGCCCTTGAATTTGATAAAATTGTCATTTTCGGCTGTTTTCGACATTGTTTACACTCTAGAATCTACATTTATCAATCAATCAAGACAAAACTTGGACACAATGTTAGAGATCATAAGATCTCAGATAACTAGAATTTTCAATCTGATAAGACAAGAAAGTCGAGACTTTTGTGCCCTTGAATTTAACAAAATTGTCGTTTTTGACTGTTTTCGACCTTGTTTACACTCTAGAATTTTCAATTATTGTCCAATCAAGACAAATCTTGGACACAATGTTTGAGAGGATAAGATTTCGGATGATTTTGATTTTTAGTGTGATCTGACCAGAAAGACGAGAGTTATGTGCCCTTGAATTTGATAAAATTATCATTTTCGGCTGTTTTCGACCTTGTTTACACTCTAGAATCTACAATTATCAATTAATCAAGACAAAACTTGGACACAATGTTTGGGACCATAATATGTCGGATGAGTTTGATTTCAGTCTGATCCGATCTGAAAGTTGAGAGTTATGTGTCCTTGAATTTAACAAAATAGCCTTTTCTGGCTGTTTTTCGATCTTGAATCTTCAATTATTGACCAATCAAGACAAATCTTGGACACTATGTTGGAGACCATAATATCTTGGATGAGGTAGATTTTCAGTCTGATGTGATCAGAAAGTCGAGAATTGTGTGCCCTTGAATTTGAAAAAAATACCGTCTTTGGCTGTTTTCGACCTTGTTTATACTCTAGAATCTGTGATTATTTATCAATCAAGAAAAACCTGGACACAATGTTTGGCACCATAAGATCTCAGATGAGTTTGATTTTCACAAAGTTATTGACTATAAGTTAGTTTTCAGTCTTATAGTCATAAATGTTTATTGAATTGAACAAAAGTGTTGCTCATATCATTTTGGTTCAGGTGAGCGATATAGGACCATCATGGTCCTCTTGTTTGGGAAAGGGTTAATATTTGACAATGGACAGATAAATTTCGAAGGATAAAAATGGGCAACATAGATTCATGTAAATTGTCCAAGATTCATGCATAATAAGATCTGTAAATCTACAAATATTTATTTTTCTTTCATTGCAAAACTTTGTTAATAATTAGCTATTTCTTCTTGATTTTTTCTCCTAACTACAAAATTTTATGTAAACATGCAGTGCATGTGAAATTGACATACATTTATATAAAGTTTTGTGCTTCAGCTGCAAAGAATTAAGAAAAAAGAATGAAATAAGAATACATAAAATTTGAAGGAAATTGTTGACAACCAAAAGTCTAGCTCTGATTTTAAAAAGGCTGTTAGGGCCGTAATTACTGGTGTTTGGTTTCAGTTTTTGGGCATTGTGGGACCACTACAAGGTTGCTTATTGACTAATCAAAGGACAGAGATGATTTATGAGTAGTTATTTTTTGTCGCTTTTTAACAAAAAACATGTAACTGCAGCTTACTTTAAGTTGCAGTTACAAGATTTTTGTTTTAAAGTGAAATATTGTTGCTTTTCAACAAAAACCTTGTAACTGCAGCTTGTTTTAAGCTGCAGTTACGAGGTTTTTGTTGAAAAGCGACATACTCTTTTGTGCTCATTTGACTTGGTCATGATTTTAACAAGGGGAGAAGACAATTTTATCCAGTGGCTGAACATTTTTATACCATTCATTATTTAATAACACATTTTAAAAAAGGTCATTTACCCATTCATTGACAATGATGCCTTTTGACATACCTTATAGAAATGGCTTGTGAGAACATTGAGGAAAAAGAAGAAAGTACTAATAACCAGCATTTGGTCTTTCTGTTGTAATATTTTCTTCGCTATATATTTTTATATGTTGTACGCAAATCTTTATCCACATATACCAGTATTTTGTTGGCATTATTGACTTTCAGTTTGGAACTTTTTTTAAAATGTATCATTTGGGAAAGGCTTATAATCCTTTTCCGCTCAATAGTTTTTTGTTGTCAGATATGTTTGGAAATCGTGTAACTACAGCTTATTTTCAAGCATCCCAATGATAATCTATTAAACTATTAACCCTTTCCCAAACAAGGCCTGGTTTTGACTTCCCTAATAGAAAAGGCTTGGGAAAACATTTAGGCAAAAGAAGAAAATGCTGATGATCAGCATTTTCTCCTTTTGTCTCAATATTTTATGTGCCATATTTTACACAAATTCTATCTTTAATACCTTACATTTTGTCATTTGTGGCAGTTTTTGAAGTTGATTACCCTAAAATTTGTTGTTTGGGAAAGGGTTAAGAAAGGTGTAGACTTTTGTTCTGAACTGTGATTCATGCAGTCTACATTCTACAATTTGGTGAAGATTAGCAGACTTAATTGCTTGGTACCTCTCTTTGGCACTTTGAAATAGAGCACATGGCCTACAAGAAATTTTATCTTTTAATCCTTTCCCAAACAAGACTAGATTTTGAAGTCATTTGTAAAGATAGTTTGGGAAAACATTGAGGCAAAAGAAAATGCTGATGATCAGCATTTTCTCCTTAACCTTTTGTCTCAATATTTTCCATGTTATATTGTATTACAATTTGGTGAAGATTAGCAGACTTAATTGTTTGGTACCTGTAACTGGCACTTTGAAATAGAGCATATGGTCTACAAGAAATTTTATCTTATCATTCCACCTCACTAGATCTGGAACTCCACAGAGTTCAGGTGAAGATTTTGTTACAAATTTGAATGGTTAAGCTACCTATTTGTACTGACATGAAATTCTGAACAAAGGATGATAATGGGTTGGAAAACAGTGTGATAAAAGGTGAAATTGCTTGCAACAGACACTTTCTTGAATAATCTATGTAATAATTGAATTATTTGCTACATTACGAAATTCAAAGGACATGCAAAATATGATTTATGCATTTAACAAAAACAGATACAATGCTTTTGGGTATCCTTTGCCGTTGATACTAATATTTGGGAGACAATGGAAAGGGTTATCACTATCTTTACTATTGGGTACATCTGGGGCAAAAGAAGAAAAAAATATTAAGGGAAAGAGAGAAAATAATGTTAAAATGTAGGGATTAAAATTTCTGTCAATGTTACAATCTATGGTTCAGCTAGTTATTTCAAGTTGTGAAGTCATTTTGAAAAGGGATAAATCTAAACTATCATTTGAAATGACTAGGCAGGCTGACCAACGTCAATAAATTCTGCTATATTCCCAGAAAGTAGCCTGGAAATATTAGATACAGCATACTTTAAAAAGATGTAAAATTTCATTCGTTATAAATTTTATTCTACAAGGACATCTTTGACTTTAGACTAGTCTAAATTTTTGCTGTCAGGAAATGCGTAACTTCAGTCATACTGTGATGGCTGGAGCACCTATACATGTATTCCTGATATTTTTGTACCAGTTCAGTGTACTACCACATCATCCTTTCCGAGCCCCCAGCTGCTCAACTCACTTACGATAATAGAAGCATTGGTGTTAGTTTGAAAAGACATTGGCTGCAGCTGATGATTGAACCTGAGAGCCCTTGAATTTGATTATTAAAGGGCTAGCAACAGTTACTGCGCTTTGGATGCAACCATAAAATGAATAGAAATAACTGTTTTATGAAAGGGTTGTCTCTATGGTTGTATCCTGTGTTTTTTATGGGTGTAAAATATTCAGGGATTTAGTAGTAATGTTGTTTATGGGGTCAGAGCTTGGTAGGGGATGCTTGTGGTTAACACTTTACCCCTCCCATCATTACAAAGTTTTGGACTCTTCCATTTTGAGAGGTGTTGCAGACGACAATATCAAGTTGATGAAATTTTAAAATTATTTCCATTTTGGGTCAGAAAATATTGTGGAACATGAAATTGCTTGTCACAAGCAATTTCTTCATTTTCCACAATGTTTTCCCAAGCTTTTTCTTGTAAGGGAGTCAAAAGGCGTCACTGTGCAGTAATGGGTTACCCCTCCCATTATTACAAAGCCCCGAGGGCACGAATACCAACATATTCATGTGACCTGCCATGCAAAAAGAGATGTTACAGTAGAACATGTGAAAAGTATTGACCCTTAGTCAGTCTGCTCAGTCCAATGACTTTGCACCCCCAAACTCACTAAAACATGCTGTGAAGTTCACTCTTCTTGTAAAAATAAAGTTGGGCATTTGGAGAATGGCAATGCCACAGTTGGCATAGGTTCCATCCCTGGCCTCCGCAAACATCCTTTCTGCCATTTATCTCCCACCAATGGTTGCATAATTGTAAACCTATGTGAGCTTCGAAAGGATGTTGTTGTAGTTAGTACTGGTGAGAGAAATGACAGGATGGCATGGTTAGGTGATCCAGCTGCTGTATCTTATGTCCATAGCAGTTGAAAAAGATGTTAAACTCCATTCAATAGAGTCAATCAAAGGTACTAATGAAAAGTTACAAGCAGGTATTACGTGTAATTAGTTCAGACCTCCTATACTACTTACACTATTGGTTTACTTGTACTTTTGTACTTTTATCTGCATCTATGATTAGCTGCTTCAGCATCTGCAATATACCCATAGTAGCAGTTGAAAGAAGCATTTTCACATTACCACACAATTAAATGACTCTTTTTGACTCCCTACAAGACAATGGCTTTGGAAACATTGTGGAAAATAAAGAAGTTGCTTGTGACAAGCAATGTCTCCATTTCCCAGAATGGTTTATAGACAAAAAGGCCAACAATGTCTGAATTTAATTCATCTGATAATCTCGTCTTCAACATCTTCGAATTTGGACAAATCCAAAATTTTGTTGTTTGGTAATGATTAAACCCCATTTGATCAAAAATAATAACAGAGATTGCTATTGAAAAGTTACTTACAGGTATTTGTCATTAGTTCAAACCACCTACAACTTACACTATTCATTTACTTGTACTTTTGTCTTCATTAATGGTTGGGTACTCCAGCCTTCATGATATAATGTCAATAGTAGTTGAAAGAGACGTTAAACCCTATTCAATCAATTGTAACAAAAAAACTGGACTAATAGCAATGAAGTTACATTCGGGTAATAATCAGTTCAGCCCTCCTATACTACTTGTAACTTACACTATTTTGTTGGTTTACTTGTACTTTTGTACTTTTATCTGCATCTATGGTTAGGTGATGAAGCCGCCATGATATTATGTCAATAGCAGTTGAAAGAGGTATTAAACCCCTTTCAATCAATTGTAGAACAGAGCATACTAATGAAAAGTTACATTCAGGTAATAATCATCAGTTCAGCCCTCCTATACTACTTACACATTCGTTTGCTTTTGTACTTTTGTACTTTTATCTGCATCTATGTTTAGCTGAAAATGTAACAAAAGAGTCAATCAAAGGTACTAATGAAAAGTTACATTCAGGTAATAATCATTAATTTAGTTCAGCCCTCTTAAACTTAAACTATTCGTGGGTTTACTTGTAGTTTTGTACTTAAATATATCAATGGTTAGATGCTACAGCTATAATGATATGACAACAGAAGTTGAAAGACTGCATTAAACCCCCTATTCAATCAAATGTAACAAAAGAGTCAATCAAAGATACTAATGAAAAGTTACATACAGGTATTATACTCACTAGTTCAGCCTTACTTTACTATTCGTTTACTTGTACTTTTGTACTTTTATCTACATCTGATACAGGTAGTTTACGAAGGGTAGTGCACTTTTAATTAACCCTTTCCCAAACAGCAAAGAAAATTATGGTCTGTTCAAACTTGAAAGATGCTGCAGAAGTCAAAATGGATGTTGATGAAGACAAATGTGTGTGTAATATAGCACAGAAAATATTGAGGCAAAAGGAGAAAATGCTGGTTATCAGCATTTTCTTCTTTTGCCTCAATGTTTTCCAAAGTCAAATGTTTTAGAGATGTCAAAATCAGGTTATGTTTGGGAAAGAGTAAATCCATTCCCAAACAAGACCGCATCCATAGAATAAGCTTAGGAAAATTTTGAGGCAAAAGAAGAAAATGCTGAGAATCAGCATTTTCGTCTTTTGCCTCAATTTCTTCTGTAATATTTTGTCCATGAATCTTGTCTTTAATATTATCCATTATCTTGTAATCTGTTATATTCAACTATTAAATCACATCAAACTTGAAATTTGGGTGTTTAGGAAAGGATTAACATTTGTATTTTTCATTCATGCATATGAATTTATGCAAATCTGTTAGTCTAAATCAGCAATAAAACATAAACAAAAGATGCTGCTTACTTGAACAATAATTTTGTAACAATAGATTATTGTTGAAGAAGATGAAATCTTACAAATTTTTTAGTGATATCAAAAGAATATATTAGGACCACACCTTTGAAATGTCAATTTGAATTTAATTCTTTTCAAAGCATATTAAATTTGTCCAAATTCAAAGTCATAATTTCACAGAGTACATTAACCTTTTCTTCCTTTGTCTCATTTTTTTCCCAAGCTTTTTCTTTCAGGGACATCAAATACAGGTTCTTGTTTGGAAAAGGGTTAAATTCCCCCCCCCCCCCCCCCCCCCCCCCCCCTCTGACACACACAGACCTACAAAGTTGAGGATACAAATTGTTTCATCACATGTGCGTCTGTTCATCCGTCTGTATGTCTGGCTGTGATGTTTCGTTTCCATCATCTAACTGACCACAACCAAGAATTATAGACTTATTAAAATATTAACCAATTACCACACAATGCCTCTTTTTGATTCCCTACAAGATAATGGCATAGAAAAAAATGTGGAAAATGAAGAAATTGCTTGTGACAAGCTATTTCTTCATTTCCTCGAATGTTTTCTACTCCAAAAAAACAGTAATGTTTAAATCTTATTCTTTTGAAATTGTCTTCTGCAATATCTTAGCAGTTTGACTAACCCAACATTTTGTTGTTAGGTAATGGGTTAACTAATAATGAATGGAGGGGGACCTATATTCTTGTTCTGGATGGGATGCCATCTTTGGAACTTCGCTTCATAAGCAACTGCCTTTGCTTGTGAAGATGCCTCATACGCTACCTTCCTGGGTTTCAAGGTATGCTGTTGTGCTATTGTATGGATTATGTCCGCTCTGTAGCTGCAAATTCTGGTTAATTACGTTTTCATGCTAAATTTGATCAGATATGGTGAATTATGTTTCTACATATTTTGAGATTTTAAGTGATGATAAAATTCGTTTTCAAGGTGGTGTACTTTTATGGTTCAGACTACTAATTCATGCATATGTGATTTTATGCAAATCTTATGAAATAAAATATCAAAAATTATGAAATCGAAACAAATTGCAATCGTTTGTTCTGTTTTATCTTACAAAATTATTGTTACTCTTCTCCAAAAAATTTTTTTCCTACAGCTTCATTGAAATAATGGTTATGAGGTTTTGCCGAAAAGCAGCCATATTCAGTGGATCTTCTTTCATTTGTCAATTGTTGCTGTTTATACATTTCCTTCTGGAAGGAGTAACCCTATCATAATTACCTCAGTAACCAGCATTTACTCATTTGGCCTCAATATTTTTTTGGCTTTATTGTACATAAATCCTTTTACAAACCCCCATTTTTTTTTCAGCAGCTTTCAATTTAGACCAGTCTATAATTTTGTCATTTGGGAAAAAGCTAAGTAAAACAGGGCCCAGTTGAACAAGGTAAGGTCGGAAAGACCCTCTTGTAACCAAGAGAAAAATTTTGATTAGGCGTGTATTGAAGAACCAAAAATTCTGTCTTGTGTCTTTTTATTTTGATAAAGACGTTGCAGACGACAATTTCAAAAAAATGAAATTTTAAAGTTTTTAGTCCTCCTGGGTAGAAAATATTGTGGAAATTTTCCACAATGTTTTCCAAAGGTTATATCTTGTGGGACGTATAAAAGAGTCATTTGTATGAGTGGGTGAAGTGAAACAAGGACTCGTTGAACAAGGTAAGGTCAGAGAGGCCCTCTTGTAACCAAGAGAAAAGTGTTAATTAGGCTGTGTGTAAGAACCAAAACTTCTGTTTTGTGTCTTCTTATTTTGATAAAGAGGTTGCAGACGACAATTTGAAAGAATAAAATTTTATATTTTTTGGTCTTTCCTGGTAGAAAACATTGTGGAAAATGAAGAAATTGCTTGTCACAAGCAATTTCTTCATTTTCCACAATGTTTTCCAAAGCTGTTATCTTGTTGGGCATTAAAAAGAGTCATAAAGTAGGAATAGATTAAGTAAAACAGGGAACAGTTGAACAGGGTAAGGTCAGAAAGACCCTCTTGTAACCAAGAGAAAAATGTTAATTAGGCGTGTATTGAAGAACCTAAATTTCTGTCTTGTTTCTTTGTATTTTGATAAAGAGGTTGCTGACGACAATTTCAAAAGAAAGAAATTCTAAATTTTTAGCTCCACTGGCCGAAGGCCAGCGAGCTATTGTCATGGCGTTGTGTCCGTCGTGCGTGCGTGCGTCCGTCCGTCCGTGCGTCCGTCCGTGCGTCCGTCCGTCCGTCCGTTAACTTTTTCTTTAAAAATCTTCTTCTCAGAAACTACTGGACCAATTTTAATTAAATTTCACAGAAATGTTCCTTGCATAGCCCTCTTTCAAATTCCTTCAAAGAATTCAATTCCATTGAAAACTCTGGTTGCTATGGTAACAAATACGAATTTTTAGAAAAAACTTAAAAAATCTTCTTCTCCCAAACAACTTATCAGATTTCTTTGAAATTTGACAGGCATGTTCCTTTGGTGACCCTTTTTCAGATTCCTTGAAGAAATTTTGATAATTCGAAAAACATGGCCGCTGTGGGCGGGGCTTATTTTCCATATATGGCGCATAGTGTAATTTTAAAAAATCTTCTTCTCAAAAACTACTGGACCAATTTTAATTAAATTTCACAGAAATGTTCCTTGCATAGCCCTCTTTCAAATTCCTTCAAAGAATTCAATTCCATTGAAAACTCTGGTTGCTATGGTAACAAATACGAATTTTTAGAAAAAACTTAAAAAATCTTCTTCTCCCAAACAACTTATCAGATTTCTTTGAAATTTGACAGGCATGTTCCTTTGGTGACCCTTTTTCAGATTCCTTGAAGAAATTTTGATAATTCGAAAAACATGGCCACTGTGGGCGGGGCTTATTTTCCATTATTCGGCCAGTGAGCTATTGTCATGGCGTTGTGTCCGTCGTGCGTGCGTGCGTCCGTCCGTCCGTGCGTTCAACTTTTAGCTCACGTGAAGACAAAGTACTCAAGGTGAGCTATTGTAATCGGTGAATGTCCGTTGTCCGTCTGTCTGTTGTCTATCGTCCAACAATTGCTTTAAAAGTCTTTTCCTAAATCACAAGGCCAAACGACCTGAAACTTTGCAGGGATCTTCTTTGGGTTAAGCTCTACCAAAGTTTTAAAAGGAATTTTATTCCTTTTGAAAACACAGGAAAAGGGGCCTTATTTACATTTTCACTGTTTCACTCTAGTGGCCACAAATTTGGCTCAATCCTATTGAAACTTGGTCATAATTAAACTGGTCAAAATAATTGTTTAAGCATACAGAGATCTTAATGACATTTCCAATGTTTATATACTGAAGGCCACAAATTCAGCTCAATCTGAAAAAACAACTGGTCAAAATAATTGTTTCAGCATACAGAATGAACCTTTTTGAACATGGAAAGGTTTTGTGTTAAAACATGGGAAAAGGGGTCTTTATGACATTTTCTTACACTGAATTTGATTGAGTCAAAGTGTTTGTCACTTAAAAAGAGAAGCTTGTCTTGAATTGGGCAGATCTAGACTAAGAAAGGGGGTCTTAATGATTTTTAGCTCCACTGGCCGAAGGCCAGCGAGCTATTGTCATGGCGGTGTGTCCGTCGTGCGTGCGTGCGTGCGTGCGTGCGTCCGTGCGTGCGTCCGTTAACTTTTTCTTTAAAAATCTTCTCCTCTCAAACCAGTGGGCCAATTTTGACCAAACTTTGCAGGAATGTTCCTTGGGTGACCCTTTACTTAAATTGTTCAAAGAATTTTGATTGGTCCATAAATGTGGGCGTGGCAGGGCGGGGCTTATCAGACTTAGAGAAATCACAAAATAATTCTTTAAAAATCAACCATTTGGCCAACTTTGACCAAACTTGGCAGAAATGTACCGTGGATGACTCTTTACTTAACTTGTCAGCGAAATTTTGATTGGTCTATAAATGTGGGCGTGGCAGGGCGGGGCTTATCAAATTTTGAGAAATCACAAAATAATTCTTTGAAAATCTTCTCCTCTCAAACCAGTGGGTCAATTTTGACCAAACTTTGCAGGAATGTTCCTCAGGTGACCCTATACTTAAATTGTTTAAAGAATTTTGATTGGTCCATAAATGTGGGCGTGGCAGGGCGGGGCTTATCAGACTTACAGAAATCACAAAATAATTCTTTAAAAATCAACCATTCGGCCAATTTTGACCAAACTTGGCAGAAATGTACCTTGGATGACTCTTTGCTTGGATTGCTTGTGAAATTTTGATTGGTCCATAAATGTGGGCGTGGCAGGGCGGGGCTTATCAAATTTTGAGAAATCACAAAATAATTCTTTGAAAATCTTCTTCTCTCAAACCAATGGGCCAATTTTGACCAAATTTTGCAGGAATATTCCTTGGGTGACCCTTTACTTAAATTGTTCAAAGAATTTTGATTGGTCTATAAATGGGGGCGTGGCAGGGCGGGGCTTATCAGACTTAGAAATCCACAAAATAATTCTTTAAAAATCAACCATGTGGCCAATTTTGACCAAACTTGGCAGAAATGTACCTTGGATGACTCTTTGCTTGGATTTTTTGTGAAATTTTGATTGGTCCATAAATGTGGGCGTGGCAGGGCGGGGCTTATGAGACTTAGAGAAATCACAAAATAATTCTTTAAAAATCAATCATTGGGCCAATTTTGACCAAATTTTGCAGAAATGTACCTTGGTTGACTCTTTGCTTAACTTGTCCATGAAATTTTGATTGGTCTATAAATGTGGGCGTGACAGGGTGGGGCTTATTTGACTTAGAGAATTCACAAAATAATTCTTTAAAAATCAACTGTAGAGCCAATTTCAATTAAACTTGGCAGAAATGCACCTTAAGTGACCCTATACTTAAATTGCCTGTGAAATTTTGATTGGTCCTTAAATATGGGCATGGCAGGGCGGGGCTTATCAGAATGGCAGAAATCACAAACAAATTCTTTACAATATCAACCACATGGCCAATTTTGACCAAACTCGGTAGAAATGTTCCTTGTGTGTCCAATTACTTCAATTGCTAGTAAAATTTTGATTGGTCCAGAAATATGGGCAAAGCAGGACGAGGCTTATCAGAATGGGAGAAATCACGAAATGATTCTTTAAAAATAACCATTGGGTCAATTTAGTACAAATTTGGCAGAAATGTTCCTTGGGTAATACATACTTTGGTCTATAAATGTGGGTGTGGCCAGACAGGGCTTATCAGAATTGGATAAACCATGAAATAATTCTTTAAAAATAAATCAATGGGCCTATTCATACTAAACTTGGCAGAAATGTTCCATGGGTGACCCTTTTCAAGATTTGTCAGGCTTACAAGAAATCATGACATAATTCTTTTACTTTAGCCAGTGGAGCGATTCAGGCCCTCTTGGGCCTCTTGTTTAGTATTCCTTGGTAGAAAATATTGTGGAAATTTTCCACAATGTTTTCCAAAGCTTTTACCTTGTTGGACGTCAAAAAGCATCATTTTGTAGGAAAGGGTCAAGTGAAACAAGGACTCGTTGAACAAGGTAAGGTCAGAGAAGCCCTCTTATAACCAAGAGAAAACTGATAATTAAGCTGTGTGTTAAAGTACCAAAATTTCTGTTTCGTGTCTTTCTATTTTGATAAAGAGGTTGCAGACGACACATTCAAAAGAATGAAATTCTATAATTTTTTTCTTCACGGGTTAGAAAACATTGTAGAAATGTAGAAATTGCTTGTCACAAGCAATTTCTTCATTTTCCACAATGTTTTCCCAAAGGTTTTATCTTGTTGGGCATTAAAAAGCGTCATTTTGTAGGAAAAGGATAAGTGACACAATTAAGGACTCGTTGAACAAGGTAAGGTCATAAAGGCCCTCTTGTAACCAAGAGAAAACTGATAATTAGGCTGTGTACTAAAGAACCAAAATTTCTGTTTCGTGTCTTCCTATTTTGATAAAGAGGCTGCAGCTGTCTAAACAGCTTATTTCTTTTTTCACTCATATAAATCAGGGGTTTCTCAGAACTTGGCTATTTTTTCTCTGGAATTTGTGGCATTTTGCATAAGGAAAGTGTAAGCTTACTGTGCCTATTACGTTACAATGTTGCACGCCGAAAAAAGTTGTTGGATATCGATGTTGTCTTCTATTCAATTCCATCGGACAGAATGTCTGTCCATTTCTTGTTAAAAATGCAACTCCTTGTGCATTTTGCTTTGAAAATGTTTCGGGAAAAAATTGGATGTTTTCATCTTTTTTTCTCCTTTATTCCTGACCGAATTAAAATCGTTTTGCTAAAATATGCAGCTTTGCTATTTCCTGTATCATTTCTAATTTTCATCATCTGGGAAGGGGATATGTTGAATGTTTTTAAAAGTCAAAATGTCAATGGTATGTTTTCAAGATGAAACCATACAGAGACAGACATTTTTGTCCCACAAAAAACATCCTACTTTCACCTTGTTGATAGTTTAGTTGAGGACAAAGGTATAAAATCGTTAGTCGGGGATCAAACCTTGTAACTACAGCTTGAACAAGTTGGAGTTACGAGGTTTGGGTCTTTCATCAACAAACTATTTTGATACTTTCTTTTTGACAAGATTTTCCCTTGCCTAAATACAAAGTTGTTGTGAATGGCAAAAAAATAACCCAAAAGTAAGAATGAAATTTCTGTCTGACAGGATAGAAAAATTTGAGGAAAAGCGGTAGAAAATGCTGGTAAACAACATTTTCTTCCTTTTCTTCAATGATTTTCTCAAGTTTTAGGTAACATACAGGTGCACCAAAATGCATTTTTTGTTTGGGAAAGGGTTAATGCTCCTGAATAGCTGTACCTGCAGTGAAATAATGTGATGAAAATGAATAGCCAAAAGTTTGACCAGCAAATTAAACCCTTTCCCAGACGACAAAAAATTAGGGTGCTCCAATTTGATCAAAAGCTGCAGAAGGCAAAATGGATAATGCTAAAGAAAGGGAGTGTATACAAAATAACTCAGAAAATATTGAGACAAAAGAAGAAAGTGCTGGTTACCAGCACTTTCTTCTTTTGTCTCAATGTTTTCCCAAATTATTTCTACCAGGAACATAAAAACCATGTTTTGTTTGGGAAAGGGCGAAAGTTTGCCCAGCAAATTAACCTCTTCAAAATTGTATGGGAGCACAATGGGATATTCCTGTCTTACCTTTTCCCAAACAAGGAAATATTATACGGTTCCAAATTGTTACAGAAAGCTGCTGCAGATGACAAATTTGGTGTATTTATATGAAATGTGTATGTTGCCCAAGAGTTGTCTTCCTTTTTAATCTCAAAACATTTATGGGGTATAGCCTTCTTCTATAGAATAATTTTTCTGCAAACTCTGTACATTTTTGCAGATTTACTTTTGACACATTGCACATGTCGCAATTTTGCACAAGAATCTTTCATTTACCAGTATATAATTATGTTTTTCCTGTGTTTGTATGTTTCAAGAAAGTAGTTCGTAAAATGAAAAACCTCCCTAACTAATTTCTGTAACATTTTAATACATTGGACAGCTCAGCAGGTCACATTCCACAGGTTTGAACCCCTTCATTATCTTTTAGTCATCATGTGTGGGTGGGGTCATTTGATGATGGACTCAATCTGGTTTGGTCAATCTCAAGGTTGTTGTAATGAAGAAGTGTATTTTTGCTTTTCATCAAAAACCTTGTACCTGCAGCTTAAAACCAGCTGCAGTTACGAGTTTTTGTTGAAAAGTAGCAATATTTTTGAAGACAGTAAAATATTTGCTAAAAGTATTACAGAGATCATCATCATGGATCTAGCACCAGTGCCAAGTTTGTTGCCTTTTCTGACAAAATGAAGAATGACTCTAATTACAAGGAATTTAACTCTTTCCTACATATCAACAAAAATTAGGCCATTCCAATATAGAGCTGCTGCTTTATTGACAAATCAGATCTTAATAAAGATCGAATTAATGTATGAAGTAGCACAGAAAATATTTAGGCAAAAGTTTCATATGATATAAAAATTTATCATGGATCTTACACAGTTGTCAAGATTGTTGCAATCTCTGACAAATAAAGAATCATTTTGTAATTGCAAAGAATTCAACTCTTTTTTTTTTCAAAGTCAAAACATTAGACTGTTCCAATTTTTAAGCTGTTACAGTTGACAAAATGAATGTTAATGAAGATAGAAATAGTGTATGAATCAACACAGAAAATATTGAGGCAAATTAAGGAGAAAATACTTCTTTTGCTACAATGTTTTCCCATGCATCTTCTACTGGGAACACCAAAATAAACTCTTGTTTGGAAAAGGGACATACAGCCTTTAAATTGTCACGGAGCCCAAAGAGGATGGGTTATAATGGTGGGTTGAGGGTTTCAAATCTTCACAAGAGCGCCCAATAAAACGCCCATTGAAAGTAGAAAAAAGAACCCCCATTGTCAGGCAAAATTCAATGAAAAATCTAATGCTACTCTTTGTAAGAAATGGGATTCAAGTTTTTATGCAACTTGTAAAATGATTCATCAGTGAATATTAGCTTGATTTCATTCCTTTACTGACCCTCTTGACCCAAATTAAAGGGTCAGTTTTTGCGTTTTCATACAATGATTCACTGATTTGGAGACATATATTGAATTAAAATCATGTTGACTTAAGGTGGTCGACCCCCTAATGAGATTCAAGTGAGGTAGGAATTTTTGGGTGACATGGTTAAATTTCAGACGTCCAAAGTGACAATTTTCCTAACTGGTTACGTTTCCGTATAGATCTGATATGTTTCGAATGGTGAGATTGCATATGAAGTCCTCATGTCAGTAGAAAGAACAAGTGATTCATATAAAATTCTGAATTCTCAACTTATGTGGTCTATGTGATTCTTTAACCCTTTCCCAAACAGGACCTGGTTTTGACATCCCTAATAGAATATGCTTGTGAAAACATTGAGACAAAAGAAGAAACTGCTGATAACCAGCAGTTTCTCCTTTTGGCTCAATATTTTCTTGGTTATATCACACACAATTTCAATCTTTATTAGCATCCATTCTGTCGTCTGCAGCAGCTTTTGAATTGAAACATCCTAAAATTTGTCATGTGGGAAAGGGTTAAATATTTTGTATGTGATTTCTGAACGCGGTGGCAAACTTTTTTATCGGACATTTAAAGTGATTTAATGATAATGACCTTAAAGTTCAGATGATATTCAATGCAGAATAAAAGCTAACTGGTAGGTCATTAATGATATTATTATGTTGGTTCAATTTTTTCTCATTCTATATTAGAAAAATATTATCTGAATTTTTAATGTCATGAATTATTCGGTGTGATAAAACTTTTTTAACCCCGCCACAAAAGAAGCAGAGACTTCAGATAAGTCTCTGTGCTTCAAATGTACCTCTAATATACTTATAAAGTACTTCAAGTCATGAAGGTCTGCTTCACCCGAAGTCCCAGAGGCTTCAATTAGGCTTCCAAAATATACTTCTGTTTAAGCTCAGGGACTTCAAGTGAGCTGCTCTATCACAATGGGAACTTCTTCAGAAGTACCAAGTACTTTAACTGTACTTCAGAAACTTAGATTATTGTATATGGGACTTCTTAAGAAGTACCAAGTACTTTAAATGTACTTCATAAACTTAAATTATTATATATGGGACTTTTTAAGAAGTACCAAGTACTTTAAATGTACTTCAGAAACTTAAATTATTATATATGGGACTTCTTAAGAAGTACCAAGTACTTTAAATGTACTTCAGAAACTTAACTTACTGTAGGTGGGACTTCTTTAGAAGTACCAAGTACTTTAACTGTACCTAAGAATACTCCCAGTCTAATTTCAGTCCAGGTCCAGTCTATATATGAGGTCACTTCCTCTTTAGAAAATTGGAGGGAATTTTACTTGTCTGACATTTTTTGAAAGAAAATGTTTATGAGTAGAATTTCCAACTTCACACTTATGGATTATTATTATATTAATAGTCCTTGGGCCAGATATGGTTGGAGTTACCACTAAAATGGACAAAGGGACACCTATATATCTTGAAAGACCTATCCAAAGGAAGAACAAAAATACAATGATATCCACTCTGCAGAGTAGCTATACCTCAGAATGTGCATTTGAAATTTGATAGGGTTTGAATAGTTGAAAATCAGTGCAAGGTTTTGAAATGTTTAAAATAATGTGGCTTTACTGCTTTCTATACTAAGCATACACTGCATATATAAACCAGATGCATAGAAATACAATTCATGTTGAATAATTTGTCCTACACAGCATGTATATGGAAAAAATCACAACAGGTATATCCATAAAGGGAGGTAATAAGCCAAGCAAATTACATGCTTTTCAATATGCAGTATGGCATTATTATGTCATAAGCCAAAAATGAAAACCCTCTGTATTTTCTTGAACCTGTTAATGAATTCTGACTGTTGTTCCATTTCAAAGTGCCGGATAAGCAAAATTTAACAACCTTCTTGTTTCCATGGCAACTGTCTTCTTATAGAAGTTTCAGCATTAGCTTCAACTAATCACAAAAAAACATTTTAAAACTATTATAGTAATAAAACATACATTTTAGTTTTGAAATGTTATTTTGTTAAGACATCTCTTACACAAAACTAATTAGTATGCTTATGAATATTAATAAGAACTTTAATAACAAGATCGTGAAACACAAATGTCCAAGGAATGGCAATGTCAAGTTTTTAAGCTAAGTTTTCGAGGTAAGGATTGATAAGGTTTAATGAATGACCTTGAGGAAGGTCATATTGATATTGCACGAACAGATAAATATCATTGTTCAAAAGAAGGTTACATACAAAATTATAGCTTTGTATGTCAAATATTTTTGGAGAAAAGGCCGGTTTTAAGTTTTCATACAGACAGATGGACGGACGGACAGACAGACAGACAGACAAGAGTAAAACAATATGCTCCTGCGTGTTTAGATTGCTGAAATGAGACATTTCTAGTTGCAATGTAAATGTGATGTGTGTTTTATACCGTAATTCAAAAGTTAAAATAACACAAATAAATTAATTATTACTTCGTTGGCAAATTATGGACAATCATGGGTAAACTGCATGTAGATCTAAAAGGAGACAAGAAAGAGACGGGGGACACAGTGTTTTTTGACAGCATTTGGGGTTAAGGATAAATTCCTGTTGTAAGCCCTTTAAAGTGACATTTCACATTTATTTCATTTTTTAAAAGTATGTCTTGATGCAAAGATTGCTTATTCTAATTCGTAGAAATGCTATTAGTTTTTTGAAGTTGTCATTTATAAGCGAAAAATACGCCTTCAAAGTCGAGACAGAAATGACAAATTCTATATAAATCTGAACTGTTGTCCACAACAATTTGTTTAATTTTAGCACAAAAATATATATTTCTCGTAAACGGTTCAATATTTTGACTTGAAATTTTCAGAATTTTCATTAGAAAACGTGCTCTTTCAGATTGAATAAAAGTGAAATTTAGGTAAAAATAATCGTGAATTGTCACTTTAAAGTTTAAGTTTTTAAAAAGTAGGTCAAACTCAAAGGTCAGGGTAACTAGGTCAAAGGTTATGGTCCCAAATAAATGGGTGTGGTGGAAGTCCTCATCCGGAAGGTTTCAAACCAAGGCCAAAGAAGTTCAAGACTTAACCATCTGCATGCAAAGTCGCATTACCCTCACCCTTCCACTTCTGTTTGTTTCTTGCCCCTCTCAATACCATGCTGAATGACACTGGACATGGATATGACATCCAAGGCAAGAAGATCAACCATCTTTTCTGCATGGATGACCTAAAGACCTTTGCCAAGAACGATCACCAGCAAAAACAACTGCTCGAGACAGTAAAGGTCTTTAGTGATGACCTATGTATGCAATTTGAACTGGAAAAGTGTCTAAAAGCCACCTTCAAAAAAGGAAAACTAACATCAACATCTGACATACAGCTAGAAAGAGACAACATCATCAAGAAAATGGAGCAAGACTCTAAATACAATATACCTTGTGTTAAAGAAGGTGACGGAATTCAACATGCAGCAATGAGGGAAAAGATCAGAAAAGAGTATTACAGAAGAGTTAAGGCTTGCCATCAAGAGTGAGCTAAAAGCTGCAGATAAGAATGAAGCAATAAACACCCTGGCAGTCTCAGTTGTCACATACAATTTCAATATCATAAACTGGCAAATGCAAGAAAAAAGGAAAACTTGACACAAATACCAGACAGTTACTAACAACAGAAAGAATGCACCACCCAAAGGTTCACGTTGAAAAATTGTACCTACCACGAAAGATCGGTGGTAAGGGCCTCTCATAGATTGAGATGGCATAAACACGTATTTGGAGACAACACAAGACAATCTGCTACATCTGATCCGGGAACATGAACGTAACAAGAAACTTTACTAAATCTCAGAGCAAGCCAGAAAATTCATTCAAGAACTGAACATTGCACAAACGACAAGAAATGGAGAAGAATCCGTCACAGAGTATGCCAAAAGAACAAGACGGACAAAGGCAAATGCCCAAAAGGGGATGACACAAACATGGAAAGCCAAACCAATGCATGGGCAATACCCTTAAGGTTTGACAAACCAGATGTTGACCATGATCAGACACATAAGTGGCTCTCTAGTGCAGGTCTCAATGCAGAAACAGAGGGAATGGTGATAGCAGCACAAGATCGGAGTTTGGCTACAAGAGCATATCACAACAAGATCATCAAAGATGGTACAGATCCAAAGTGTAGACTATGCAACCAATATGATGAAATTGTCTCGGGCTGTCCAACATTAGTGCCAACATAATACATTCAAGACATGACAAGGCAGCAGGGTACATTCATTGGGAAATCTGCAAGCAATTTGGACTCCCAGCAAACAAAAAATTGTATGAACATCAACCAAAAACTGTCGTAGAGGGACATGTCAGTGAATAATGGTACAGATATCAAGGCTAACAGACCAGACATCATCATCAAGAACTATTTGGACAAGACGTTCATCATGATTGACATGACGGTTCCATCTGAAAGAAAAGTCTCCGTCCAGGCACTTGAGAAACTATCAAAATACAAAGACCTTGAGATAGAAGTAGCCAGAATGTGGGGTATGGAGACGACAACTGTATAAGTCGTTGTAGGTGCACTTGGTCTCATTAAGAAGGGACTTGACAAAAATATTCAAACAATTCCATAGTGCACCAGTTATCGAGGAACTGCAGAAGATCATACTCCTCGGAAGCGCACATATCATCCAAAGAACGCTGTATAATAATAATAATGAAAACACCATAATTGCAAAATTTATACCTTCTGTCATAGATCTAGCTATGCCCTAAAGAATCTGCTATACATGTATACGACCTACAACCTTAATTTTAAACGATGTCAATAAACTTTCAATATACATGTATTGCAGTTGCCCTTTTTGTTAATCCATGTGTTTTGATTCTACTTTGAATTCTAAAAGTATCAAACGAGATCATTTGAACCATCTAATCAGTTCTGTTCATCATCATAATCATTCAATCATTAGTTTAAATTGTGCAAAGAAAGTGTTAAAATATTTAACAATTATTTATAATAATGTATTCAGTTTACTGTATCAGTGTTTTCCTAAACTTTAGGGACATTAATTTCTATTTGATGTTGGATTTAGGGTGTATTATTTTACGTTCAAAAGGGTTGTTTAGCCCTTATATTTAAGCAGATTTACAGTAAGATGCAAAATTACGGATGCTAAAAAATGATTGAATCTTGCATGAAAATGAGTGAATATGCCAAACGAATGAACATTAACTGTTACTAGATAACATAACAGATGCTGATCTTAGAAGCAAGAGCAAATGCCAAGTTTGAAAGCAATAGTTATGACAGAAACAAACTTATTTGTGACAGATGTTTGAAAGGTGCTCATTAAAGTTTGATGAAGAATTTCTAGGCAACAAAAAGGTAAAAATTGCTCGACATTAAATGCTAGAGCAATAGATATCTGTCTTGAGGTTAGTACCATGGTCATAGAGGTATGTGTAAAGTTTTAGAGTAATGGCGTTAGTAAAACAGAGATATGACACTTTTACCAAACAAAAACCTAATTCGCAAAAGGGTCACAGTTTTAAGTAGTGTCATTAATATTCGCGAATATGCAAATAAGTTAATTTGCATAAAATTTATGGTAAATTATTGAGCAAGTCATTAACTTTCATTTGATACCATTCTTACATATGTAGGTCAATATTCAACCAAGACATGACCAAAAACGTTTTGAAATGACTGAACAACTTTATAGGGTTAAGGGTTTAGATAAGGTTTATGACCCAAAGCCCCTACGGCCAAATTAAGTGCAAATATCGCTCAAAATGTTTGATATATTAATTTTCTTTAAGATTTAATATGTTTACGTAATTCCCCTGCACAAAAATGCCTCGTTTTGGAAAGTATTTACCAAATTTCCGTAGAAAATCGCAATTTTAGGAAAATTCATTTATATGCAAATGAGCAAATTTGCATAACATAAGTAAAATGAAAGAATAAGTCATAAGCTTTCATTTGATATCATTCTGACAACTGTGTGTAAATATTCAATGAAGATATGGCCGAATTCATTTTCAAAATTTACATAAATAATTTGATGGGGCTAAGGGTTTAGATAAGGGTTACGACAAAAAGCCCCAACCGCCAGAGTGTAAACAAGGCTCAAAATGTTTCTTATAAAATGTTCTTTAAGAAAAACCATGTTTTCAAAATTCCCCCTGAAAAGAAACGCCTTGTTTTGGAAAGAATTTATCAAAATTTTCGCCAAAAAAGGGAATTTTTAAGGGAAATCATTAATATTTATGAATATGCAAATGAGATGATTTAAATAAGATAACTACAAACAAAAGAGCGAGTCATAAGCTTTCATTTGATATCATTTTGACACCTGTAGGTCATATTCAATGGAAATATGACCAAATAAGTGTTATAAATTTGAATGCAAAAAATGATAGGGTTAAGAGTTTAAGATAAGGGTTACAGCCAAAAGCCCCGACGGCCAGAGTGCAAACAACGCTCAAAATGTTTCTAAGATAATGTACTTTATGAAAAACCATGTCTTCTTGCATTAGAAATAAATGATAATTATAGAAAAATACTTGTTCGAATATTTCGGCCAGTTCTTATACTTGATTGCACATAAAGCATATTTTGAAGAGGAGTAATGACGTCATAATAATTACATAATTCAAAAAAATCATGATTCATAAGTAGTGAAATACATGCTCATACATATGGATTCAAATAAATAGATTTAAACATTCATTTGATATTTTTTATTAATTTTTCCCTTTCCCTTACCCCAAACCAGATTGTTATTCACGTCGTGAAGGGTACCTATATAAAGGTAAGGGTAAAACATATTTAGCTACTCTTCATGTCGGATATCATCACTGAAAAACATCCGTCAGATGTATATCTACAAATATATATAGGTGTCCTTTTGTCCTTTTTTCTGGTAATACTTACCCCATTTTCCTGGTCCTGGCCCAAGGACTATAAGGGACTCACTTAATGGAAAGACCAAGTAGAGATCTAAGGCAACTTTGGTGAGTGTTCTTCTGACTAAATTTTACAAGTTTTAAAAGTTCTATTTTTTACCATTCCCCACCCACATATTGCAATCATTTGTTGTACATCATAATGTTGAAGCATCTTTGAAGCACCATCTTGAGCACTGATGAAAAATGTGCTTTGAATATACTTCAGTAGTACTTCCTGTGAAGCTTCTATGATATGCTTCAAATGTACTTCAGGATGTGTACTTTAGTGGTACTTCTGCCTAATTAGCATATTTCAGACGCGCTTCAAAAGAAGTATGGGACTTTAGTTGTACTTCGGAGTACATTTGAAGCAAAATTAGCATATTTCAGACGCGCTTTAATAGAACTTTAGCTGTATATTTAAATATGTACATTTCTGATAAAAAGCTAAAGTACAGAAGAAGTATGTGCTTCTATTGTACCTCACTTGTACTCCAACAGAGGACTTCATTTGTACTTTTAATATACTTTAAAGATACTGAATTTGTGGCTGGGAATATAACCAAAATGGCTTAACTCATTTCCAAATAATTACGGTTTTCGATGCCCAACAAGATAAAGGCCTTAGAAATCTTTGTGGAAAGTAAGGTAATTATTTGTAACACGCAATTAGATCTATTTCTTCATTTTCTACAATGGTTTGTTTCTACAAAAAAAGGCAAAAAAAATATGCAAAATTCAAATTGAAACTATTGAACTTGAAATGATTATCTGCAATGGGTAATGGGTTAAGATCCCAGTTTTTCCAAATTCTGGCTTATCAATATTGGCTGCAAAAGCTCACTTCAAGTGTTTATTAGCTCACCTGAGCACGAAGTGCTCATGGGGAGCTATTGTGGTCACTCACCGTCCGTCGTCCGTCTGTCCGTCTGTCCGTCTGTCCGTTCACATTTCTTTAAACATCTTCTCCTCCTAAACCATTTGGTCAATTTTGACCAAACTTGGCAGGAATGTTCCTTGGGTGACCCTTTTCAAAACTTGTTCGCGGATTTTTGATTTGTCAAAAAATGTTGGCGTGGCAGGGCGTGGCTTATCGGACTTAGAGAAATCCTAAGAAAATTCTTTAAAAATCAACCATTGGGCCAATTTGAACCTAACTTGGCAGAAATGTTCCTTGGGTGACACTCTTCAAAAATAGTTCGCAAATTCTTGATTCGTCAAAAAATGTGGGCGTGGCAGGGCGTGGCTTATCGGACTTAGAGAAATCTTAAGAAAATTCTTTAAAAATCAACCATTGGCCCAATTTGAACCAAACTTGGCAGAAATGTTCCTTGGGTGACACTTTTCAAAATTTGTTGGTGAATTTTTGATTTGTCAGGAAATGTGGGCGTGGCAGGGCGTGGCTTATCGGACTTAGAGAAATGCTAAGAAAATTCTTTAAAAATCAACCATTGGCCCACTTTGAACCAAACTTGGCAGAAATGTTCCTTGGGTGACACTCTTCAAAATTTGTTGGTGAATTTTTGATTTGTCAGGAAAAGTGGGCGTGGCAGGGCGTGGCTTATCGGACTTAGAGAAATGCTAAGAAAATTCTTTAAAAATCAACCATTGGGCCAATTTGAACCAAACTTGGCAGAAATGTTCCTTGGGTGACACTCTTGAAAATTTTTTGGTGAATTTCTGATTTGTCAGGAAATGTGGGCGTGGCAGGGCGTGGCTTATCGGACTTGGAGAAATTCTAAGAAAATTCCTTAAAAATCAACCGTTGGCCCAATTTGAACCAAACTAGGCAGGAATGTTCCTTGGTGACTCTTTTCAAAATTGGTTTGCGATTTTTTGATTCGTCAAAAAATGTGGGCGTGGCAGGGTGTGGCTTATCGGACTTAGAGAAATCCTAAGAAAATTCTTTAAAAATCAACCATTGGGCCAATTTGAACCTAACTTGGCAGAAATGTTCCTTGGGTGACCCTTTTCAAAAATTGTTCACAAATTTTTGATTCGTCAAAATAAGTGGGCGTGGCAGGGCGTGGCTTATCGGACGTAGAGAAATGCTAAGAAAATTCTTTAAAAATCAACCGTTGGCCCAATTTGAACCAAACTTGGCAGTAATGTTCCCTGGGTGACACTCTTCAGAACTTGTTCGCAAATTTTTGATTCGTCAGAAAAAGTGGGCGTGGCAGGACATGGCTTCTCTGACTTAGCGAAATCCTAAGAAAATTCTTCAAAAATCAACCGTTGGCCAAATTTGAACCAAACTTGACAGAATTATTCTTTGGGTGACTCTTTTTTTAAAATTTGTTTGCGGATTTTGATTCGTCAGATAAAGCGGGCGTGGCAGGGCGTGGCTTATCGAAGTTAGAGACACCCTAAGAAAATTCTTTAAAAACACATTGGGCCAATTTGAACGAAACTTAGCAAGAATTTTCTTTGAGTGACTTTTAAAAATGCGTACACAAATTTTCTTTGTCGTCTAAAAATGTGGGTGTGGAAGGGCAGTGTTATCAGACTTAGAGAAATCATACGAAAACTCTTTAAAAATGAAGCATTGGGCCAATTTGAACCAAACTTGGCAACAATGTTCCTTGAATGACCCTTTTCAAAATTTGTTCACGAATTTATGATTTGTACAAAAAAGTGGGCATGTCACAAACTTCTTTCAGGTGAGCGATATAGGGCCATTCTGGCCCTCTTGTTGTAATGGTGTATTATAATGACCAGAACACCCCACCCGCCCAATACAACAAAGAATTTTCACAATCTTTGATTTACACTAGAATGTATATTTTGAATAGGAGGTTGAAATTTTGAGAATTTTATAAATTGTAAATTTTCACAGTTCAGCAAGTCTATTTGATTGAAACCTCTTGATGGTGATGATGACATTAATTTAACCCTTTAACAGATTTTTTACGACCGTTTGAATTTTAAACCTGCTGCTGAAGACAAAATGGATTTCAATAAAGAAAGTATCTGTGTACGATATAACTGAGCAGAATATGCTGTCTGTTTATCAGTACTTTCTTCATTTGTCTCAATGTTTTCCCAAGCTTTTTCGTAATTAACCCTTTCATTTGCAGAATTATTTCCCAGAAATGACTTTTTCCCTATTTCCAAGCACTTCATGTATACAAATGCATAAAATAGATTTTACTTGCAGAAAACCCATAAACCTATATATCATTGGAAAGGTTTTTCAATTTCCTTTAACAATATGATGAGTAACTGATAAAAAATTTGTATCTCATCAAAATCTCGACCTCTAGCCCCATGACCCCTGTCAGGCCCCTTGCCATGATCCCCGACCACCCCACCCCTACGATTTGGGACTGGATTCTGTTTAAGGTTATCGGAATCACTATCGAGGTCACTATTTGAAGTCTCTGAAACATTTCTAATGTTCAAATCACCTTTTTACACCCAAAAAATCAGTGTAATCGCTATCATCATCATCCGGCACTGACATGATGATTGGCCGGACCTCTTCTGCAAAATATTGAACCCTCCTGGCCATAGCCACAGCTCATAAAACCCCAAAAACTGTGCTTTTCTTCACATTTTACAAGAACAAAACATTATTGCGCAATATTTCAGCATGTATGCAGTGTCATGATAACTTTAACAGTGTAAAAAATTGCTTTTAAAAGCCCATGCCCCCCCCCCCCCCAAACAGTATAAGCGTTCCAGACCGCGCTTTAAAGCGCGCTTGCAAACGAAAGGGTTAAGTGGCATTAAAGCCAGGTCTTATTTTGGAAAGTGCTAAAGGACAACATCATTCTTTTGACTGCTTTAGATTAAAAGGATTAGACTGTTTGTGGCAAAATAGAACATTACTGTTAACATCGAAGAAATTGTTGAGGAAAAAGAAGAAAGTCTTTCATATAAAAATCAAAGCCACTTTAGATCTATCCATTGCTGCTTTTCAACAAAAACCTTGTAACTGCAGCTTAAAACAAGCTGCAGTTACAAGGTTTTTGTTGAAAAGCGATGGCATATGGTTTTGCATGAGAATACAGTTTGTCTGCATGTTTTTGGTCAGTGTTTGGTCAGTCTTTGGGGGGTAAAATAAACATTGACCACACTGACCAGTGATTCCAGGAACTTGCTACACCTTGTCAAAAACAATTTGTTCTTCTAAACTATCTCAAGATGAAACAAACAGAATGGTTACATATTGTACCATATTTCTGATAATAAGTGTTCAACTTGTGTTTGGTCAGTCTTTGTAGGGGGGGGGGGGGTAAAATAAACACTGACCACACTGACCAGTGGTTCCAAAACCTTGCTATAAGTACACTTTGTCAGATACAATTTGTTCTTCTAATTAACTATCTCAAGATGAAACAAACAAAATGACAACATATTATACCGTTTACCTGATGATAATAAACATTCACATTTTCCTAAAGTATTCAACGGGTGTTAAACATCAAGAATTAAAATGCCTTTGGAATTATTATGAGAAAAGAGGAATACGCTTTTCCAAATTCTTGTCTATTGAAACCAGCTCTTGTTTGAGAAAGGGTTAACCCTTTCCCGAACGACAATTATTTGGATGTTCCAATTCAAAAGATGCTGAAGACAGCAAAATGGATGTTGATAATGATTAAATTCATGTATGATATAGCATGGAAAACATTGAGACAAAAGGAGAAACTGCTGGTTATCAGCAGTTTCTTCTTTTGCCCCAATGGTTTCCTAAGCCTATTGAATTAGGGACGTCAAAACCAGCTATTGTTTGGGAAGGGGTTAATAAAAGTTACTACCTTTGTTTTACAAAACTATCAAGAGCATTTTTCATGAAAAGTATGGTAAAGTCTAGCATGTCTAGACTTTACATTAATGTAACATAATTTTGCCAGAGATATCACTCCTCTAACCTATGCTTTCTCTGTAGGTATCAGAACCAATTTGTCTTTGATTTGTTTGTTTCATTCATTCATCAATCAACTTCATTAATTTCTCAATCTTAGTTGTCTCTCAAGTATTTATTTACTATGTCTCCATGCCTTTCTTTGCTTTACTTTTCAAAGAATAATAACTAATCATTTTGGTGTACATGTTGCTGTAATGCTTTGGCAAGCTCTTAAGTACATATCTATTTACGATTTATTTCTTCCATTACAGACAGCGATGTCATGATGTAACGTCATCTCGATGACGATGTCTTCACCGGAAGAGGAGTATGGTGGGGGAGATCAGCGTAACCAACATCGTAATGAGCATGGACGGCATGAACGCCACAATGAGCATGGTCAGCGTGAACATCGTAACGAGCATGGTCGTCGTGAGCATCGTGGTGCCGGCGTAGAACCCCACACAAGAGACTCCTCTACCAGTCCTAAACATAGAACACAAGGTAAGGAGGCTTTGAAAGGCAGCATGTAGATATTTGTATTCCAAAACCCCTTACATGAATACTAGGTAGTAAAGTTGCTTTATGGTACTTCTCCCCTTTCAGATTTAGGCAAAGTCAGTTTTTTTGTGTTAACAATTTCTTAACATTTTCGATCTAGACAGACAATTTACATGAAGTAAGGAAAAATAAGCAATTTCCACCGTGGAATGTTTACGATGTCGCACAAAAGTTCTGACAACACATGAATCTCAGTAGTGGTGGACTACCTTAAATTGAACATAGAAGCAGCAAAGGTTCTGCGCAAAGCAGCAAAGGTTCTGCGCAAAGCAGCAAAGGTTCTGCGCAAAGCAGCAAAGGTTCTGGGCAGCAAATGATTAGTTATGATTCTTTTGTGACATGATACATGTAGTGTTACAATATAATTTGATTGTGGCTAAGACAATATTGATGGGTTTGGTGCAAATTGTTGTGGATGTAAACATGGACAGTCTTGTACTGACATGCACCTTACAAGGCATATGTTGTTGTGTATTGGCGGTTACTTTTGAAAACGATGTAACTATAGCTTATCCAGGATGTACATAAGGCAATTTTTACATGACCAACAATATGTGATGCTGTGTATCCTTTCCCAAAAGGCCAAAATTTGAGCTGTTTCAATTTGAGAGGTTTGTCAGATGACGGAATTGTTGTTGATAAAGATATGATTAGTGTAGAAAGTAGCACAGAAAATATTGAGGCAAATGGAGAAAAGAATTATTATCTGCAGCTTTCAGTTTGGACTGGCTTAGGATCTGCATCTTTTTGATTTGAAAATAAATTTCTCTTAAAATTTACATAATTATGAAACTTAAAAAAAGCCATATTACACTAAGGGATACCACAAAAATTTGAATTGTTAAAGTGATTAAATTCGATTTTGAAGAAAATTATAGTCACGAGATAAATGACTATCAGGTAGATATCTTTTTAAAGCAAGATCATTTTTCTTTTAAATTGCCCTAATTTTAAAGAAATTTTAACTCTCTAATAACACCCAGGTGCCTTGGTTTAACCCTTTTATGCACTTTAAACTATCTGCAGCGCTGTAAAGCAATAAGATTAATCCGGGATATCTGCATATCGTCGTTGTAAATGCAAAACCTTGTATCTCGTTTTTGGAAAATTTCAAAGGGGAGAGAAAAAGTGTAATAACTTTTACCAAACTGAAATGTTTTACTTGAAATTTGGACATATTGTCATCAATACTCAGCAGTGAAATATCTAAAAACCTGCAAGAATTGTCTGTAACTGGGCACACAAGTTTGTACTTTGAAAATCGCAAGAATCGACATACAAGGTTTTGCATTTACACTGACAATATGTAATAACCTCGTTTTGGACATTGCGGAGGAAAATTTTGCTGCACTACATCAGAAGCACCTGACCTATAATTCTTGTAACAAAGTTTGTCTGTTACCTTTGCCATTACATGCGTCAAAATGTTTATAATAGCTTGACAAAAAGCTTAAAATAGCTCTAGTATATAACAAGTATAATGGACATCTTTAGATGAAATTAGGCCAATGCACTTTCTAACGCTTAAAAAGAATAGCATTGTGACATTGAAGACAAAGAAGTTTGTAAATTGCGATGAGTTTTGTGCTAAAAATAGACTGTGTTTACCGTTATGTTTTGATAACCCGTCAAGTGTTTTTATAAGATCTCGTAACTACGGCTTGAATCAAGCCGTAGTTACGAGATTTTATAACTACACCCACGAAGATACTATTTGTTTGTCCGAAATTACGTCACGATTAACTAGATAAAAGTGTCCCCTATTGCATTTGAGATCTGATAGCCGAGTGCAGTTAACCCCGCAGTAATACAAATGTACATTGAAGCGTGTATAATTAATGTGTATTTAATAGATTATAACATATACATAATTAATGGGTTTTTTTCTTGAATAATTGTCTGTCTCGGTCTAAATATCACCATGCACGAAACCAAAGGCCGCGTTTTTTTGTTGGACACCAACATTGATATGAACCTTGAATTGTATTGAGCCATTTAGAAGGTCATTCTACAGCTATTTGTCACATATTGAATGCACATGTATCAACTCTGTAAACAAAACCTGGCCTTTCCTCTAATAACGGAGGGAACTTTGAAATATTTAAAGAAAAGATTAGAAAATAAATTTCCTACTTTGTAGACTTTATAAGAAGTCAACCTGAGCCAACTCTGCTGATTCAGTCAATGTCAACCTTGTTTTAAGCAGAAAAAAAGCCTTGCTTGTGAAAAATAATATTAACTGCAAAATCTATTTAGTATTTAAAACTGGTCAGGACCAGAGATAAAAGATTCAGATCTGATAATCTCCATTAAAATTAAATTTGGTCAATAGCAAAGAGGTGACCATTTGATTCAAAATTGATAATGGCAACAGAGACTGAAATTGAAGCAGTTCTTTCTACGAAAAATTCTACGTGTGATATAGCCATTACAATGTAACAGATTTAATTTAGACAACTTGATTTTTTCTATGCATTTAGACGGCCATTATAAGCAGGGGTTGAAAAATTTCTTCAAACCTACTAGTCCTGTAGGACTAGTAGCTCTGAATTTCTACTCGCCCTTACGGCAACCCAACTCGCCCTTAAAGACGAAGAAAATTTTAGACTGTTGGCTCTTACGGATGCATTATTATGCAAATAACATAACTCTTTGACTCTACAAGTAAAGTTTCTTCGGTATAAATGACAGACAGTGCTCGCGCTGGCGATCGCCACTTCAAAAGTCATCTATGCGAATAAGGCAACAATTTTATTAAAAAAGATGGTCAATAAATCGAATGTGGCTCAGACTTGACTCCATCTTTTACCATAAGATCAATCACCGATTAACATTAGGCTACTGTAAACACTTACTTTTTATTTAATTCGAAAGATAGATTAGCTGTCGAAATGGTCGAGTAAGCATTTTAATATGTACAACTACCCGGTAAATGTGAAAGAATTTCTTTGTGTAATCGCGAGGCGGCATAACAGAAAGAGGCAACGCGTCTGTGTTAAAACCATCTAACGTCAGTGTATTTACTACGTAGATAGCGTTTTGTTTTCATTGCGTCATCCAATTTTCCCGCACTTTTCTGGCACGCGCGACTTTTGTAAACAAATCATAGTAAAACGTAACCTTATTTGGGTGCGGAAAAATCACGTGATTATATTGAAACTGGAATGACTACGTCATCAATTGACTGTGTTTGCGGCCTCTTTGATCTCGCTCAAATCATCGCATATGAGTAACACAGATTTACTCTAGTTTCCTTGTTTAGTTTCACTTACGGGATTGATCGACACAAACATGGAAAGGTCGTATTTACAGCGAAATTTATTGTTTCCGATATGAAGTTTAAAATAAATACTTTCTTTTCTATCCTTTATTTTTTCCCCTCAATCAGCGTGATTCAAGTCCTAAATTTGCACTCGCCCCGTCGGACTAGTTCGTCCCCAAATCTACTCGTCCTACGGCATTTTCTACTCGCCAATGCGAGCGGGCGAGTGGATTTTTCAACCCCTGATAAGGAAGCACAGGTTAACACATTTAGATAAAAGGCAGGTTAACTAAGATCTGGGATAGTACTGGCCACCAAGATGATTCAACAGATAGCTTTATAATCGGGGAGAACTCCGTAAAATTTGACAAATGAACCGCGGGCCGACCTGATAGAAAACGGCTCAAAGAGATGACAATTACTGACAATACTAACACAGCTATGATACTATCATATTGCAATAGTACCCTTGACTTTGTCAACTTTGGGGGAATTTAAATTGTGCCTAGGTGGTAGCCCACCCCTTATCAAAAAACTTCCCCTTACCTTCTGACAATTTTTAATATTATTTTGTCATTCATGTAGGCAAAGGGCCTTTTAACCCTTTCCTAAACGACATAATTTTAGGGTGATCCACTTCAAAAACTGCCACAAATGACAAAATGGATCTTATTAAAGATATAATTTGTGTAAAATATGGCACAGAAAATATTGAGACAAAAGGAGAAACTGCTGGTTATCAGCAGTTTCTTCTTTTGTTTCAATGTTTTCCCGAGCCTATTGTTGCGAGCCAGCGGTCGGTCGAAGATGTACAGATGGGGAAAAGAGATGGGGTTGGACTCCAGATAATTAAATTAATTAGAATAAAGAAAACAAAAATCAAAGTGTTTGAGTTCTTAATATAATTTAGACCTTTGTAGATCTAATGATAAAGTTACAACCTACAACAATCCCTAACAATGAATAATTTCCTTCAAAGATGACACAAATAAAAGACGATGTTCGGAAACGCTTAATAAATCTACAACTTTTGTCAAAGAATGAAGTTCCAAAAATTTGTCAGGTGTGAAGCCGTTAAAGAAATGAGTGGTGTGAAACCACTGCCTTAAGACGTAAATAAAATTACCTTAATCAATGAATTAAACAAATTTAAAATTTCCTATTTAATCCTATTGTCAACAAAAGCAAAAATAAAGAATCTTAACTAAAAATAAAATAAAAAATAAAGAAAAAATTAATAACGGAAGTGCTTCCGAAAAAAATGAAGTCTGGAGTCAAATTTCTAAGTCCGAACATGGGCTTTTATAGTATACTGTGGTTTCCAACAATTTTTCTTGTGGGATTTTCAACAGATTTCCAACAAAATAATTTGTTGGAAATTCGTCACACAAAAAATCTTGTTGGAAAATATTACTACGCGAAGTGCTGTAGGTACTTGATAACGAGTTTTGACGACTAAAAACCTACGTAAGACAAACTATGATAAATATCGAACAATAATATGTGTCATCTTTACCTAAAATAAGGATTATAAAACGTAGTTGTGTAATATTTGTTTTTCGAATAAGGCGCTATTTTCTCGGGTGAGATAGAATCGATGAGTCGGTGAATGACGTCATCAATTCTATCACGTGGAGCAATGAAAATCAAAACAAACATGGCTGCCGCGCGTGACAATTAAATATGTCAAATCTTCGAAGAGCCGATATTACACATATTGTACGCTACACAGTTCTAATATGACAACGAGGTGAGTGAGTAATGAATGTGTAAGCCTAGCAGACTGATACAAAAGGACTCGTATCGGCATCTAGACTGGAAATAAGCATTTATTCATTAGAAAATCGAGGTCGAAAGCACTCGAGGTCTGGCTCGTTACATCACCCCCTCCTAATATGCCTAAGTTCCAACAGGCATACAAAAAACAATTCCATGAATTACAATACAAATGGTAAGTTACATGCAAAAGAGTCAATTAGTAATGTTTAGTAATTGTTAAATGTCTTAATGAAATGATAAAAGTCTTGTTAGATTGTTTCATCTGTTTCTGTCTCTGCTGTGTTGTCTGTATCTGTTTTCTCTATCTCTACTATCATCTCTATAATGTTGCTTGTCCATTCTCTCTGTCCTGCTCTTTGTTTCTTTAGTTTCTTCTTTCAACTCTTCTCATCTTTCTCCTCTTCTTTCTTTTCATCTTTCTTTTCTTCTTTCTCTCATCTTTATCTGTTCCATTTGTTATCATTTGTTATCGACCTTGAACACCTTATTTACCTGCAATTATCACTTTCTCATTTTCTCATTTCAGACATGTTGACTGTAATTTACAGGATTACCAGCTGAGTCACATGACGATTATTACTTTCTGCTGGAATGTGATCTATCGGACTCAAAACTTGTCACTCATTCCCGACACCGCCATCCGAATAGCCTTGACGCGCCTACACCCCTTGTGCATCCGCCAACCTATCCACCATGGACTTCCACCACGGGAAATCTTGTGACCTACCACCACAGGTCCTTTAGTTACCCCATCGGATCCTAAACTTGTCGCTCATTCCCGACACCGCCATCCGAATAGCCTTGACGCGCCTACACCCCTTGTGCATCCGCCAATCTATTCACCATGGACTTCCACCGCAGGAAATCTTGCGACCTACCACCACAGGTCCTTCACCCCATCCAGATCACCATTTACAGCTTCAAGCTTCTCATCGGACAAGTTACTTCAACATGGATCTGTTAATATCACTGTCAAATTCTCTCTTGCAGGTTCTGTTCTGATTGTGTTGGTCATTTGTTGTATAAGGCCCAAGCCGCAGTTCTCTCTATCCAGGCTGACAGTCTCACACCCTTCACATCCCATGTGACAGTAAGCTGTCCCGGCCTAGCATCTCTTGATCTGCCCAGCTTCTCCTTTTCCAACAAAAGTTCTGTTTCTCTTCTTTTTGTAGATCTAATCAAAATGAAGTTCTTCTTTACTGCTATTCTCAGTTAAGACCATCCCATTTCAGTCTTCTAGTGTCTTGAGCCCTTGCTGTGTTAAGTCCAAGCCGCAACTCTCTCCAGGCTGACAGTCTCACACCCTTCACACCCTTTGTGACAGCGATCTGCCCCGGCCTAGAATCTCTCTTGAGTAGACCCAGCTTCCCTCATCCTCCAACAAGCCTCAATCCTACTCATCTGCTGCAGTAAATAGACTCCATTCTGTTAGTCTCCTCATACTGTTCAAGGTCCTGGTTATCTGTTTTGTAAATAAAAGGTAAAATCTGAAAGTAAAGAACAAAAATTATGCATGTCAAGGCAAACTGATAGTAAGTGAAAGCTGAAATATTCTAATTCATCTGTTTGTCTGGAGCTTTCTTGATTCTACCTACATATATGTATGGGTTTGTTTCAAACTGTTGCTTGTAGTCATAATGGGTAGCAGGCTGATCAGGGTCTTTCAGATGCAGGGTTGCTTGTTTCTGTTTGCTACCACCTTCTTTGTTCTGCTGGAACTGTGTTCTTCTCATGTACCTGTCTTGTTGTTTGGTGTTTCTGTACACATTGTCTGGTATTACTGTTTTGGTTGCCCCTGTATCTGTTTTGAAAAAAATACCGATTTCCCTTCTACGGTTGCCAGTACGGATAGACTGTTGTTCCCTGGCCTTATTCGGATTGGGTCGGTACTGTGATTAACATCATTGTGGCCATTAATGTTGTTATGGGCCTCACCTCGACCACTAGGCTTGGCCTCTACAAGTTTAAATGGTTCTGCTTTTGTCTGCATTGGTTGGTGCTTTTGTCTTTGTCTTGCTTTTCTTGTTCTTGCCTTTGCTGCTGCGACCTCTGTGGACAGTCTCTGATGAAATTTCCTTCTTCTCTGCATGCAGAACAGGTATATTCTCTCGTACTGTTTATCTGTTCGTGCTGGTTACCAGTTCTATATATGTTGTGCTGGTTACTCCCATCGACGCCTCTGTCGTAAAGTAACGGTCTTACATCACATCTTTCTATTCTGTTTTGTTCTGTTGTACCACTTGCTATGTAAAAATGCCTTTTAGCCTCTGCCTCTGCCATGCAAGATGAACTGGGTCTATTGTCGGTACTGTACTCTGAGTTGTTAGGCTGGTTGCTCAGCGTGTCGCCTCCGGCTGTGCCGCTCTCTTTTCTGCAGGGTGATGATTGTTGTCGCTGTAAACTGTTCTGGTGCATGTTCTCTCCCTGTCGACTGCCACTATCCACCGATTCGATGTCAAGTACTGCACGGTCTCTGTTACTCTCACTCTGCTGTAGCTGTATACTGTGAATGACTGCTGTACTCTGTGTCATCCGTCTGCTGCTTTGCTGTGCCTTTTCTTCTCCCCATTATAGTAATCTGCCGGTTGTGAGTTCGAATCTCTGGATCCACTGTACTGTCATGACTTGTAGTAGATCCCACTTCTTGGACACCAGGTTTATGTTGCGAGCCAGCGGTCGGTCGAAGATGTACAGATGGGGAAAAGAGATGGGGTTGGACTCCAGATAATTAAATTAATTAGAATAAAGAAAACAAAAATCAAAGTGTTTGAGTTCTTAATATAATTTAGACCTTTGTAGATCTAATGATAAAGTTACAACCTACAACAATCCCTAACAATGAATAATTTCCTTCAAAGATGACACAAATAAAAGACGATGTTCGGAAACGCTTAATAAATCTACAACTTTTGTCAAAGAATGAAGTTCCAAAAATTTGTCAGGTGTGAAGCCGTTAAAGAAATGAGTGGTGTGAAACCACTGCCTTAAGACGTAAATAAAATTACCTTAATCAATGAATTAAACAAATTTAAAATTTCCTATTTAATCCTATTGTCAACAAAAGCAAAAATAAAGAATCTTAACTAAAAATAAAATAAAAAATAAAGAAAAAATTAATAACGGAAGTGCTTCCGAAAAAAATGAAGTCTGGAGTCAAATTTCTAAGTCCGAACATGGGCTTTTATAGTATACTGTGGTTTCCAACAATTTTTCTTGTGGGATTTTCAACAGATTTCCAACAAAATAATTTGTTGGAAATTCGTCACACAAAAAATCTTGTTGGAAAATATTACTACGCGAAGTGCTGTAGGTACTTGATAACGAGTTTTGACGACTAAAAACCTACGTAAGACAAACTATGATAAATATCGAACAATAATATGTGTCATCTTTACCTAAAATAAGGATTATAAAACGTAGTTGTGTAATATTTGTTTTTCGAATAAGGCGCTATTTTCTCGGGTGAGATAGAATCGATGAGTCGGTGAATGACGTCATCAATTCTATCACGTGGAGCAATGAAAATCAAAACAAACATGGCTGCCGCGCGTGACAATTAAATATGTCAAATCTTCGAAGAGCCGATATTACACATATTGTACGCTACACAGTTCTAATATGACAACGAGGTGAGTGAGTAATGAATGTGTAAGCCTAGCAGACTGATACAAAAGGACTCGTATCGGCATCTAGACTGGAAATAAGCATTTATTCATTAGAAAATCGAGGTCGAAAGCACTCGAGGTCTGGCTCGTTACACTATTCTCTTAGGGACGTCAAAACCAGGTCTTGTTTGGGAAAGGGTTAAGCCTTTCCAATCAGTTTTACCACAGTCTCTTGGCATTGACAAAACATATTTGTATGTCTGTGTTGCCCTTCAGAAGAATAGCTTCTGCAACTTGATCATGATCTCAAAACTTTAACCCATTACCTCACAGTGATGCCTTTTGACACCAAACAAGATAAAGGCTTTGGAAAACATCGTGGAAAATGAAGAAATTGCTTGTGACAAGCAATTTCTTCATTTCCTACAATGTTTTCTAATTCAAAAGTTGTAAAGTTTTGAAATCTTGTTGCATTGCAATTGTCGTCTACAACTTCTTTCAATTTAGAAAAGCTAAATATTTTGTCGTTTGGTAATGGGTTAATTCCTAGTAATAGGTTTCTTCATGGACTCTATTTGGTAGCAGCCAAAATGGTTGGCTTGAGTAATTGGGCATTTCTCATGAAACTTAAGATCAATCTGCTCGTAGTCATCAAATTGTAAGGTAAGCACATCATAGCTACATCTTTTCAAACTCTTGCTTAACCTTCCTAGTAGACACTTGGTAGATTTAGAATTCCAGCAATATCTTTGCTATATCTTTGATTCCATAAAACATTATTAATCACAACCATAAAAGATAACTGTAGGCAAAACATCTGGCTTTGGGAATTTGAGTAATAAAAATTTATATCCAGATTTTTTTGCTTATTTCTCCCACCATACTTAAGTATATCAAGTAACATTTTTTTCATCAGTTTAGAAAAAAAGTATAAACAGGCAAGATCAAATAACTTTCGAGTCAGACTGGTAACAGATGAATGTTACTGTTGTATATATTAACCCTTTCCCAAACGACAAAATGTTTGGGTGTTCCAAATTCAAAGCTGCTGCAGACGACAAAATTTAAGTCACTTAAAGGGATTTTCTGTACAATATAGCGCGGAAAATATTGAGGCAAAAGGAGAAAGTGCTGATAATCATCACTTTCTTCTTTTGCCGCAATGTTTTCTTAAGCCTTTTCTGATAGGGACGTCAAAACCTGGTCTTGTTTGGGAAAGGGTTAAATATAAACAGTCCAAATGAAGCCAACAAGTTACTTTATACATCTGCAAAGGCATGTGGTGGTTTGTAGGAAAATTAGTCCTTAGCGAAAGATTGGGTGCATATTGTTTTTCTTGCATCCGTCTGTCTGTCCATCCATCTATCTGTCCGTCTGTCTGTCTGAAAACTTAACATTGGCCATTTTGGGGAGCATTTGTGTTTCTCTAACACATTTAATATCACATAATTGACCATGCTAGAAAGATAATTTTTCATAGATTTTAATACTTTGAAGATTGTATTCTGAGTGTTGTCAACAAATTCTGCAATCCAAATCTTAATTCAAGTTCATTAATTTATAAGTATTGTTTTTTAATCGCTGACACTCAACTCTCTTTAAATTGGTTTTAGTTTGTCTTGAACCTTTTTAAATGTCATACTAGAGTACTGAAAAATGAATCCTTCTAGGTCTTGAACATGTTATGAGCATTTTAAGTAGTTCTGCACTGTCTTCATAAAATGAAAGGGCTTTATTGTTAGCGGTAGAGACAGGGTCCTAACTTTTGTTGAGTGTTTGATATTATTTGTGCAATTTGAGAGGGAAATGAGGCCCTGTAATGTTTTTTGTCAGGCTAGTGGTTTAATTACTGCTTGTTTGACTATCATTTGTCATCTATTATACAAAATCAAAACCTTTCCTTTATCAACCCTTTCCCTCTAAAGTGCAAAAATTAAGATTTGCTCAAGTTGGAAAGAATCGCAAATGACAATGGCAACAGAAAAGTTACTGAAGATAGAGAAAATTGACAATTTGTAGCATCATTATATTTGTTTTCAAACCATCAATTAGGTAGAACTTGCATTAGAAATTTTCTTTTCTTTAGTTTCCAGAGAGGATTTGCATGAGAAACAAAGTCCAAAAATATTGCTTTTGAAAATATTACTGTTTGCTACATACAAAAGAAAATGCTGTAACTATGGCATTATTCAAGCTGTACTTACAACATTGTCAAACTTAGCCAGTCATATGCAAGTTGGTGCAGCTTATTTAAATCCTGGCAGTTGAAACCAATATACCACATGGCTTTACTTATTCAATTGTGATAAATTTAGATAAATTCCAAGATGAGGTTGAAAGAACAGAACCATGTCTGTTGTTGCTGAATTTGAGAAAAAGGATGATGGCAAAATTTACATGCTCATTCATATACAATTCAGGGGTTTACCCAGGAATTTGTAATGTTGAAGCCCAATTAAAGTGTTTGGCTGAACATGTTTGCTTTCGCATTAGCGGGATGGGCATGACAGAGGACAGTTGCACTTCTCTAAAGGAGGTTTAGGAGTTTCTCCAGAGAAAATCGTGAATCATTAGTCCGATTTAGTGGCATATGGGTTCTGTATTCATAACCTTTTTCAGACACGATTCTTGGAACTAGAAGACCTGAAGGTCTTGAATCGCTCCACAGGCCTGAGATTCTTTTAAGATTCAGATGATGCTGAAAATTACACCCTTGCAAGATTTATACATGGTTAGTAAGATTATGTGAAAGTTTCATGTTGATTGGTAGATATTTATGGTTGTTTGAGTAAAAATAAGGTCAAAAATGGCAATTTTGTCAATTTCAAGGGGACATAGCTCATGATGTAAATTTCAGATTAAGCTGAAAAGTACACCCTTGCAAGATTTTATGGTCACCAATATTGTGCCAATGTCCTGTCTTGATTGGTCAATATCTGCAGTTGCTAAAGGGAAAACAAAATCAAAATAAAGCTGAAAATGACAATTTTGTCAATTTCAAGGGCACATAACTCATGATATAAAATTTAGATCAAGCTAAAAATTATCCCAGGGCAAGATCTCATAGTCACCAACATTCTCATTTCTGTCCAAGTTTTGTTGTGATTGGTCAATATTTGTAGTTGCTAGAGAGAAACAAAGTCAAAATTAAGCAGAAAATGACAATTTTGTCAATTTCACGGGCACATAACTCATAATATAAAATTCTGATCAAGCTGAAAATTGCACCCAAGCGAGATCTTAATTATCACCAACATTTTGACCAAAATTTGTTATGATTGGTCAATATTAAATTTTTGTAAGCGCTAGAGTGAAAACAAAGTCAAAACAGTCATTTATTAATTCAAGGGCAGATAACGAGACTTTCTGGAATCTGATAGAGGACCACCTAAGGATCATTCCTGTGAAGTTTGATTGACATCCAACAGCTTCTGAGAAGATTTTTAAAGAAAAAGTTGACGACCGGACGGACGCATTCATGCATGACGGACACAGCACCATGACAATGGCCCGCTGGCCTGGAGGCCAGTGGAGCTAAAAATCATGTTGTAACCCGGGCTTCAAGGCTTCTGCCTAGGTAATTGACTGCAATTCCGCATCCACTTGGCCATAGATTAACCTTTTTGGATGTGAAGTGGGCGCGGAGTTTTGTATGTGACAAGATTTTAAATATGATGAAAAAGGAACAAATTTAGTTTCAAATTTGCAGACAAGAACAGAAAACCAGTTTGTACCAATATTTATGAGATACAGTTCAACCAGTTTGTTATAAATTCAAACCTGAGAGGGGAACCAGACAGAAAAGGGAAAACTGCTAATTAAGAATTGATCTGAATTGTTTAGTTTATTTGAGAGTTTGCAGTATAAATATACAACATGTCTACATTAGATGCATTTAGGTTACATAAACAGTTATAAAAATAAGTAATTCTGTTAAGTATCAGCAGACTTTTCATTCTGAAGTTGAAGCAAACCCGCCTGAAAACCAGCCTGAAAATCCTAAATGACTCCAGCATCCGCAATATGACCACAGCAGTTGAAAGGGGTGTTTAACATCAAACCAACAACCTATATGACTTCAGGTGACATGGAATTTAAGAGAACATCATAAGAAAATAAAGAAAAATGAGAGCTTTCTGTCAAATTCACAATATTAGTCTTATGTATCTTGGTATTATAATTATTCATTAATAGTACACCAATATTAACTACGGACAACTTCATTTTCATTGGTTAGATCGGTTAGGTGAACGTCTTACGGAAACATTGCCAAAGTGGTGTCATTACAATGCAGATGTCCCAGTTAATGTTGGTGCACTTCTACATTTACTAATAATACTTTTAATTGCAAACATCTATTATTTCGTAACCCATTACCACACGACAACATTTCAAACTAGTCCAAATTGAAAGATGTTGCAGACGACAAATTCAAGTGAATAAAATTTTACATTTATTGTCATTTTGTATAGAAAACATTGTGGGAAATGAAGAAATTGCTTGTCACAAGCAATTTCTTCATTTTCCACGATGTTTTCTAAAGCCATTATCTTGTGGGGAGTCAAAAGGCGTCACTGTGTGGCAATGGGTTAATTGTGAATGATCATGAAATTGAAGACTAAAGCTGCACTTAAGTATTGTATATTGTTTCAAAACTGTTTCAATTAATTGGCTATAAGTTTTAAATTTTATCGTTTTGTAAAAGGTTAACCCATTACCACACAGTAACTCTTTTTGACTCCCCAAGAGAAAATGGCTTAGGAAAACAATGTGGAAACTTAAGAAATTGCTTGTGACAAGCAATTTCTTTATTTTCCACAATGTTTTCTGTAACCCAAAATTGAAAGATTTTTAAGATGTCATCAACTTGAAATTCTCTTCTGCAACATCCTTCAAATTGGTCCAGTTTAAAATTTTGGCGTTTTGTAAAAGGTTAATTAATTCAAGTCATGAATTTTCTTTAAGAAGAGCATTTTAGACATATTTATTAGTATTATGATTGTCGTACTGACACAATTATTGTACATGTCTTGAATTTGGAATGGATATCAGCCCCACTTGTGATTTAATAACGAGTATGAGTTATGGCGACTTTGTTCGTATGAGTTATGACGACTTTGTTCTCAGGAAGTTCAGTCCATATAGTGTCAATAAAGGTGTTAAGTTCATATGGGGCATGAATATTATATATTGTTCTTTTAACCCATTCCAGCACATTGATGCTTTTTGATGCCACTCATGAAAAAGGCGTAAGAAAACATGAGTGGCAAATGGAGAAATTGCTTCTGACAAGCAATTTCTTTATTTCCCACAATGTCTTCTGCTAAATGAATACTGTAAACTCCTCATAAATGTTCTCCTTCCTATTGTGTCTTTGACCACCGTGAAAGTTCAAAGTGTTTTAGGGTAGTACTACTTTTCAAAATGAAGGTGATGGCACTGTAAGGTTAAATGTAAAGGTCATTTTGCAGAAAAAATTCTATTTTGAAAATACATCCTGTTACTACAATATCATTGTCTAATTATAAGAAGAAAATTCTGGTGGCAAGCATTTTCTTCTATTCATTCTGCTTGTTTTCAGGGATTGGGGTGTTGGAATCTATGAATTAAAATTTACTTTGACATATGCCTGAATTCTGTCTTTAGGAAATGGTTTAAGTAAATATTTGGGAGATTTTTCCATGCCAAGACAAATTTGCAACCTTCTCAATAAAGAGGAATATATTGAAAGATAGTTTGAGTTTGAAGAATTCCTTTTTAATGGGTTCTGTCAAAATTCATTGATGTGTGAATGCTGATTTTTGACATAATTGTGAGGTTTAACCCATCTTGACCTTGCACATCAAGCAATCTAAGGATATTTAACCCTTTCCCAAACAGCCAAAATTTTAGGGTGGTCCAACTTGAAATCGACTTTAGACTTTAGACAATGTAGAAGCTGATTTATATGGGATTCATGTATAGTAAAGCACAGAAAATATTGAGGCAAAAGAAGAAAATGCTGGTTATCAGCATTTTCCTCTTTTGCCTCAATGTTTTCCCAAGCCTATTCTATTAGGGATGTCGAAACTTTGAGTATTTTAGAAAGCATTAACTTTTTACTAACTAATTCCATTATTTGCTGCTTCTTGTGAGAAATTATAAGGAAAATATTTAGGTAAAAGAATGAAATGATGATTGGCTGTAAAGTCTTCTCATCTCTCAATATTTCCTGTGCTTTAACACACACAAATTCTGTTTTTATTGATGTCCATTTTGTCTTTGGCAACATCTTTCAAAATGGAAAAGTCTAATTTTGCCGTTATGGGAAAGGGTTAAAGGCATTTTAAGGCTGTGGGTTGTCACTTGAGTGCTTATTTTATCATGAAATGAGAATTTGATGTTTTGAAAAATACTTTTGTCATGTTTTTAAATTGAAAAGGGGCCAAGCTTAATCAGATCAAAGGCAAGAGGCATTTTGGGGCTTTATTTAACCCCCTCAAATTTCCTGTTGCAATGATGTCCATCTTGGAAGAACTGCTATATTGATAAGACGTCCAATCATATCTTTTACATCTACACGGGTGGTAAACAGAGAAACTAGCTCCAAAAAGAGTCAACGGTATTTTGTTTCCTCGTGACATCCGGCCTCTGCCGAGGTAGTTGCATAGAGCGAAAATCTGTAAACAAAGGTAGGTCACGAACACATTTTTCTACAATTATTTCTTTAACAACGAGTTTTTGAAAAATCCGGCGATGCTGTAATATGAAGAAATGGTCTAAGTTTGTTGTGCACGAGAATATTCGGTGTTATTAAGCAGAGTTTGAATACAATCGTTGAAAAACATTTCAAAATCGAAAGAAAAACATTTCTTACTTTCGATTTTGAAATGTTTTTCAACGATTGTATTAAAACCCTGCTACTAATACCGTATACTCCTGTGCACAACAAATTTCGACCATCTCTTCATATTACAGCATCGTCGGATTTCTCAAAAACTCGCTTTAAAAGAAATAATTTTAGAAAATGTGTTCGTGACCTACAAATTTTCGCTCTATGGAACTACCTCTTTTTGGAGCTAGTTTCTCTGTTTACCACCCGTGATCTAGGGATATTTTAGAAACAACTTCTTTGAACTGCACTGTCATCATGTAATTCTCCTGCATGGAGAGCCCACTTTGGAAATTTTCTTTCGAAAACCCACAGAAAATTATTTTTTGTGCTCCCGTATCAAAAGATGGGGCATATTGTTTTACTCTGTCTGTTCGTCTGTCTGTCATTCTGAAAACTAAACATTAGCATTTTAAGGGGCATTGGTGATTCACAAACATATTTTGTTTGAATTTAAAGCTTTTTGTATTATAAGAGCTTGAGAATCACAACCTTTTCTATTGATATACTTTATGACTCCACAAGGTACATCAAAGGCATATAAACTGTAAAAAGTATGCTTCAATCTGGAATTTCATTGAAATATGATGCTTTATATTTCATGTTCATTGAACTCAAGAGTACAAAAAAGTCATCAATGTTTTCAGTAGAGCAGACTCTTATTCGTGAGTTCCTAGTTTCGATTCCTCATGGGCATGTTGAATATGCTTTAATAATGTCTCCAAACAATGGGTTTTAATCGTAAACCTAAGTGGGATTAGAAGTTGGAGGCTTAGAAAAGAAGTATTTGTGAAAAATACAAATCAGTTGTAGATAGAAATGAGTGAAATACTGTTAAAAGAGCTACCAAGAAAACGACAAAGGGCTCATTATCTTATCCCAGACATAATTGAACATTTCTAATTAATCTTTTTATGACATCAATCTTTAAATTTGTGTGGTAATAGGTCACAAACACATGACATTCATCCTTGAAATGTCTACACCACACAACAAAATTTTAGACTTGTTCTAAATATTGAGACAAAAGGAGAAACTGCTGGTCATTTTATCCCAGACTTAATTGAATATTACTAATCAATCTTTTTATGACATCAATATTTATTTCGCAACATCTTTTTTGTCGTTAAGAAAAGTGTTAAAATGTCATCGTATCGTTCTACAGGTAACACTGAGGTCTGAACCATCCATCTTTGTATGCAAATATCATTGTATAAAGGGCGGAATAGAAAACTTGCAATTCATTTACATGTGTTAATAGCCGTGAGCATTAGGACACACAAAATATTGTCGACTACATTCGGAAATGACGTAACTACAGCTTATTCAAGCTGTAGTTACGACATTTTCAAATGTTGTCAACTTAACAATATGTTGTATGCATGAGGCTTTGTAACAGTTTTGGGGGGCTTTTGTATACATGCATTATTATGAATATAATCAGTCTGCATTTTCAAATGGAGCCTGTTCGGGGAAGTGAAAGGGGAAAGGGGTCTATAAAACAAATTTAGACTATTTGCATTCTTAAGATTTTGCTATGATATTCTTATCAGTATCAAGAAAATTTGTCTTTATTGAGATGCTCTAATGTAATTATTTTGATTATCAACAATTCCTCTTTTTCTCTCAACATTTCCTACTCTTTAAAAATACACATTTTCTTCTTTTGACATCAATTATTTTATCGTCTGCAACTCCTTTCAAGTTGAAGCACTCTGATATTTTGCCATTTTGGAAAATGTTATTTAACCTATTCCAACACAGCGTGACTATTTTTGACGCCCCACAACATAAAGGCTTTGGAAAACATTATGCAAAATGAAGAAATTGCTTGTGTCTGACAATGATTTTTACCCAAAAAGAAAAAAAAATATGTCAAATTGTCGTCTACAACATCTTTGAAATTGAAACAGTCTGATATTTAGGCCATTTGAGAAAATGTTAAAATAGAATAAGCTTAATATATTTAAGTCGGAAATCAAGGCGTTAAAAGTACAGTGAGCGGATGCAATTATTATTATTGACAATTAATTTTCACATCAAAGTGTTGAGAGTATTTATCTGAGGTGGAGATCGGCTCATAAAACAGCAAAGAAACGTATAAAAATTAAAATAAGCCCTTCAGAAATATACACTAAATGATGATAGAGATTGAAATATCAAAGATGGGAATTATCGATTCTTATTAGATTATTTTGTATGAAAGAAATTCTTTAAATTTCTCTAAATTCAAGAATATTTAGATAAATAAACATGTTTGAACTTAACTAATAAGGTGTAAAAAAATAGGTCTGACTTAATTACATTATGAATGATGTGGGCGAGAAGCTAGGTTTTAAGAATTATGAAAAGAGGAGAAAATTTATGTTTTGAAAAGATAGATTTTGAACTATATGAAAGAATGGTTTATCCTTCAAATATCTGAATTTCCTTCAGAAAAAAAGTCTTCTTTTCTTTAATTGTTTTCACTGCATTTACCGTCAGGGACAAATTTGGTGCAATCGTAACAAGCTAGACTTGTAACACAGGGGTTGCAGGTTTGATCCCCGCCTCCCAAGTCTTTTGGATGAGACTTTACACCAAGGTCCCGCATTTGATCAAGTATTGTAATAGTTATGCTTTGATAATTTATTTTCTATTTTTCTCATTTTTGATGTTTGATGAATAAAAATTACAGGAAAGAAATAACACTCATAATACTATTATAATGTAGGACTAAAAACTCTTTTCAATCCAATCATTTAAAGCCACAGCGGAATCATTACCATATGATGCACAGACACCTAAAATTTCCTAGCCCTGTAAAAGTGGTACAAAATATAAAGTGTGGTCTTGAGTTCATAAATGGTGGTCTGCTTCCCATGAAGCTTTGTTGTTTGTGGGAAACTTCTAACAAAAGTTTCTGTAACAATGATTTACAAACTTTAAAATATGAAAATTTCTTTTTGTAACTTTATGAAACTCTATGTTGTTGGTACTCATTAGAAGCGTCTCGTTGAGACGGTTCTAATGAGTACCCACAGTATAGGGTTTCGAGCAATATTATGGGATTTATTGATAGATTTCCGGCAGATATCTGGCCCAGTAAATGCAGAGTTACCTGTAAACGAGCTAATTACCAGGTGTCAGATTCAATCATAAAATCTATCTTTATCTACCAAGCTTCTGGTGCACTTTGATTGCAGGTAATGCTTCACTTAACCCTTTCCCAAATGGCTAGATTTTGTGTTTGTCTAAATTGAAAGTTGTTCCAGATGACAATTGAAAGTAGATAAACGAGCTAATTACCAGGTGTCAGATTCAATCATAAAATCTATCTTTATCTAGTGAGCTTCTGGTGCACTTTGATTGCAGGTAATGCTTCACTTAACACATTACCAGACGACAAAATTATGGACTGGTTCAAATTGAAAGTTGTTGCAGATGACAATTGAAAGTAGGTAAACAAGCTAATTACCAGGTGTCAGATTCAATCATAAAATCTATCTTTATCTACAGTGCTTCTGGTGCACTTTGATTGCAGGTAATGTTTCACTTAACCCTCGTTTTACGAATATCATTAGCCCAGTGAATATGAAGTTGTTTTTAGCTGACTTTTTCCAAGAAGAGAGAAGCTATTTCAGTCACTCTGATGTTGTCATTGATCATCTCAGTGTTCTCCCCAGCCCAATAAGCTGTATCGGCCCCACTACAGCTTCATGTAAATCAGATTAATGCCACTACAGCTTCTAAAATACTCCACAGCTTAATTTCTCCAAAATGGTCACCAAATATAGGCATTTTGAGGTGTTTCAAGTCAAAACTTGAGATATTTTGCATTTTCGAATTACAAATGTAATAATTTTGTATAAAAACATGATGAGAAAAGAAGAAATTGCTCATTTTGAGCAATTTCTTCTTTTCACATCATGTTTTACTCATAATTATTAAATTTTGCATTAATACTGCATTTCAAGGTATCTCGACGCTTATGTTATTTGCCACTACAGCTTCAAATAATTCTGTGGGGGACCCTGCATCTTCATATCATTACATATAATAGTGCAGCTTTATATTCTTTGATAAAAGTTTTACGCAAAAGTTTCTACATTGTGTTTGTATATTTACTAAAGCTATTGCATTGAAACTTAGCACATAATGTGTTGTCGCCTATTATGGGGTTATTCACCAAGTTCCACAACTCTTACAGGCATTGATTATGACTATTTTTCAAACTTCAAACTTTGTTTAAGATTTTACATGCAAGCTGATGACTCTCAAAGCTACTGATGCTTTTCCTTTGAAACTTTGCAGTAATAAGTATGACCTGAAAAGAATAATAAAAACCAAGTTGTATGATATACTGATATCCTATTAGACAAAATTATGTCCATTTATATACCCCTTTTAAACTTTGTGTTTAAGTCATTATCCAGCTTTTGACAGTTAAGTGTGTTGTCTAGTTAATTAAGAACCAAATTAGGCAATATTTCGCTTATTTGTACTGTATATTGAGTTATTACAAATGCTGTATATCATAATTCAGTGAAGCTTGATAATAATTGTGATCATGAAGTGATAACTTTTTCCCAAACAACATATTTTTAACGGTCATCTTATTTTAAAGATTCTGTAGACGAGAATGAATGTTGATAACGAATAGGATTTGTGTGTGATTTAGCGCAGACAGAAAATATTGAAGCAAAAGAAGAAAATGCTGGTTATCAGCATTTCTTCTTTTGTCTCAATGTTTTCCTAATCATTTTCTCTTAGGGAAGTGAACTCCGAGCCTTATTTATGAAGTGTTAAAACACTATAAATATCACTTTGTTAATGGGCTTGTTTACAGCTTTATTGCAACACTATCGTGCATTTAGTATCTATCTTACTGAGCCATAAAAATCACTCAGCTATGTTTATGATATATCTTTTTTTATTTTTCCTTTGTTTCTGAAGTAGAGCCCTGATGTTAGCTCAGCGGATAATGTCATGGTTTGGACATAGCTCAGCCATTGTCAGTTTCAACATTTTTGCCACCTTTTTTTCCCCTCACCAATTGATGAAATATTTATGAATTATTTAAGTGAGATGATAAGCTGAAAGCATGGATTTGATGTAGAATCTATTACTGGTGAGAGGAATGCTAGGAATCCATGGTTAGGTGCTCTAGTTGCAGCAATATAACTAAAATGCAGTTAAAAGTGGTGTTAAACCTGTTTCAATATTTCATTTGTGAAATAGGATGTTTCTTGTAATAGTTCATATAGTCCTTAGGCCAGGACCAGGAAAATGGGGTAAGTATTACCAGAAAAAAGGACAAAAGGACACCTATATATATTTGTAGATATACATCTGACGGATGTTTTTCAGTGATGATATCCGACATGAAGAGTAGCTAAATATGTTTTACCCTTACCTTTATATAGGTACCCTTCACGACGTGAATGACAATCTGGTTTGGGGTAAGGGAAAGGGAAAAATTAATAAAAAATATCAAATGAATGTTTAAATCTATTTATTTGAACCCATATGTATGAGCATGTATTTAACTACTTATGAATCATGATTTTTTAAATTATGTAATTATTATGACGTCATTACTCCTCTTCAAAATATGCTTTATGTGCAATCAAGTATAAGAACTGGCCGAAATATTCGAAAAAGTATTTTTCTATAATTATCATTTATTTCTAATGCAAGAAGACATGGTTTTTCATAAAGTACATTATCTTAGAAACATTTTGAGCGTTGTTTGCACTCTGGCCGTCGGGGCTTTTGGCTGTAACCCTTATCTTAAACCCTTAACCCTATCATTTTTTGCATTCAAATTTATAAAACTCATTTGGTCATATTTCCATTGAATATTGACCTACATGTGTCAAAATGGTATCAAATGAAAGCTTATGACTCACTCTTTTGTTTGTAGTTATCTTATTAAAATTATCTCATTTGCATATTCATGAATATTAATGATTTCCCTTAAAAATTCCTTTTTTTGGCGAAAATTTTGATAAATACTTTCCAATACAAGGCGTTTCTTTTCAGGGGGAATTTTGAAAACATGATTTTTCTTAAAGAACATTTTATTAGAAACATTTTGAGCCTTGTTTACACTCTGGCGGTTGGGGCTTTTTGCCGTAACCCTTATCTAAACCCTTAGCCCCATCAAATTACTTATGTAAATTTTGAAAATGAATTCGGCCATATCTTCATTGAATATTTGCACACAGTTGTCAGAATGATATCAAATGAAAGCTTATGACTTATTCTTTCATTTTAGTTATGTCATGCAAATTAGCTCATTTGCATATTCATGAATCTTCCTAAAATTGCGATTTTCTACGGAAATTTGGTAAATACTTTCCAAAACGAGGCATTTTTGTGCAGGGGAATTACGTAAACATATTAAATCTTAAAGAAAATTGATATATCAAACATTTTGAGCGATGTTTGCACCTAATTTGGCCGTATGGGCTTTGGGTCATAAACCTTATCTAAACCCTTAACCCTATAAAATTGTCCAGTCATTTCAAAACGTTTTTGGTCATGTCTTGGTTGAATATTGACCTACAGAAGTAAGAATGGTATCAAATGAAAGTTTATGACTTGCTCAATAATTTACCATAAATTTTATGCAAATTATCTTATTTGCATATTCGCGAATATTAATGACACTACTTAAAACTGTGACCCGTTTTGCGAATTAGGTTTTTGTTTGGTAAAAGTGTCATATCTCTGTTTTACTAACGCCATTACTGTAAAACTTTGCACATACCTCTATGACCATGGTACCAACCTCAAGACAGATATCTATTGCTCTAGCATTTAATGTCAAGCAATTTTTACCTTTTTGTTGCCTAGAAATTCTTCATCAAACTTTAATGAGCATCTTTCAAACATCTGTCACAAATAAGTTTGTTTCTGTCATAACTATTGCTTTCAAACTTGGCATTTGCTCTTGCTTCTAAGATCAGCATCTGTTATGTTATCTAGTAACAGTTAATGTTCATTCGTTTGGCATATTCACTCATTTTCATGCAAGATTCAATCATTTTTAGCATCCGTAATTTTGCATCTTACCGTAAATCTGCTTAAATATAAGGGCAAAACAACCCTTTTGAACGTAAAATAATACACCCTAAATCCAACATCAAATAGAAAATAATGTCCCTAAAGTTTAGGAAAACACTGATACAGTAAACTGAATACATTATTATAAATAATTGTTTAATATTTTAACACGTTCTTTGCACAATTTAAACTAATGATTGAATGATTATGATGATGAACAGAACTGATTAGATGGTTCAAATGATCTCGTTTGATACTTTAAGAATTCAAAGTAGAATCAAAACACATGGATTAACAAAAAGGGCAACTGCAATACATGTATATTGAAAGTTTATTGACATCGTTTAAAATTAAGGTTGTAGGTCGTATGCATGTATAGCAGATTCTTTAGGGGATAGCTAGATCTATGGCAGAAGGTATAAATTTTGCCATTATAGTGTTTTCATTATTAGCTCACCTGAGCACAAAGTGCTCAAGGTGAGCTATTGTGGTCACTTTTTGTCCGTCGTCCGTCTGTCTGTCTGTCTGTCCGTCCGTCTGTCTGTCCGTCCGTCCACAATTTCGTGTTTACACTCTAGCATCTACAAATATAAGCCAATCTTGACCAAACTTGGTCAAAACATGTATGATCATAAGATCTCGGATGAGTTCGATTATGGGTCAGATCGAACTAGAAAGTTGCGAGTTATCTGCCCTTGAATGCGAAAAATACCTAGTTTTGACATTGTTTACTCTCTAGTATCTACAAATATTGATCAATCAAGACAAAACTTTGACACAATGTTGGTGACCATAAGATCTCGGATGAGTTTAATTTTCGGTCTGATCGGACCAGAAAGTCTTGAGTTATGTGCCCTTGAAATTGACAAAATTTCCATTTTCAACTGTTTTCAACTTTGTTTACACTCTAGCATCTACAATTATTAACAAATCAAGACAGAACTTGGAGACAATGTTAGGGACTATAAGATCTTGTATGAGTTTGATTTTCAAATTGATCGGATTAAAAACTCAAGAGTTAAACGCCCTTGAATTTGACAAAATTGCTGTTTTCGACTGTTTTTGACTTTGTTTACACTCTAGCATCTACAGTTTTAGATCAATCTAGACACAACTTGAACACAATTTTAGGGACCATAAAATCTCGGATTAGTTCGACTTTCAGATTGATTGGATAAAAAAATTATGAGTTATATGTCCTTGAATTTGACAAAATTGATGTTTTCGATTGTCTTCGACTTTATTTACACTCTAGCATCTACAATCATGGTCCAATCAAGACAAAACTTGGTCACAATTTTAGGGACCATAAGATCATGTATGAGTTTGATTTTCAGATTGATCAGATCAAAAAGTCATGAGTTACATGCCCTTGAATTTGACAAAATTCCCGTTTTGCACTGTTTTCGACTTTGTTTACACTCTAGCATCTACAATTATTGACCAATTAAGACAAAACTTGGACACAATATTGGTTAATATAAAATCTAGGATGATATCGATTTTCAGATTGAATGGATGAAAAAGTCATGAGTTATATGCCCTTGAATTTGACAAAATTGCAGTTTTTGACTGTTTTCGACTTTGTTTATACTTTAGCATCTACAATTATTTACTTATCAAAACAAAACTTGGACACAATTTTGGGGACAATAAGATTGCAGATGAGTTTTATTTTCAGATTGATTGAATTAAAAAGTCATGAGTGATATGCCCTTGAATTTGACAAAATTGTCGTTTTCGACTTTTTTTTCTACTTCAGCATCTACAATTATTGACCAATGAAGACAAAACTTGAACACAATATTAGTGACTATAAGATTTATGCCCCCCTATTGAAAGATCAGGGGCATTGGTTTTACTGATGTCTGTCTGTCCATCCGTCTGTCAGTCCGAAAATTTATTTGAAAACTTAGCATTGGCCTTTTCTCCGAAAGTATTCCATATACAAAGCTCAAATTTAAGGCGCGTTCCCATTGCGGACCAAATCAACTCGATCAAGCAATCAAGTACTGATCAAGCTTAAATTGGTCGGCAAGAGTGATCAGGATGATCAAGTGTGGTTGACAAAAATGATCGAGAATTGATCAACAAGAAATAAAGAAGAAGTCGTGAAAATAAATTTGATGAGGGAAGTTAGACAATTAAGTTGATCAAGTTGATTTGGTCGGCAAACGCGGCTTTAATATGTATCTTTATTTTAATAATATTGATCTGTTCCATACAAAATGACCTTTCTCAAGGTCATCCATTAACCCTTATCAAGCCTGAACATGAAAACTTGACATGAAAGCCTAACATTGGCCTTTTCTCCAAAAGCAATGAATATACAAAGCTTGAATTTGGTATGTAACCTTCTTTCAATGATATCTGTCAATAAAAGGTCATGGTCATCCATGTAAGTCAAGGTCAAATATCAATTTAGGTCATAATTTTAGAAAAAAAATCCATTATGGGGTCATTTGTGTTTCACAAACACATCTTGTTCACTTTGTTTTTACTCTTATCACCACAAATATGCTCAAATCAAGATGACACTTTCCATAACATCTTGCATGAGTGTAATTTTTAGCTTTGCCAACAATTTCTCACAACCTGAGTTATGTGCTCTTGAACTTGACAAATTACTATTTTTGACAGTTCTTACTCTAACAGCTACAAATATTTACCAATCAAGACAAAACTGGGAAAAATGTTGGTAATTATAAGATCTTTTATAAGTGTAGTATTCAGCATTGTCATAATCTCACATGTTCTTGATTTTGTCAAAATTGTGGGTTTCAACTCTTTTCACTCTTAACATATACACAATTGAGACAAAATTTTAATCAAACATTGTTGAACATATGATCTTACATTTGTAAAATCAGGAATGCTGAGTTTTATGCCCTTTAATGTAACACAATGGCTGTTTGTGACTTTTAGCATTCTGAAATATTGACCAATCGAGACAATATTTGGAGAAAATCTTTCAGAAGATAAGACCTTGCATAGATAATTTCTAACCTGATTAGATTCTTGCATATGGAGTAATCAGTAATGTGCCTTGAATTTAGAAAATTGTCTTTGCCGACTTTGTTTTGTTCTAATATCCACAAATATGATTATCAAAATGTTGTTGACCTTTGGGTAGTCCACCCTAGTTAGATTCATGCAACATAAAATTTGTTTGAGCTACCTCGGTAAACATTTGTACGTATCTGACTTATTCTGGGGATATTGTAGACATTTGGCGGTGGTACATTCTACCGCCAAATGTTCAAGACATTGCATGAACAATTCCAACATCCCATGAATCTCATTAGGGGTGGACTACCTTAAGATGTTGCAAGGACGAGTTTGTAACATAGTGATATATTATCATTTTATTTTTCAGGCACAGCCTGGATGACAGCCTAGCTTGGATCAGTCAATATCAACAGTATTCATGGTCAATTTGAATCAATATTGAATATGGGAAAGAAGCAATTCTGTGTTAAATGATAAAGCACAGTCAATTGTTCAACTTTTTTCCAAACCATAATGAGAAAATTATCTCAGACATCACAACAGTCTCTTGGAGTAATTTATCATTAACCATTTCTCAAACAATTTAGGGAACATTGACAGAAAAGAAGGAAATGCTAAGAATCAGAACTTTACATGGATATTCAAATGCCTTCCAATTTGGAATATTTTCAGTTCAATAATATTTCTTGTTTTCCACAACTTTCAAGTTAGATAATTGTACAATTTTCATATCTGGAAAGAGACATTAGAATTATCACCAGTATAATGGAAAAACTATGATTTTTTTAATGTGACTAGCAGGCTAAAAGGGACCTTCTGGGAGATCAATAAGAGAAAAATTTGAGAACAGATCAGACTTCAGAAGTCAACCATATCATGTGTATAGAAAATGAGCATTATAGTTACGGTACATAGGAAATATTTTAGATCCAGAGCATTACCTTACAGTGAAAAGTTTTGATTCTTGTCATTCTGTTGGGGTTTTTCAAATCGACATGGGATGATAGTTTTTCACATTTCTTAGAAGGTTCCTTTTAGTGGGCAGTTTTATATGAAAAAAATATATAGTTAGAATCATAGGCATTTTCCTTCTTTTTTAATTAGAGTAAAGGTTTGGGTACCCGAAGGCGTCAACCCAGTACCAGGTATTTGGTATTTACCGAACATGCTGTTGGTGATAGTTGAATGTTTTTTGCAAAAAAAAAAAAAAAAAAAAAAAAAAAAAATAGATTTTTGATATAAAACAATTTACGAATGGTCCAAATTTTGAAGAGATAGTGTGTACAAAGTGATGATTTGATAATTTAATTACTCATTTTTTCAGTTCAGTAGACACATTTACAGAATGGGAGGAAATGGCATTTGTAATTGGTTACTATAGGAGTAAGGTTATAGAGAATCTATGAGTTTATTGAATAATGAAATGCATATACACTATCACCATTGATCGGAAGGGTTTCAGATTGGGTCAACGGCCTTGCTGATCACTGCTGTATTGTATCTAAATGTTATTAGCTCTTATAAAGAGAACAAATTTTATATGTGATCTAGCACCAAAAAAAGACTTTCTGAGAATTTGTTAATTTATCTCTTCCTTGTGGGTTTCCTTCAACTTTCTTAACCCTTTTCCAAACAATACCTGTTTTTTATGTCCTTACTATAAAACGTTTTAGAAAACATTGTGACAAAAGAAGAAAATGCAGATAACCAGGATTTTCTCCTTTAGCCTCAATACTGGCTGTACTATGATGTACACAAATGCATCATCCGGACAAAAACCCCACACACACCCCTCCGCCTCCCGGGAATTAGCCAAAAATTGAATTTTCACTATATAACGTTATAGTCAGGGGTAAAAGTTTTCAGGCATATGCCTGAAGTTCAGGTTTTTGAGTATTCCAAAATGCCCCATTTTCTTGATTTTTACTATATAAATACAGACTTTTCCAGGTTTTCAGGTTTTTCAAAATTTTCAACTTTTACCCCTGTATAGTGCAATGTTACATATTTGACACATTTAAGTCATCAGTTGGGCTTGGAACCTGGTACTAGCATTTTTATGCCCCTGTAACGAAATATCAGGGGCATATTGTTTTACTTGTGTTGGTCTGTGTGTCCATCCATCCGCCTGTCTGTCTGTCCGAAAGACTTAACATTGGCCATTTGGGGGGCATTTATGTTTCACGCTTTTTCAAGAACTTAAAGGAATCAGGCAAATAACATGCAAAATAGGACCCACTCAGAATAACCTTTCACTATCAAGCACAGGAAAGTGTATTTGGAAACACACAGTTGAAAAGATCTCATTTATGTTAATTTACTTTTGATCTCAGAAAGTCCTTTTTTGCTTGATGGATCACATTTGTCCAAATGTATAATATTTACTTTCTTTTTTTATAGGATATTAATTCTTCATTGGACTTTAACAAAGTGACATTAGACTATATAAGGATTATTTACTGTGAACTGTGTGTATAATTATCGTGTATAAACAGTGTATAAATAAAGGGATTTTGTAGATATATAGATTACAGAAAAGATATTGGATATAGTAAATATAAAGTGACAGCATAGAGTGATTGAAACTTCTTTTTGAGGAGACTTGTGTGAAGAAAAGCCTTTTCTTGAGAGAAACCGGTAATCATTGAGTGAGTATTGTGAGAAAGCAGTTATGTTGTGGTTATTAGAGTATTTATTCTTACCAAACACCAAATTTATACAGACTTGCATAGAATTTGCTTTATGGCCACATCCAGGTATACTTGGGAAAGTGTAAGAGGAGGAAGTCAAGGTTATGTCTTTTATACGCCTGTTGAAGACAGGAAGTATTATGGGATCACCTGTGGTGTCCACTTCTTTGACTGGACTATTACCTTTGTCACCTTATGTTGGATACTCTTGAAACTTGGCAGTTATATTCTTATAATTACAGGGTGCTATGCATGAGAACTGTAACTCTACCTAGCGTAATTTATGAGTCCAGGGATAAAGACTTAGGGGCCCAGAATAGCAAAATTCAATACTTAACATTAAGGGTATGGGCATTTTCTCCAAATATTCAGGGGCCCAGCCCAAAATCTAGGGGCCATTGGCGACTTGGCCCCTGCTAGTCTTCATCCCTGGAGTCATTGCCCTTTGTTGTTTTTATACGCTGCCGGAGGTGGTGGTATATTGGTGTCATCTCTGTCTGTCCATCCGTCCGTCCATACATATATCCGAACATACATCAACTTTTCTTGTGGGAGCAACTCCTAAGTTTCTGGCTGGATCTTTTTGAAACTTGGTCAATGTTATCCCCTTAATTGGTAGATGTGCATGAAGGAAGGATTTTATGGTTCAGTGATTTTTGCCTGAGTTATGCCCCCTTAGAAGTTAGTCTCTGGGGTGGCGTATATTGTGACCATGGCACTCTTGTTCTCACTTGAATCTTGACCAGGTTGACAGCAAGCAGTGTGGCGGGCGTATCTTGTGACAGTTTGATATCTTGTTTCATAATGCTTGAACAGTAGATGAAATTTCAACATAGATTTCGGACAAAGCCTTTAAGTTGGAGCACATGGTTAGGTTTGTTATTGTGCACAAATATCAATCCTTTCAATCCTGGATGACTCCATTTTGATCGTTAGTTGAGTGTCTCAAGAAAACATTGCTAAAGTAGGAATATTATATATATATAATGCAGATTTCCTGGATTAATGGTGGTGCAATATAGTCTCTTACCTATACATTTGTATTTGGAAATGATTGTTTATTGCAGCAGTGAACCCTTTTGTATCTTAACCCTTCCCATACTACAAAATTTCAGACAAAACACATTTGAATTGATTGGTACTAGAAACATTTCTTTACAACAGAAAGGGAAAGGTCAGGGTAAAGAAGAAAGTTCTGCTTATCAGCATTTTCTTATTTCCCTTCTGGTTTCCATAGTGTTCTCAGTCCATGGACTGTTTTGGGAAACGGTTAAGGTTGATAGGGATGGGAGGGGGTAATATATATTTTACCATTTCTATTTCAGGAATGCCAAGGTTAAAGCGAAAGTCTGTTTCGCAGAGGAATGTTGCGATGCGGTCCCTGATGAGGTCCAGACGCACTGCGAGAGAGGGTGATGGTTGTGGTGATGGTCATGGTGATGGTTCCGGCCCTGGTGTTGGATCCAGGAAAGCAGATGAGGGTCGAGATGACCCTACAGGTCTTATACGGTCTGTGCCTGTTACAACTGCTTCGGCAGTTAGGCCATCTGTTCAAAGGGTGCAATGTAAGCAGATGGAGGTCGAAGCCCGCCTCTTTAAGCCCTCAGTCGGGCCATCTGTGCAGGGAATCAGTTGTCAGACGGAGGTTAATTCCCGCCTCAGTAAAACGTCTGTGTCAGATCATTTGCTCAGTAGCTTGTCAGATAATTTGCTCAGTAGCTTGTCAGAGAATCTACCTAGTTGTTTATCAGAAAGTCTACCTAGTAGTGTATCTGAAAATTTGCCCTGTGATTTGCGAAATGATGACATGCTTAAGGAGGTGATCATTGAATCAAGTGATGAAATGGCCAACAGAGGAACTCTTGAAAAAAAATCAAATGATACTGAATCTCAATGTACTAAATCTGAAATAAGTACATCTGCCATATATGAGTCATTTAGCTCTTCCATTGATCAAGGTTTACATGTTGCTAGTAGATTCAAGTACAATAATCCATTTAACTGTACAGCATTAATATTAGGTTCATACAGTCAATATGATAGAAGATTTTCTGTGAATTCAAGAGGGAGCCAGTGTACAATGAATGCATTGTGTGCTTTAATATATGCACATTTTTCAAGTGTATCATCAAAAATAGATGAAGTTTTGACAGTTGGTGATCAGTTGTATCAAAATATTTTGCAAACTTTGCAGCAACAAGGTGAATTTAAGCACAGACATCTTTCTCTTGATGAAATTCCGGAAAAAGTTAATGTATTATCAAGACAGGTTCTAGTTCAAAAGAACAATATTATATCAGGAAATGCTGTTGACCAGCTTGATGATGATGCATTTCCATCTTTGCACAAATCCTTACAAACTGCCTTTCTAAGCGTACAATATGTTTTAGTGATGATTGGTGCTATATGCTCTGCAGTGTTTGTTAAAGGTGACACATTCTGGCTTTTTGATTCACATTCACATGGAAACAATGGAATGTCCAGTACTGATGGTAAATCACTGTTGATTTCTTTCCCTTCTCTAGATGAAATTGTAACCTTTTTGTATGCTATGTATGAGAGCATGGGGATTGAATTGTCTTCTCCATATGAAGTTTTGCCTTTGGCATTTACATGCCCACATGACAGAGATGGTCTTTATTCTAATTTGTTAAGAAAATACTTTGAGGATCAAAGAATTAAATCTGAGATGAAATCTGCAAAGAAATCACAAAATACTAAAATACCTTCAGTCAAAGATAGTGATGTTCACAGAAAGGAATATTTTAGAAAATATAAACAAGCTAAACGTTCTGATTCTTTGTTCAAGGAGAAAGAGAAAGAAATTCAGACTACATCAAAACGAAAAGCAAGAAGTCAAATGGTCTTTAAAGAGAAAGAAAAAGAAATTCAGACTGCATCAAAGCGTAAAGCAAGAAGTGATATGGTATATAAAGAAAAAGAAAGAGAAAGTCAGTCTGCATATAGACGCAATGTAAGAAGTGATATGGTCTTTAAAAGGAAAGAAAGAGAAAGTCAGTCTACATATAGGCAAAATGTAAGAAGTGATATGGACTTTAAAGTGAAAGAAAAAGAAATTCAGACATCTTCAAAGCGTAAAGCAAGAACTGATATGGTATTTAAAGAGCGAGAAAAAAAAATTCAGACTGCATCAAAGGGTAAAGCAAGAAGTGATATGGTCTTTAAAGGGAAAGAGAGAGAAAGTCAATCTACATACAGGCGAAACGTAAGAACTGACATGGTCTTTAAAGAGAAAGAAAGAGAAAGTCAATCTACATATAGGCGAAATGTAAGAACTGATATGGTCTTTAAAGAGAAAGAAAGAGAAAGTCAATCTACATATAGGCGAAATGTAAGAACTGATATGGTCTTTAAAAAGAAAGAAAGAGAAAGTCAGTCTGCATATAGGCGAAATGTAAGAACTGATATGGTCTTTAAAAGGAAAGAAAGAGAAAGTCAGTCTGCATATAGGCGAAATGTAAGAACTGATATGGTCTTTAAACAGCGAGAGAAAGAAATTCAAAAATCTTCAAAAAAGAAATCACGGTCACTTCCTTACAATCTGGAGAAAGAAAGAATTGTCAAACAGGTTTCTCGATCAAAAAATGTTTTAAAAGAAAAAGAGAGAATGAGTGATAGACACAGAAAATGCATGAAAAGGAAATCATTAGACTTTCAACAAAATGAAAGCTCAAGTGCTAAAAGAAGAAAACATGGAGATGATATAGATGAATGTATATCATTATTTCATGACAGTATAAAGGTTGGACCTCAATATATCTGCACCTGTTGTAAGCAAACTTGGTTCAAGCAAAGTGTGTGTAGTATCACAAGTATGAAAAGCGTAATTGATTCAAAATTCTTAACTGGTACCTTATCAGTAGATGATTCAGAATGGATATGTACCACTTGTAGATCAAATCTGATGAACAGAAAGGTTCCAAGATTATCTGAAGCAAATGGTATGAGGTGGCCTGAGAAACCAGAAGTCTTGCACTTATACCCATTAGAAGAAAGACTTATTGCTTTACGCATACCTTTTATGCAAATCAGAGAATTACCACGTGGTCGTCAGTATTCTGTAAAAGGCAATGTTGTGAATGTTCCTGTTGATATTCAGCCAGTTGTTAATGCACTTCCCAGACCATTTGATGAAAATGTAACTGTAGCAGTCAAGCTGAAAAAACGGTTGTCAAACAAATCTTGTGCTTTTACAGAAAATGTGAGACCATTACGTGTTTTGATAGCATTGCACTGGTTAATGAAAAACAGTTCTCTGTATGCGAATTCATCAGTAACAATTGATGAAGAATGGGCTTCACGTGTAACAAGAGAATGTCAAGAGACCATACAAGAATTCTTTTCTTCAACGCAAAAATCATCAGAGGAGCAAACAGGAACTTGTAATGAACAAGATAATGGTGAACCGGAAAATATGCATGACTCGGACACAGAAGAAAATTTGCAAGAGAATGTTGGAAATATAGATACACTTATTGATGATGCAGATCTTGAAAATAGAACTGATACTTTTACTTTTGCACCAGGAGAGGGTCAGAGACCATTAAGTATATATCAAGATACTGATTCGGAATTTCTCTGCTTTCCAACAATATATTGTGGGCAAAGGAGGACTCAAAATGAAGATAGATTAGTTCCTGTAAACTATACTGACATTGCTAAATGGGAACTTAGAAGCAGTGATAGGCGAGCAGCCAATAGTGTGCCTAATATATTTTTCAAACTGAAAAAGATTCAGATGAAGCAGCTTCATGACAAAGTGAATCTTGCTGTGCGAAGAGGTCAGTTTGAAAACAAAATGACTGCAGGTCAGGCTAAAGACATGAGCTACATGGAGAACATAGTACGTAAGGATGAAGGTTATTATATTTTCAAACAATTAAGGAATTCTCCAGCATACCTCGAAACAAAGAAGAAAGATGTGTTTGCTATGATTCGACAACTTGGTTTGCCAACATGGTTCATGTCACTTTCATCTGCAGATACTCGCTGGTCAGACCTAATCAATATGTTATCCAGTCTGAATCAAGGTTTCACATATTCAGAAGATGAAATAAGGAATTTGACATGGGAGCAGAAAATCAAATTAGTTCAGAAGGATCCTGTAACTTGTTCTCGTTATTTTGACCATAGAGTTCAGCAGTTCATTAATATTGTCCTAAAAAGTTCTCATGATTGCCTTGGTCAAGTGACAGATTATTTTTATCGTGTTGAATTCCAACAAAGAGGTTCACCTCATATTCACATGCTTGTTTGGGTGAAAGATTCACCAAAGTACAAAAACAGCTCAAATGATGAAATAGTTGAATTTGTTGATAAATACTTGAAATGCAGTGCAGAGAATGAACAGCTACAAGAACTGCTTCAGTTGCAAATGCACAAGCATAGCAGAACTTGTCATAAAAAAGAAGACAAAATATGTCGCTTTGGATATCCATTGCCACCACTGAAAAAAACAATGGTTCTTGATCCGCTTGAAGCAGATGTTGAAAAGTACAAGAAGATGTATGAGAAAATACAAAAGAAAATGAATGAGGAAAAAGAAGGCTATGACATGACTTATGAAAAGTTCTTAACAGATGTTATGGAACTGAGTGAAGATGACTACATAAAATGTATAAGAAGCTCTTTGAAGGCATCAAAGGTGTTTTTGAAAAGAGAACCCAAAGATGTACGTGTAAATTTGTACAATGAAACAGTCTTGAAGGGTTGGAAGGCAAACATTGATATACAATTTGTATTAGACCCATATGCTTGCGCCATGTACATTGTATCCTATATCAGTAAATCACAGCGTGGAATGAGTGCTTTATTACATGCTGCAGCAAAAGAAGCAAGGAATGGCAATTTTGATATTAAACGACAGGTTCGACATATTGGAAATGTTTTCTCAAATAGTGTTGAAGTGAGTGCCCAAGAAGCAGTTTACTTAGTCCTTCAGATGCCATTGTCTAAGGGTACAAGAGATGTAGTTTTCATCAATACTTCACAGCCAAATGATAGAGTTCAACTTCTAAAGGCAAAACATGAACTAGAGGAGTTGCCTGATTCTTCTACAGACATTGTGGCAGATAATGTGGTCAAAAGATATTCAAAAAGACCGAAATGTCTTGAAAATTGGTGTCTTGCCGATTACGTATCACAGCTAGAGGTTGTGTATCCTAAAGATGGTGAGGTAAATCCAATAGACGAAGAAGTAAATGATGATGATGACCATATCAACTCTGAAGATTTATTCAATGATTCCAAAACCCTAGTTGTTTTGAAAAATGGTATGAAAATAAGAAAGAGAAAAAATGCCAAAGTTATCCGTTATGTACGGTTTAATCGCAAATCTGATGAAGAGAATCATTTTCGTGAGAAACTTTTGCTGTTTTTTCCATGGAGAATTGAACACACTGATCTACTTATGAATTATGAAACCTATAAACAACATTATGAGGCAAAAAAACACCAAATTGATTACAAAGCAAAGGAGTATGAACACCATATTGAGGAATTAGAGATGGCAAGAGAAGCTGCAGAAAATGAATCAAATGCATTTGATGAAATAGCTTCAGGAACGCAACAAGTTGAGGCAGAAACAGCTTTGGAGGGTTCAGCTGAATCAGAAACATTTGTCTATTTCAATCCAGATAGAGTTATAGAACAAAGGGAGTATGACATTGGGATCGAATTAGGCAGCAGCATAGCTACAACTTCAGTTGAAATAAATGAAAATGTTTTGCCAGATGACCAGTATAGAGAACTTCTTAGATGTTTGAACACAAAGCAAAGACATTTCTATAACCATGTTATTCATTGGATTAAAACAAAAGATGCCCCTCTTTATGCTTTTTTAACTGGTGGAGCAGGTGTTGGTAAAAGTGTTGTAATCAAGGCATTGTATCAGACCTTGTATAGATACCTGAATCTTAGTGAGGGTCAAAATGCAGATGAGAAGAGAGTTTTACTGTGTGCATACACTGGTAAAGCGGCTTTCAACATTAATGGTTCAACCATATCAACAGCATTTTGTCAGAAATTTATGCAGAAAGAACAAACATTAACTTGTGACAAGCTTAACACCTTCAGGTCAAAATATAGAAATCTGTCTGTTGTCATAATTGACGAAATATCAATGGTAAGCAATACATTGCTAAGGTTTATTGACCAAAGACTTCAAGAGTTAACAGGCACAAGACTGCCCTTTGGTGGCAAGAGCATAATAGCAGTAGGAGATCTGTTTCAGTTAAAACCAGTTGCTGGTTCATGGATATTTCAAGACCTTACAAGTGATGCTGCTTCACTTGCTGTAAATTTGTGGAAAGAGCATTTCACCATGTTTGAATTGACAGAGATTATGCGACAGAAGGATGATAGTGCATTTGCAGATTTATTAAACAGACTGAGGCACAATGAAATGACAGAGCATGATAAGGAGCAGCTTAAACAATGTATAGTAGATCCAAATTCAGAGAAATATCCACAAAATGCTCCTCATATATTTGCTGAAAATTCATTTATGCAATTATTCAATGACAAAGTCATTAGCAGTATCAGTGCTGAAAAGGTTGAAATTCTCTGTCATGATTCCATATTGGCAGCAAACATATCACATGAAAAACAAGAAAGAATTCTAAACCAATTATCGAAGGATACGTCTAGTACCATGGGTTTGCACTACTCACTCACAGTTGTTATTGGTATGATATATGACCTGACAGTTAACATAGATACAGAAGATGGACTAACAAATGGGGCATCTTGTACTGTTAAGTTTGTAGAATATAAACAGGCAGAGACAAATAGGCCAAGCATAATTTGGGTTCAGTTTGATGATAAACAAGTTGGAAGTGACAGAAGAAAGAAATACTTCAGTCGAGGTTTTTATCACAATTTGATTGGCAATAATTGGACTCCAATATTCGACATTGAAAGATCATTTCTGGTGCGACATAATACAGTTCAAAGAATTCAATTTCCATTACAGCCATCTGCTGGTCGCACTGTTCATAGGGCTCAAGGAACTACACTTAATAAAGTTGTCATAGATTTGTCCCAGAGAAGGATCAGGAAGAATCCCCATATTCATTATGTGGCTTTAAGCAGAGTAAGGTCTATTGAAAACCTACATATTATAAACTTGAATGAGGAAGCTCTATCATTAGACGAAAGGGTAGTGCAAGAAACAGAAAGACTATGTTCTGAGGCAAAGCTTCAACTATGCTATACTCCTCTGGATACAATTAAATCAGATAACCATTTGAAAATAGTGTATAATAACTGTAGGTCTTTGCACAAACACTTTAAAGATGTAGCAGTAGAACAGAACATTTTGTCAGCACATATTATTGGTTTTGCTGAAACCAGATTAGTAGAAAAGGACCTCAGTTCTGACTATTCAATCGCTGGCTACCATCTTATCAGAAATGACCAGAATCAAACTACACATAAAGTCAGACCTCCTCATGGTTTAGCATTGTATATTAGAGATGATATTACTATCTCAAAATGTCATCACTATAGTACAACTCATTTTGAGTTTACTTTCATAAATGGCTTTCATAGATTACTTGAAATTCAAGTTGTAGTTGTTTATAAGTCTCCAGGTTTATCCAATCAAAAATTAATTTCAACACTGAAAAGAGAACTTGAACAACACCTGGATCCAATAAAACCTTTAGTGATCTTAGGAGATTTCAATATAGATGTGTCTCAAAAGCAAAATAGCCTTGAACAGTACATGTCAGAAACATTTCATTGCATACAAATGATAAATGAACCCACTACTGACCAAGGATCAACATTAGATCTGGTGTTTTCAAATTACAAAGGCAGTGTAGCTGGGACTGTAGAAACATATTGGTCTGATCACAAACTGTTGTACTTTTATACATGTGAAAACAAATAACTATTCATATTATGTAATATCCAAACTTGCCAGTATATGTGTTATTTTGTAATTTGTCAGTGTCAGACAGCTTTCCACCATAGTGTCACCCGCATGATGTTTACATACCTAGTTTCATTTTTGTACAAGAAAAAACATTCTTGTACAAAAGATAACTAGGTATAGGTGGTTCTGCTTGTAGGGGTGGCCACCATCTTCTTGGTGTAACCCACCTGTTTAAAAAAAAATATCAATAAATCTGTCAATATGTGACCAAATTGAATTTGGTTTGAGGCAAAGTATTTGGAAAGATGCCAGGATGTTGTGGATGTTTTTATGCCCCCGATAGGGAGGCATCATAAATTTGACTTGTCCGTCCGTCCGTCTGTCCGTCTGTCCGTCTGTCTGTCTGTCTGTCCGTCCGTCCGTCCAAAAACTTTAACATTGGCCATAACTTCCTTATTACTTAACATATTCACTTCATATTTTAGTACAACATTCCTTGGCACATTACCTTTTTGAAGGCACATACTTTGATGACCTTGACCCCTGGATGACCTTGACCTTATGACGATCAAAGCGGTGTCGGGGGCATTGTCATCTTACAGTGACAGCTCTTGTTAAAATCTGCTGATAAAAAGTTATTGATGACCAAGTAAAGTTTTACTTGGCCATCAATATCTCTCTAAACAGTTGTTCTGTAAAAAATCTATCACAAGCATCTAATCCTCGGTGTATTTACTTTTATTTCGCTTCGTACCATTTTTAGATTGGTCTATTATCAACATAATCATTGAAACATTTCTGCAATTGTTGTCACATGATTCCCCACAGTGTCTGAACAGGCTTTATTGAAAAGATTTGCTTCAACCCTTTCCTGAATGACATAATTTTAGGTTGGTCCAGCTTCAAAACAGAAAACTGTTGCAAGTGACAAAACTGATGTTAGAAAATTAGGATAAATAACCATCACAGCTTGGAAAGCATTAAGCCAAAAGGATAACATGTGAATGACCTTTTCCCTCAATGCTCTTCAATACATTTTCTGATAGACATGTCAAAACTAAGTCTTGTGGAAAAGGATTAATATCTTACTGAAAAAGAAACTTTAGAAATATTGTAAATTTATAGAAATTGTAGACAATCAAAATTATATGTTTCAAAATTGGAAGATTCGTATGCTATGTTAGCAAACATTGAGGTAAAAAAGAAAATGAGATTTTTTTCAGAATGTTCTCCTGATCACTTTACATTGTCTAAAACTTACTAGAAACATGAAAATCAAGACTTACTTAACCTAACAATGGATAATTTTTAGTTCCTAGGTCAAGGTTATCCATGTAGGTTAAGGACGAATATCAATTAAGGTTTACAAACTGAGAATGAAATGCAGAACCAGAGGCAAAATTTGAAAAGTGTCAGTAATTACTAAACTGTGTTATATTTCCATTCCAAATACAAACATTAGCATTTTGTATGGTTTAGAATTTTGAATTAATGTATACTTATGGAAATATTTGACAAAAATGTTCAAAATTACCTCCCTTGCATATGAATATAGAGTAAAATAATATTTGTATATTATTTTCTTCTTGAAGCATACTCTTGAAATCAGGCATGGTGAATCAATTTATGTGAAGTGTATTAATTTTACAAGTGTGTGTAATTTGATGCATTTCGTATGGCTTGAAAGTGGTGTTTTCATTCTCAGTTCGTAAACCTTAACATCATAATTTTGAAAAATAGACATTTCAGGGGCATTTGTGTTTCACAAACACATCTTGTTCTTCTTTTCTTCTCAATGTTTTTAATGCTGTGTTTAATAGAGAAATCAGATCAAGCATTATTATTGTAAAAGGGCTAAACCTTTTCATAAGGAATTAGAAATATATAAGATGAGCCAGAATCTGGAAAATTCGAGGTCCACTATAACATATGAGAACAACATTATACAAACAGTCTGATTCATATAGTTAGCTTATAGCATCTCCATAACACAATTATAGTAATTGTAAGTAAGAAGAATGAATCTTTAAGACTGTATTTTAGACCTTCAACTGATCTTGAAACCTGGTTTTCTCAAATGATTTAAGGGACCTTTTTCCAGATCCTGATTCATAAACAATTCAAGAAGTGCATGTTAAATGCAGAACGCCCCAATGTGCAGGCTGATATTTATTTATAATACAAAAATATACTAGGTTCAGAATGGCAAATAATCTAATCAAGTTATTTATGTATGTTTTTGAAATATTATTTCTTGTGTGGTTCCTTGACAATATCTGATTTTTGCAAATGTTAATTATGTTTAAATCATGTCATTCATATTTGCTAGTTTAACAGATCTGCTTTGTACTTGTGTAATAAATGACTTCATCAAATTAATATTGACCTTTTTAGCGAGCCGGGACTTTATGTCCGGGGAGCTAATGTCACAGCCCTAGTGTCGGCGTCGGCGTCAGCGTCAGCGTCGGCGTCGCGTCTTCAAAAACTTTAACCTGGTTTATATCTCAGGCACTATTTGAGATACAGCCTTGATACTTCACATATGGATACCTCCTGCCAAGACCTTTCATTTGGGACCATGACCTTTGACCTAGTGACCTTGACCTTTGAGTTTGACCTACTTTTAAAAAACTTTAACCTGGCCTATATCTCGGCCATTTTTACAGATACAGCCTTGATACTTCACACATGGATACTTCTCAGCAAGACCTTTCATTTCGGACCATGACCTTTGATCTAGTGACCTTGACCTTGGAGTTTGACCTACTTTTCAAAAACTTTAACCTGGCCTATATCTCATGCACTATTATAGATAGAGCCTTGATATTTCACATATGGATACTACGTACCATGACCTTGACCTTGAGACCATGACCTTTGACCCAATGACCTTGACCTTTGACTTTGGACTCTTTTTTGTGACAAGCTCTTGTATAGGCGAGCTATGTTGTCCGCGGACAACTCTTGTTAAGGTTTACAGACCCTGAAAAAATCACCACTTTCTAGCCGTACGAAATGCATCAAATTACACACAATTGTGAATACACTTTAAATAAGTTGATTCACCGTGCAAGATTTCAAGATTATGCTTCAAGAAGAAAATAATTTACAAATATCATTTTAATCTATATTCATATGAAAGGGAGGTAAATTTGAACATTTTTGTCAAATATTTCCATAAGTATGCATTAATTCAAAATTCTAAACCGTTAAAAATGTTTATGTTTGTATTTGGAATGGAAATGTAACACATTTTAGGAATTACTGGCACTTTTCAAATTTCACATCCGGCTCTTTGGTGCTTTTCAGGGTTTGGATACCTTAAGAGGATGCATGTAATAATAATGACTCATGTTATCTATGTTTGTAGCCAATTAATGGTAACCAGCATCATGATTTGCTACATGATATTTAAAATAAATAATTATCTTGATATATAAAGAAGATGTAGCATTGAATAGTAAATATTTAAACATGAGTTTAGCATTTTGAATATTATAACTTTGGCATTGCAATCAATAAGCTGTTTTCTTAATCATTTGATTATTTGTTCAAAATTCAGTTTCTTAAGTGCTTATACTTCAATTGCTTTCTTACTCTGTACTACTACATAACCCCAAGAAAGGTCTGGTTACAAACATCTTATGATAAACTTGTTGCAGTTATAAATGAAATTGTCACCAATGACAGATCTAGGCAAATCTTAAAGATTGCTGAACTAGTCAGGTGCAATTTGTGTAAAGTACACATACAACAAAATGCAACAAAGTTGTTATGATATAAACATAACTTAATCAGCCAAGGCTAGACCATATTGCCATGTAAACAGAGATGATATTTCAATATCATAAAAGAAATATCGAAGTAAAAAGCACACAATCTTTGTTTTCACATTTCAATTCTGTACTAGAACAAGTACAGTCAGTTTTCTCAAAAGAAAAAAAGGTATGTTCAGTTATGAAAATATAATTCCATGGTATTATTGACTGCAATGTCATTGTTTGTATAATATTAAACAGATTATGGTGGTTAATAGACTTGGAAGAGTCATAGATTAGTTCTTTGTACAATAACCATATTCATTTGTGTTTTGATTAATATGTTATTCCAGTTTACAACAATAAAGTTTCATATGAAAAATTGTCATGATGACTTTGTTTTCTTTCAAATCCAACTCTCTTGAAATGAGTTCACATTTTTTGACCGGACTAAGTTAAAAGCAGCTACAGATGATGGAAAGATGTTGGAAAAAAGGATTTGTAAGCAATATAGTACAAACATATTGAAGCAAAAGAAGCAAATAATGATGACTATTGATTAACATTTGTTTCTTTTGCTGTAAAGTTTTCCTAAGCCTTCTCTGTATTAACTCTTTCCGAAATGTAGAAATTTAGACTGGTCACACTTGAAAGGAGTAACAGAATAGAAAGAATTGATTATAAAAGTAGAACATAGGTAATGTTGTAGTGTAGAATTTGTTTATGGAAAAGCAGAAATTGCTGATTATCTGCAAGTTTTTCTTTTCTCTCAATGTTTTCCCAAACTATTTTTATCAGCCAAGCTTCGATAACTTTAATGATAATATTGAAGTCTATTGATCTAGGAATTGACCAAACGCCAATCGATGGATCGCTCGGCCCAACGTAGAATCTAATGCAAACAAATGGGGCATTGGATTATCGAAGGTTTTGATTGACAGCCAGCGTTTGGTCAGTTGTGTTCCCCATGCATTCAAATTCTGGTTTGGTCAACTTTAATCCATACATTTGCAAAAGTCAATTATCTGTACAAATGGATTACATGTTTGATTCAACTTCATTGGATGAACAGCTGGAGACTTTGGTTGGGTGTTATTAGATCCACTGGTCATCATGGCCAGCAGGCTATTGTCATGGTGGTGTGTCTGGTGTGTGTCAATCTTCTCTCCTGCAAAGTGTTCAGTTGTTGAGATGGGGTGATGTGTGAGTAAGATTGCAGGGTTTTGGGCGAGTAGGCTTGGCTGAATTAGAAACCTTTCTTTGAATAATCAGAAAGTGACGGAAAAAATGAATTTTACTATGCAATGGCAGTTCAGGTGAGCGATTTAGGACCATCATGGTCCTCTTGTTATTATACAGCGTTCTTTGGATGCTATGTGCGCTTCGGAGGAGTATGATCTTCTGCAGTTCCTCGATAACTGGTGCACTAGGGATTTGTTTGAATATTTTGTCAAGTCCCTTCTTAATGAGACCAAGTGCACCTACAACGACTTATACAGTTGTCGTCTCCATACCCCACATTCTGGCTACTTACATATCAAGGTCTTTATATTTTAATAGTTTCTCAAGTGCCTGGACGGAGACATTTCTTTCAGAAGGAACCGTCATGTCAATCATGATGAACGTCTTGTCCAATTTGTTCTTGATGATGATGTCTGGTCTGTTAGCCTTGATCTCTGTACCATTATTCACTGACATGTCCCTCTACGACAGTTTTTGGTTGATGTTCATACAACTTTTTGTTTGCTGAGAGTCCAAATTGCTTGCAGATTTTCCAATGAATGTACCCTGCTGCCTTGTCATGTCTTTGAATGTACTATGTTGGCACTAATGTTAGACAGCCCGACACAATTTCATCATATTGGTTGCATAGTCTACTTTTTGGATCTGTACCATCTTTGATGATCTTGTTGTGATATGCTCTTGTAGCCAAACTCTGATCTTGTGCTGCTATCACCATTCCCTCTGTTTCTGCATTGAGACCTGCACTAGAGAGCCACTTATGTGTCTGATCTTGGTCAGCATCTGGTTTGTCAAACCTTACAGGTATTGCCCATGCATTGGTTTGGCTTTCCATGTTTGTGTCATCCCCTTTTGGGCATTTGCCTTTGTCCGTCTTGTTCTTTTGGCATACTCTGTGACGGATTCTTCTCCATTTCTTGTCATTTGTGCAATGTTTGTGCAATGTTCAGTTCTTGAATGAATTTTCTGGCTTGCTCTAAGATTGAGTAAAGTTTCTTGTTACGTTCATGTTCCCGGATCAGATGTAGCAGATTGTCTTGTGTTGTCTCCAAATACGTGTTTATGCCATCTCAATCTATGAGAGGCCCCTGCCACCGATCTTTCGTGGTAGGTACAATCTTTCAACGTCAACCTTTGGGTGGTGCATTCTCTGTTGTTAGTAACTGTCTGGTCTTTGTGTCAAGGTTTCCTTTTTTCTTGCATTTGCCAGTTTATGATATTGAAATTGTATGTGACAACTGGGACTGCCAGGGTGTTTATGGCTTCATTCTTATCTGCAGCTTTTAGCTCACTCTTGATGGCAAGCCTTAACTCTTCTGTAATACTCTTTTCTGATCTTTTCCCTCATTGCTGCATGTTGAATTCCGTCACCTTCATTAACACAAGGTATTTGTATTCAGAGTCTTGGTCTAGTTTCTTGATGATGTTGTCTCTTTCTAGCTGTATGTCAGATGTTGATATTAGTTTTCCTTTTTTGAAGGTGGCTTTTAGACACTTGTCCAGTTCAAATTGCATACATATGTCATCACTAAGGACCTTTACTGTCTCGAGCAGTTGTTTTTGCTGGTGACCGTTCTTGGCAAAGGTCTTTAGGTCATCCATGTAGAAAAGATGGTTGATCTTCTTGCCTTGGATGTCATATCCATGTCCAGTGTCATTCAGCATGGTATTGAGAGGGGCAAGAAACAAACAGAAGTGGAAGGGTGATAGTTATGCGACTTTGCATGCAGATGGTTAAGTCTTGAACTTCTTTGGCCTTGGTTTGAAACCTTCCGGATGAGGACTCCCACCACGCCCATTTATTTGGGACCATAACCTTTGACCTAGTTACCCTGACCTTTGAGTTTGACCTACTTTTGAAAAAAACTTAAACTTTAAAGGGCTTACAACAGGAATTTATCCTTAACCCCAAATGCTGTCAAAAAACACTGTGTACTGAGTCCCCCGTATCTTTCTTGTCTCCTTTTAGATCTACATGCAGTTTACCCATAATTGTCCATAATTTGCCAACGAAGTAATAATTAATTTATTATACCCCCCACCTACGAAGTAGAGGGGGGTATATTGGTTTCACCATGTCTGTCTGTCTGTCCGTCCGTCCGTCCGTCCGTCCGTCCATCCGTCCGTCCGTCCGTCCGTCCGTCCGTCCGTAGACTTTTTCGTTTCCGTGCTCTAAGTCATGAACCGGTTGACCTAGGATCATGAAACTTTACACAGTTGTTGCCCATGACCCAAGGAGGTGCCCTATTGTTTTTGGGTCACGAAGGTCAAAGGTCAAGGTCACAATCGGACTTTGTTTAAAATCCGTTTCCGTGCTCTAAGTCATGAACCGGTTGACCTAGGATCATGAAACTTTACACAGTTGTTGCCCATGACCCAAGGAGGTGCCCTATTGTTTTTGGGTCACGAAGGTCAAAGGTCAAGGTCACAATCGGACTTTGTTTAAAATCCGTTTCCGTGCTCTAAGTCATGAACCGGTTGACCTAGGATCATGAAACTTTACACAGTTGTTGCCCATGACCCAAGGAGGTGCCCTATTGTTTTTGGGTCACGAAGGTCAAAGGTCAAGGTCACAATCGGACTTTGTTTAAAATCCGTTTCCGTGCTCTAAGTCATGAACCGGTTGACCTAGGATCATGAAACTTTACACGCTTGTTGCCCATGACCCAAGGAGGTGCCCTATCGTTTTTGGGTCACGAAGGTCAAAGGTCAAGGTCACAATCGGACTTTGTTTAAAATCCGTTTCCGTGCTCTAAGTCATGAACCGGTTGACCTAGGATCATGAAACTTTACACAGTTGTTGCCCATGACCCAAGGAGGTGCCCTATCGTTTTTGGGTCACGAAGGTCAAAGGTCAAGGTCACAATCGGACTTTGTTTAAAATCCGTTTCCGTGCTCTAAGTCATGAACCGGTTGACCTAGGATCATGAAACTTTACACAGTTGTTGCCCATGACCCAAGGAGGTGCCCTATTGTTTTTGGGTCACGAAGGTCAAAGGTCAAGGTCACAATCGGACTTTGTTTAAAATCCGTTTCCGTGCTCTAAGTCATGAACCGGTTGACCTAGGATCATGAAACTTTACACAGTTGTTGCCCATGACCCAAGGAGGTGCCCTATTGTTTTTGGGTCACGAAGGTCAAAGGTCAAGGTCACAATCGGACTTTGTTTAAAATCCGTTTCCGTGCTCTAAGTCATGAACCGGTTGACCTAGGATCATGAAACTTTACACGCTTGTTGCCCATGACCCAAGGAGGTGCCCTATCGTTTTTGGGTCACGAAGGTCAAAGGTCAAGGTCACAATCGGACTTTGTTTAAAATCCGTTTCCGTGCTCTAAGTCATGAACCGGTTGACCTAGGATCATGAAACTTTACACAGTTGTTGCCCATGACCCAAGGAGGTGCCCTATCGTTTTTGGGTCACGAAGGTCAAAGGTCAAGGTCACAATCGGCCTTTGTTTAAAATCCGTTTCCGTGCTCTAAGTCATGAACCGGTTGACCTAGGATCATGAAACTTTACACAGTTGTTGCCCATGACCCAAGGAGGTGCCCTATTGTTTTTGGGTCACGAAGGTCAAAGGTCAAGGTCACAATCAGACTTTGTTTAAAATCCGTTTCCGTGCTCTAAGTCATGAACCGGTTGACCTAGGATCATGAAACTTTACACAGTTGTTGCCCATGACCCAAGGAGGTGCCCTATTGTTTTTGGGTCACGAAGGTCAAAGGTCAAGGTCACAATCGGACTTTGTTTAAAATCCGTTTCCGTGCTCTAAGTCATGAACCGGTTGACCTAGGATCATGAAACTTTACACAGTTGTTGCCCATGACCCAAGGAGGTGCCCTATTGTTTTTGGGTCACGAAGGTCAAAGGTCAAGGTCACAATCGGCCTTTGTTTAAAATCCGTTTCCGTGCTCTAAGTCATGAACCGGTTGACCTAGGATCATGAAACTTTACACAGTTGTTGCCCATGACCCAAGGAGGTGCCCTATCGTTTTTGGGTCACGAAGGTCAAAGGTCAAGGTCACAATCGGACTTTGTTTAAAATCCGTTTCCATGCTCTAAGTCATGAACCGGTTGACCTAGGATCATGAAACTTTACACGCTTGTTGCCCATGACCCAAGGAGGTGCCCTATCGTTTTTGGGTCATGAAGGTCAAAGGTCAAGGTCACAATCGGCCTTTGTTTAAAATCCGTTTCCGTGCTCTAAGTCATGAACCGGTTGACCTAGGATCATGAAACTTTACACAGTTGTTGCCCATGACCCAAGGAGGTGCCCTATTGTTTTTGATTCACAAGGTCAAAGGTCAAGGTCACAATCGGACTTTGTTTAAAATCCGTTTCCGTGCTCTAAGTCATGAACCGGTTGACCTAGGATCATGAAACTTTACACAGTTGTTGCCCATGACCCAAGAAGGTGCCCTATTGTTTTTGGGTTGTTAAGGTCAAAGGTCAAGGTCACAATCGGACTTTGTTTAAAATCCTTTTTCTGTGCTCTAAGTCATGAACCGGTTGACCTAGGATCATGAAACTTTACACAGTTGTTGCCCATGATCCAAGGAGGTGCCCTATTGTTTTTGGGTCATGAAGGTCAAGGTCAAGGTCACAATTGGACTTTGTTTAAAATCTGTTTCCATGCTCCAACTAAAGAACCTTTTGACCTATAGCACTTTTTTCAGTGACAAGGCGCTAGTGGGGGGTATTTGTCCGCTTTGCGACAGTTCTAGTTTGTTTTATTTTACCTTTTGAATTACGGTATAAAACACACATCACATTTGCATTGCAACTAGAAATGTCTCATTTCAGCAATCTAAACACGAAGGAGCATATTGTTTTACTCTTGTCTGTCTGTCTGTCTGTCTGTCCGTCCATCTGTCTGTATGAAAACTTAAAACTGGCCTTTTCTCCAAAGATATTTGACATACAAAGCTATAATTTTGTATGTAACCTTCTTTTGAACAATGATATTTATCTGTTCGTGCAATATCAATATGACCTTCCTCAAGGTCATTCATTAACCCTTATCAATCCTTACCTCGAAAACTTAGCATAAAAACTTAACATTGCCATTCCTTGGGCATTTGTGTTTCACGATCTTGTTATTCAAGTTCTTATTAATATTCATAAGCATACTAATTAGTTTTGTGTAAGAGATGTCTTAACAAAATAACATTTCAAAAAATAAAATGTATGTTTTATTACTATAATAGTTTTAAAATGTTTTTTTTTGCGATTAGTTGAAGCTAATGCTGAAACTTCTATAAGAAGACAGTTGCCATGGAAACAAGAATGTTGTTAAATTTTGCTTATCCGGCACTTTGAAATGGAACAACAGTCAGAATTCATTAACAGGTTCAAGAAAATACAGAGGGTTTTCATTGTTGGCTTATGACATAATAATGCCATACTCCATATTGAAAAGCATGTAATTTGCTCGGCTTATTACCTCCCTTTATGGATATACCTGTTGTGTTTTTTTCCATATACATGCTGTGTAGGACAAATTATTCAACATGAATTGTATTTCTATGCATCTGGTTTATATATGCAGTGTATGCTTAGTATAGAAAGCAGTAAAGCCACATTATTTTAAACATTTCAAAACCTTGCACTGATTTTCAACTATCCAAACCCCATCAAATTTCAAATGCACATTCTGAGGTATAGCTACTCTGCAGAGTGGATATCATTGCATTTTTGTTCTTCCTTTGGATAGGTCTTTCAAGATATATAGGTGTCCCTTTGTCCATTTTAGTGGTAACTCCAACCATATCTGGCCCAAGGACTAATAAGATATAGGATTAGCCTTCTAGAAATCAAATTAGACCTTCAAGTCTATAATTTTGTTTTGTAGACATCTAGTCTATGAAATGAAGTCACTTCCTGTTTATTTGAAAATTGGGGGAAACATAGATTGACTCGCCATGATACATACATTTTATGGTCTGCATCAGCTTTCAAATCTGAACTGTCAAAATTCTTGATTTCTGTAAAAGGATTAATAAACTAAAAAGTATATGAATGACAAAAGGGCGCAAGCACAGACTATTGGCGTCTGTATTAATTACCATTTTGTGATCATTATCGTAACTTGTGCCCGGTCACTCCTGGGCCCGGTTTCTCGAAAAAACTTAAGTATATTCTCATGAGTTCATGCTCAACTTCTATTCAATACCAATCAACGTTGATTGGTATTCAATTGAAGTTCACGTGGATTTCGTGCGATTTGAGCACGATGCTCAGATTTGAGCATGAGAACATACTTAAGTTTTTTCGAGAAACCGGGGCCTGGACAAATAGTGTCCATTTGACCACAAAAGGTGTGACTCGATGACCATCAAAGGAAAACTTACTTTTGACCCTTACTTTACCTAGACAGACTTAGTAAATCCTCTGGGGCTGTATATTCACCACCTTTTCTATATCGTCTGTCTAAGGCAAAATTGCATTACAAGCCATCTGATTGTATGGGACATTATGTCTCGGCCAATCAGATTGATTGATGTGTGATGGATTTTAAAGGTTTTCTGGGATTTAGACTGGTTGCCCCTGATTTAGACTACCAGTAACAATATAGAGAAAAAGAAAGTTTTGAAAGATTTGAAAGTTTTGTGAAGTGGTTGCTAACATAAAAGACAGTTCTTTATAACTGTTCCACGTAGTAAAAAATGCAAGCATTAGTTCTAGAGATTGATGTCTTATGAACGTAAAAATCTTGTCATATGAAACTATCAATGAATTGAGAAAGAAAGGAAGGAGAAGGAAATGAAAGGAATGTGGCCGAATTGTAGATTTTATCATTCGCTTTGTCACCTTGCTTGTAACTAACTTACTGACCAGTGGTCAAACATTCTTTCATGTTGTCCGTATGTCGTCGGTCAGCCAAAACCTGGTACTAAAATAGGCCTGTTGAAAGTTGTCAGATTACCCTACAAAATCTTTTACTTGTACTTGTTCGGAGTTACTCTGTACATGCAGAGGCACCCTTGCAAATACTTTTTTCTGATGTTGAGGGTTTTGATTGCCTCATATTGAAACTTGGCTTAAACATTGGGTTAACCCTTTCCCAAACAATTAAAGGATTTTGGTGACTATAAAAGAGGAAATGCCAAAGAAAATAGAATTAAAACAAGAAGGAAATGATGATGCACAGGATTTTCTTCTTTTCCACCCAATATTTCTCAATTGATTCAAAATCTTAATATGTCATAGATAGGCTAGCATTTGTACGACAAGTACTGTAGCTGCAGTTACATGGTTTTCAAGGAAAACCTTAGAAATACTTGTTATTTTGGAAAGTGTTGAGCATAAGGTTGTAATTAAATAAATGGCGGCACCCTAAGTATAATGTCAATTTTGTAAGCAGCGGAATGAGATTATGAGATGCTAGATGAGTTTAGCCCAATCTTTAATGGCCATTTTGTAAGAGATATTCTTAAGGTTTGGCTCATGCAGCAAATTTTGTAACCCATATCCTTGTGAATTTTCACATACCTTACTGCAATGGTTTTCTTATAGCATAACTCCAAAATGAGTTGCATAACTTAATCAGTTGCATTTCATCTAATAATGAAAGTTTCTACAAGTCTATTTGCATAGAATTCCAGCAAGAATTTGCGGGTGATTTTTTTGTCAGAAAGGATATTTGCTGCGGCCACGGATGGAACCTGGAACCTCATGAGTGATTATAAGGCAGATGCGATACCATTGCAACTTAACTATGATGGCTGCTGCCCTTCTTACAAAGACCGAAAAATGAAGAATTTCATTAACTTGAAGATACCATCTGCGAAATCTTTCAATCTAAACAAGTTAAAACCTTATTATCTGGTAATGGGGTAAAGATGCTATCAGAGACCAGACTTGATCATGATCAGACTTCATATATTCTCATAATGATCTTGATTCAAGTTGGTCTTAAATGCAATATAGAACATTTTTGCCAGATATAGGTTTATATTTGTAACACATATCAAATTCTATAAGGCATAATTTGTACGCTGAGTAAAGAATACAAGAAAGACTAAATCGACCACCCAGGGAAGGCCTATCAGGTACTGAATGTTGCTAAAAATAGATCTAGATTGATAAGTCTGATGATGATATATTGCATTATACCTTTAACCAATTTCCAAACAGCAACATTTTAGGCTTTGAAGAAAGCACTGAAAACCAGCATTTTCTCCCTTTGCCACAACATTTGTATGCAGCATTCTAAACAAATCCTATCTTTATCAACATTTGTTTTGTTGTCAATAGCTGCTTTAAAATTTGGTCAGTTTTGGGGTTTGAGAATGGGTTATCCTTTTATTATTCCCAAGTATTCATTTCTAGAGATTATATAATGTCGCTTTTCAACAAAGACCTTGTAACTGCAGCTTAAAACAAACTGCAGTAACAAAGTTTTTGTAGAAAAGCATCAATATAAATGATATCTCCAGAAAAATTGCCAGATATTTACCGGATAAAAAAGCTGTAAATGCACCCATCAGCATTAGAAAACATTACTGATGATTTAGTTCTTTTAGATAAAACAATGATTGTTTGACTACCAACATGAGCTCAGAGATATAGGTGGCAAGATAGGCCATTGGTTACCCCTTTTCCAAACAAGACCTTGGGCCTGTATTATTAGTGATATGTCGACCGAGTTGTACAGGAAATCATAATTGTGAATTTGTCGTTTGGAAGACTGTCATGGACACATTTTGAACAATATTGCTATCCTCAGAAACACATAATTATGTCTTTCCATACTATGTAAGATACAGCATCAACAAAATTTCTGAGTATGTTGTGATAAGGGCAGAAGAATACATTTTATGACTTAAAAAATTTGATTCGCACAAATTGTGAAGAGCTCTTCTAAACTCTTTGATGATATGAAATAAAAACAATCTCTGAAAATAACATTTGACCACTGTGACAGGAAGTACAGCAAAATCCGGTATATTTACCTAGTAGCTCCAGATGACAGAAGACTGACAGATTCAAGATGGCTGCCACTGAAGATTTCCAGTAATAGTGAGCAATTAAGTCAGAAACTAAATTCAAAGATTCCTCAAGTCAAATCTGTATCTTTGGTGGTATAAAATGAAAAAAAAAATCACAAAAAAGATTCAATTAACCTTTGACCTGCAACAGGAAGAGCAGAGAATTCTGGTATATTTACCTAACAGCTCCAAAAGACAGCAGACTGACAGGTTCAAGATGGCTGCTACTGAAGATTTCTACTGAAGATTTCCAGTAACAGCCAGAAATTATAGTCAGAAACAACACAATAGATATGAAGTTTTTGACACGCACGAATCTTGCAGCCTTTTAAATTGTTTGATGATATAAAATGAATACAATCCATGAAAAAAAGGTTCATGTTAACCTTTGACCTCTGTGAGAGGAAGTGCAGGGAATTCTGGTATATTTACCTGGCAGCTCCAGAAGACAGCAGACTGACAGATTCAAGATGGCTGCTACTGAAGAATTCTAGTTGCAACAAGAAATTCAAGTCAGACACTGAATTCAAAGATTCCTTCATTCTGTATCTTTGGTGATATGAAATAAAAGAAAAATCATTCATTTTACCCAAAGACTTGTGACAGGAAGTGCAGGGAATTCTGGTATATTTACTTAACAGCTCCAGAAGACAGAAGACTGACAGATTCAATTAGATGGCTGCTGCTGAAGATTTCAAGCAACAAGAAATTATGTCAGAAACTTAATTTTAAAGATTCCTCCTTTTGGTATATACACGGTACGGAAACTACAGAGACAGAGCCATTGGCTCTGCCGCTTAAATCCTCTGGGGGGCTTCCGGTCATGTGTGGCTCTGTCTCTGGGGTTGTGATTTTTTGACAAAAACAGGTGAGTGTTCAACTTTGTTGTTCATTTATTTTCTTCTGGTGCTTAAAATCGAAAAACCGGGAATGTCATGCTCCCCTAAGACCATTTATCTGCCTGTTCTAATTCTGTGGGCTTCAAAGTCGGCAGGGTTTTCACAGGATCATTGTCGTCGTGGGTCGACCCTATGTGATTTTTTCTTGTTTACATCATGTATTCATGTACATTTCAACGGTAAATAGCCAATTGCTGCAGCCAAATCATGTAATAAACTAATCGAGGGATAATCTCTATCAGACATTGCTTTCCCATGTAACAAAACCTTAGAAATGATTGGCAAACGTAAAGTTTGAGCAATTTCTATCGGTGGCTCTGTCTCTGGCGGCTGGCTCTGTCTCTGTGGGCTAGCTCTGTCTCTGCGTGCTTGGTGAAAAAAATTACTCTATCGCAAAATTCGTGTCAAAGTAATTTACTCACACACTGAATAGATCATATTGTGTATGGCGAATGGTTCAGTCACCGATTAAACCCTTTGCAAAACATCGAACATTCAGCGTTGTTCAATTTCAAAGCTACAATTAAACAATGTCCTTTGAATGATCAGAGGTCGGCGTGTCTAAATTGACGGGGGAAGAGGGATTTCGATTTAAGTAAATATGTGACTCGGAACTGAACATCCTGTGATAAAGACATCGTACTATCTGGAGACAGCTACTGAACTCTCACGGCCACCGCGCAAAATGTGCCATTATTCGCTTTTATTCAGTGGAAAACATGCTTCTCTTCCAATTTACATGTATTGGAATATACACTAACCTTTCGTCACGGCTCATGATTCTATGTAGCACTGTACTTAAGGCGACAAACTGGGTGTTGACAAAGAAACAATTACACGATGGGTAATCCACGTGATTTGGGGAAAGGTCCACACCGAAAAATTGTCTGTTTCAAGTATATTTTGTTCTATATCTCAGTTTAAACTCTACGTATTTTGACGAGCAATTGCACCATACGCGCCTTTGAGAGGGTCATTCCTGAACCTCTTTACGCAAAGTATTCCATAGTTTTATTAAAATGCAACCAAAAACATTCATTTTGAATGTTTCGAGAAACCATGGGATTTGATGCGGAGTGAGTTAGAACCAGGGAATGTCCCTCTCAATGACGCGCGTGCGGTGCACTTTATCTCGTCAAAATCCGTCGAGTATTAGCTGAGAAAATACACAAAACAGACTTGAAGCAGACGATTTTTCGGTGTGAACGTCAGGGCCCTGTTTCATCAAAACATTTTTAAAAGAAGTAATTTTGACTTAACGATGTCTTAAATATCGGTTAAAACAACAATCGCATAATCCAGGGGCTCGTATTTTCAACGATCTTACGACAAAGTTTTTGTATAAAATGTGTAACAAAACATCTGAGTGCACGAGTAATCAGATTGGACCAATCAGGTTTGTTGTTACAAGTGACTACGCAAAAATTAATCGTACGAGCGTTGATAATACGGGCCCCAGGTCTTGATAAATTGGTGATACGCGTTTCTTGTCCAAAACTTGTCGTAAGTCATCGGTAAGACAAAGACAAAAAATACGTCTTAAAATGAAACTGGCCCTTGTTTTTTTTCTTTTTTTTTTATTTGCACCAATATATCCGACATCTTTCCATTTAATCTTTCCCAAGCAAGACATTTTTCTGGTGCATTGCGAGAAAAGAAAATTGCTCATAACCAGCATTTTCATATTTTTTCTCACAGATTTCAATGATACCTATTACATATTTGATACTTCGGAGCTATGCGCAGATACATACATGTCTCTCTCATGAGAGGGGGGGGGGGGGGGGCGCCCATCTGCATCCTTGCATGTCTGGACATCATTTTGAATTGGAGCAGTCCTAAATAAGAATTCTATGTATCACCTAATGTGATATAATACCCCGCCATTACATTTGTCCGGATAAGTGTTTTTGTCGAAAACAAAGGACAGTGACTCACAAAATAAGAAAGGAATATTTATGCTCCTTTGATACAGAACTTGTCTTTATTGAGATATATCTACCCATGAAATTTCATGATCATAGCTTCGATACTTTCAGAGATATGCTTTGGACAAGTATTTTGTAAACAGACTAAAATTAACCGACAGTTCAAAGCAGAGCCAGCCGCCAGAGACAGAGCCAGCCGCCAGAGACAGAGCCACCGATAGAAATTGCTCAAACTTTACGTTTGCCAATCATTTCTAAGGTTTTGTTACATGGGGAAGCAATGTCTGATCGAGATTATCCCTCGATTAGTATATCACATGTTTTGGCTGCAGCAATTGGCTATTTACCGTTGAAATGTACATGAATACATGATGTAAACAAGAAAAAATCACATAGGGTCGACCCACGACGACAATGATCCTGTGAAAACCCTGCCGACTTTGAAGCCCACAGAATTAGAACAGGCAGATAAATGGTCTTAGGGGAGCATGACATTCCCGGTTTTTCGATTTTAAGCACCAGAAGAAAATAAATGAACAACAAAGTTGAACACTCACCTGTTTTTGTCAAAAAATCACGACCCCAGAGACAGAGCCACACATGGCCGGAAGCCCCCCAGAGGATTTAAGCGGCAGAGCCAATGGCTCTGTCTCTGTAGTTTCCGTACCGTGATATAACCCCTGAAAAAGTTTCATTTTTACTTTTGACCTCTGTGAGAGGAAGTGCAGGGAATTCTGGTATATTTACCTAACAGCTCCAGAAGACAGCAGACTGACAGATTCAAGATGTCTGCTACTGAAGAATTCCAAATTGAATTTAGGAATTAAATTCTTTCTTCATCTATGTAACTACATGCAGTTAAGCCATTACCAGACAGCCAAATTGTGCAGCATTAAACATTGTTGGGTGAATGTAAAATGAAGACAATCCCTGAAAAATTATCATTTTAACCTTTGAACTGTAACAGGAAGTTCAGGAAATTCTTGTTTGTTTACCTAACAGCTCCAAAAGACATCAGACTGACAGATTCAAGATGGCTGCTACTGAAGAATTACAGTAACATCAAGAAATTGAAATCAGAAAATGAATTCTTTAGCCTTTTTAAAACTGAATTTAAAGAGTCCTCTGTTCTGCATTTTGGTGACATAAAATGAGAAGAATCCCTGCAAAAAGGATGATTTTAACCTTTTATCTGTAACAGGAAGTTCAGAGAATTCTGGTATATTTACCTAACAGCTCCAGAAGACATCAGACTGACAGATTCAAGATGTCTGCCTCTGAAGATTTCCAGTAACAACCAAACATTTTACTGAATGTATAAATATTGCTGAAAATGAATCCATTTCTAAAATTATTTGAAGATATAAAATGAAGATACCAGAAAAAGTTGATTTTAACTTTTGACCTGTATCAGGAAGAGCAGGAAATTCTGGTATATTAACCTAGCAGCTCTGGGAGACAACAGACTGACAGATTCAAGATGGCTGCTACTGAAGATATCCAGTAACAGTGAGCAATTAAGTCAGAAACTAAATTCAAAGATTCCTCAGGTCAAATCTGTATCTTTGGTGGTATAAAATAAAAAAAATCACCAAAAAAGTTTCATTCTAGCCTTTGACCTGAAACAGGAACTTTGCAAGAAATTCTGGTATATTTATCTAACAGCTCAGAGAAGACAGCAGACTGACAGATTCAAGACGGCTGCTACTGAAGAATTCCAAATTGAAGTCAGAAATTAAATTCTTTCTTCATCTATGTAAGTGCATGCAGTTAACCCATTACCAGACGGCCAAATTGTGTAGCGTTTGAAATTGTTTGATAATGTAAAATGAAGACAATCCCTGAAAGATTAATTTTAACCTCTGAACTGTAACAGGAAGTTCAGGAAATTCTGGTTTGTTTACCTAACAGCTCCAGAAGACATCAGACTGACAGATTCAAGATGGCTGCTACTGAAGAATTACAGTAACATCAAGAAATTGAAATCAGAAAATGAATTCTTTAGCCTTTTTAAAACTGAATTTAAAGATTCCTCTGTTCTACTTTTTGGTGACATAAAATGAGAAGAATCCCTGCAAAAAGGATGATTTTAACCTTTGACATGTAATAGGAAGTTCAGAGAATTCTGGTATATTTACCTTACAACTCCAGAAGACATCAGCCCTGCTTTCAGTAAGACAAAACGATAGCTAACGGTTAGCCGTTTCATTCGGAATACTCGGTCAATTCTGTCAAATTTGGATCAAAGAAGTTGCGAATGTTGGTAACGTTAGCTAACAGTTTGTCTACTGAACGCAGCCCAGACTGACAGATTCAAGATGGCTGCTACTGCAGATTTCCAGTGACCCAACAATCTTAACCAAATCCTAAAGAATTTCAAGTTACTGCAAGTCAGAAGCTGAATTCTTATCTCTCCAGATTTCTAGCAACAACAAGATATAATGTCAGAACTGAATTCTTCATTTTATCCAAACAAGCCATGTGCTTTTGATGACCCAAGATGGTAGTTCGAAAGTCTTTGAGGAAAAAAAAAGACAATGTAACCAGCATTATTTTTCTCCTTGACCCCTCTAGAAGAGCTTCCAGCTTTTGCCCTCGCCTTCTCTCCTTCAGACCTATTATTATATTTACCACACCAATGCAAATAATTAACCCTTTACCAAACAAGACCTGGTTTTGACGTCCCTGATAGAAAAGGTTTGGGAAAACATTGAGACAAAAGAAGAAACTGCTGATAAACAGCAGTTTCTCCTTTTGTCTCAATATTTTCTGAGCCATATTTTACACAGATCCTTCTTTCAATAACATCCATTTTGCGATTTGTGGCAGTTTTTGAAGTGGATCACCCTAAAATTTTGCTGTTTGGGAAAGGGTGAATATGGCTACATGGTTGTAATAGTGTTTCAAAGTTTCAATCTTGGGTGCCATGCATAATAATGCTTTTCAAATCTGAAATTGATTTCAATTCAGAGCAGTCTGAATTTTGTTTGTTTGAGAAAGGATTGAGGTAAAGGAATGTTCTGTTCTGTGATGCCTATCTTAATTTGTCATGCATACCAATTTACTCTTTTAATGCTAGGCCACGCCTTCTTAATCAAATGAAACCAGCCAGGGGATCGCTTTTCTTTGTTTATTTTCTGCTACATACATTTGTATATGTTTCTTCTCTATAGAGAGTCCAGTTGATTTTCTTCATATTCCTAATAGAAACTTTTTGGAAGGCATTGAAGCTAAAAAAGAAAATGCTGAAGGCATATGTTGCATTTTGTCTAAATATCTTATGTGCCAAAATGTACAAAAATCCCTTTAGATCAATGGCTTATTTTGTTACATGTAGTAAAGAAATAAAATTTATTAGAAAAATAAAAAAATAAAGAAAAACTAGTCACGGTGCTATGGAAGGAAAGAAAAATGGTCTTGTATACCTCACGATAAATGACCTGGCAGAACAGCCCATGCTAATCGAATGGAACGCTCTGCCAGGTCAATTCTTGTCCGCTATAATTGTTTTGATTAACCCTTTCCCAAACAAGACCTGGTTTTGACGTCCCTGATAGAAAAAGTTGGAAAAACATTGAAACAAAAGAAGAAACTGCTGATAACCAGCAGTTTCTCCTTTTGTCTCAATATTTTCTGTGCCATATATTACACAAATCCTATATTTAACAACATCCATTTTGTCATTTCTGGTAGTTTTTGAAGTGGTTTTTGAAGTGGATCATCCTAATATTTTGTGGTTTGGGAAAGGGTTAATGTCATAACCATTTTGATATACTCTGATTAGACATTTGTTTATTTTTTTTTCATGAAAAAAAAATGAAGCAGATATTTTGGGCAAAGATCAGACAAATAACAAATGCAGGCTGATCTTTATCGATGCTAAAAGTAAAAGCAGGAAAGATCAGCGCTCCATAGGTTTGAAACATTCAGCTGACTGACAAAACAAGACGGAAACAATATGGTAGCTAACTCATGGATCAATGTAATAAATATGGGGTTTCGATTTATTTCGGGTAAGGGCGTGAAAAATTAAATGACATGATAGGTTCTGTTTAAAATGGGTGACAGTCCTAAGCACATCCTAACGATCCTTATTGTGCGAAAATACAAAAAATATTCTCGTTTTTCACTGTTAAGTTATTATCACACTCGAGTGACTCCACAATTCTATATTAGACCCAGATTTTAAGAAAATTGAAGATTCTTATCAATCTAAATCGGTTATTTTTCATCCAAACCCTATGTTGTGGGTACTCATTGTGATTGTCTCAAAGAGACGCTGTCAATAAGTACCCACAACATAGGGTTTGATGAATGATTAAAGATTTAATTTCAATTTTTAATGTAAAAATTCTTGATTATCCTGAGCAATTGGACCTCCGGAGTTGAATTCACTAGACCACCAGTATTCAAGCTTTAACGTAGACTCAATGAGTGTGTGATAAAATGCTTCTGTAGATACTGCTTAGGCTTGAACGGAGATTTTTATACATTATAATTGCTAATTTCTGGTGATAATTGTTGATTATGTTACGTGAAAACCTCTTTTGTTGTTTTTCATTATGTGTTTAATTTGAGTGAAAATTGGGTTAAAATGTGTGTGAAATTGATGGAGTTAAGTAAATTTTCTAAATTTTGATTGTGAATGATTGTTTAGTTACTGATAAGCCATTCGCTGAAGCTGTGAGATTTTTCATGACATTCGGAAATTAATCAAAATCTTTAGGTGATTAATATTTGCACCTTTTATCTGTGATATGTAATCAATTAAAATGATAAATTAATCAAATTAAGTGATTCGACATATGGTTAGTGTCTATGGTGCTCATATCTTTTCCTTATATACCTGTTTATCGTGAATAAAAAAAAATAGAAACGAGAGTGGACTAAAATGGATACAATTATTTTTTTGATGAAGAAAAAAATCTGTCTGGAATGTAGACATATTGGATAGTGCAATATATTGTGCATTGAGCTGTATTTGTGTCAATCAATTTGTGTGCAATATTCATTTGATGTTATCTTATTAGGAATTATTTCTACATGGATTAAACCTTTTTATCAATCAAAAGGATCATATTTAGTAAGTATTTCCACAAATATCTGAATTATGTGATAAGCCTGAGAATCAAAATGGCTGGGTTTAAGTAGACCTAGTTAGCTGTCAAGTACATTATCTCACAGTTGATGAGCATCTTTATATTGCATGATTCAGGTGAAATTCCGGGAAATTGTGCTTATATTTTAGCTAATATTCTTCACTATAAGCCTATTTTATCAAAGAGATAATTAAAATCAGCGAAAATTTGGGTTTTTTGGAAGGTTATTAAAATTTATTTTCATAGCACCTTCTTCAGTTACACCTTATGAATCATAAAAGTAAAGCGGCCATCTTGTTTTTCTCGGGAACATCTTGATTGGCTGTTATTGTTACATAATTGACACATATCGTCATACGCAGACAGACATATACGGAACTACGACTTACACTAATTTTGTATCAAGTTGTTTTTTGTTAGTATATTTTGCGATTTGCATTTTAATTTTGATCTCCCTGTTGAAGAATGATAATGTACAAATGAAATCAGTTTACAAAATGATATCACCATCTTGCTTGGAATGTACGTAACATATGCAAAAATGTTTATATGAAATAAAATCATTTCAATTCTTTTCTCCATTACTATTTTGGTCCATGATAGAAAGAAATCATCAGTTAATATCAAGATAAAGAAGAGTATTAATATTTTGCATAATACTCGCTAGATTGAATTATAATTGAATAGGTTATTCTTAAAAAAATATTCAAAGCTTTGCAACATTTTCCTTGCCAACTTTTCGAGCATAGAATAGGAAAGATAGAGTAAATTGTCGTCAAAAAATCTTGTCAAATGCAAACTGGAGATTCTTTGTAGATGGCAAAGCTCTTTTTCAAACAAGACCCCAGGTTTTGATGTCCATGAAAGAAATGGCTTGTGACCACTTTGAGGCAGCATTTTCTTCTTCTGTAACAACTTTTATAAACGATGCAAGCTAGTTTTGATTCCATTGATACTATGATAAATTTGTTAAATAAGATTTTAAGGATTTTCAAAGAAACAAAATTTAATAAATCTGCCTTGTAATATCAGAGTGCTTGGGATTTTCATTTGGTTATAGTTAACTTTGCATTTGGCTTTATTAACCCATTACTGAACAATGACACATTTTGATGCCCCTGCTCAGGAAATCATTGTGGAAAATGAAGAAATTGCTTGTAACAAGCAATTTCTTCATTTTCCACAAAGTTTTAAAACCCAAAATGGAAAGATTCTTAAAATCTCAACTTGAAGTTGTTGTCTGCAGCACAATCAAATTGGAACAGTCCAAAATTTTGCATTTGGCTTTATTAAAAGGACATTACTATAGCGGGGAATCACAACAATAACAATTGAAAGAAATCTTCTAAATGTGACTGATTGATGACCCTGATAGGTTAAACATAGAAAAAGTCAAAGACAAAAAAATGCTGATGAGCAGTTTTCTCCCAATCTTTTCTGTGACATATTGTACTGAAATCTTTTTTTAACTAAGTTCTTAAAAGATAAATTCTAGGGTGGGTCAATTTGAAAGCTGCTGCAGATGACAATATGAATTTATAAAAGATGATATTTGTGTGCATTATATCATGGAAGATATTTTGACAAAAAGAGAGACTGCTGGTTATCAGCATTTTCTTCTTTTGCCTCAATGTTTTGAGGAGCCTTACCAATTTTTGGCCACTTTGAATTTGATTAATGAAAAGAAGATGACAATGCACTAGATGCTTGTCCTGAACATGACTATTGTGTCGTTAAAACATAGACAGCATGGTGGTTAATCACATGACTCAGAATTTCAGAAAATCATCAATATTTCTGTCAATACTTGACCAGTTTAAATTCGGTTTAAAGCAGAGAAGGTGGGAAAATGCCAGGAATAAGCTGGGCATGGTAGATTTTCAACAATCTTTAACAACTTTATAAAAGGTAAAAACTGTGCATACAGTGTCTGTTCATAGATATAAAATGTAGAAAGTGAAATTAAATTGCAACCCAGCCACAAATTCAGTATCTTTAAAGTATATTAAGGTTAACGAACTGAGAATGAAATGCAGAGCAAGAGGCGAAATTTGAAAAGTGCCAGTAATTCCTAAACTGTGTTACATTTCCATTCCAAATACAAACATAAGCATTTTGTATGGTTTAGAATTTTGAATTAATGCATACTTATGGAAATAATTGACAAAAATGTTCAAAATTACCTCCCTTGCATATGAATATAGAGTAAAATAATATTTGTAAATTATTTTCTTCTTGAAGCATAATCTTGAAATCCGGCCTGGTGAATTAACTTATGTGAAGTGTATTTACAAGTGTGTGTAATTTGATGCATTTCGTATGGCTAGAAAGTGGTGTTTTCATTCTCAGTTCGTAAACCTTAAAAGTATAAATGAAGTCCTCTGTTGGAGTATCAGTGATGTACAATTGAAGCACGTACTTCTTCTGTACTTTAGCTTTTTATCAGAAATGTACATATTCAAATATACAGCTAAAGTTCTTTTGAAGTGTGTCTGAAATATGCTAATTAGGCCTCAAATGTACTTCGCTTTCACAGGAAGTACAACTGAAGTCCCATACTTCTTTTGAAGCGTGTCTGAAATATGCTAATTAGGCCTCAAATGTACTTTGTACACAGAAGTATCATTGAAGCTTCACAGGAAGTACAACTTAAGTCCCATACTATACACACCTTGAAGTACATTTGAAGCATATCATTAAAGCTTCATATGACATACAACTGAAGTACATTCACAGCATATTTTTCATCAGTGCTCAAGGTGATGCTTCAAAGATGCTTTACCATATGAAGTACAACAAATGATTGCAATATGTGGGTGGGGATTGGTAAAAAAATAGAACTTATGAATTTGTTAAATTTAGTCAAAAGAACACTCACCAAAGTTGCCTTAGATCTCTACTTGGTCTTTCCATTAAGTGAGTCCCTTAATATCATGATAATTCATCAGTGTTAATTTGGAAATTCTGCTCATAAACATTTTCTTTAAAAAATGTCAGACAAGTAAAATTCCCTCCAATTTTCTAAAGAGGAAGTGACCTCATTCTATACTGGAACTGGACTGAAATTAGACTGGGAGTATTCTTAGGTACATTTAATTAAAGTACTTTGTACTTCTAAAGAAGTCCCGCCTACAATAAGTTAAGTTTTTGAAGTACATTTTAAGTACTTGGTACTTCTTAAGAAGTCCCACCTACAATGATTTAAGTTTCTGAAGTACATTTTAAGTACTTGGTACTTCTGAAGAAGTTCCCATTGTGATAGAGCAGCTCACTTAAAGTCCTTGAGCTTAACAGAAGTATGATTCAGAGGCCTAATTGAAGCCTCTGGGACTTCAGGTGAAGTAGACCTTCATGACTTGAAGTACTTTATAAGTACATCAGAGGTACATTTGAAGCACAGAGACTTATCTGCAGTCTCTGCTTCTTTTGTGGCGGGGAAAGCATCAGTTATAAGAAAGTAGATCTATAGGTTTGTAAAGTATTGTTGTAACAAATACGAAATTTAATACTTAAATGAAATATATTGTACACAAACCCTATCTTAATCAACCTCAATTTTTACCTCTACAGCAGCTTTCAAATTTGAACAATCAGATTTTTTTGCCTTTTTGGAAAGGGTTACGGATTATTTTGGCACTAATCTGAGGTACACAACATGCAAAGATGACGTAATGCAGATTTATAATGAAACAAAATAATAACTAAACGATAATAAAGCACAGATTTTGGCAAAAAAGAGGTATTTTGTACGCTATAAAACTGGCAATAACCAATGATACTTATAGCCAAAACGGTCATAAACTGATAGCTTATTTGCATTTTTATTGTTCCCGCGTAAGATGTAGATGACAAAGTGAATACAAGCTGAAAGACGTTTATTGGGCTAAAGGAATGAGAAGTGCAATTACTGAATGTTTTTAGTCTAGAATTTGGCTTTTCTTTGTTAACCCTTTCCCAAACAATACCTACTTATGACATCCCTGATAAAAAGGTTTGGTTAAACATTGAGGCAATAAAATGCTGACAACCAGCATTAATTTACTCCTTTTACTTTAGAATTTTCTCTGCTATTTAGTACACAAATCTGAAATTGTTGATCAGCTTCCATCTTGTCTTTTGTAGCAGCTTTCAAATTAAAAGTTCTAAAAAAGGTTAAATTGATCTTTCTTTTACCTTGATTGACCACTAATTGATGAATATTGGTGTCTTTGACCAAGCTGTTGGCCACTACTTAAAGTTTCAGCTGCTGTCTACTTACTCTAGAGGCAACAGGGGTTTTTAGACAAACAAAAAATATGATTTCATTGGAAAACAGAAAATTGTATTTTCCTATCGTGGCAAACTTTAACACCGAAAGTAAACAATTTTATGCATCATCAGCACTTTCTTTCCTTCTCTCAAAGTTTTCCCTATTATTTATGTCAAGATCTCAGTAATTCATTTGGCTAGAACTTCTTACTCTTTGAATTAAAACAATGCCTAGAATTTCATAAAGGGTTTACAAGCAAATTGGCATATTTCTGTAGAACAGATATATTTAATCATTTTCATTCATAAAGCATAAAGCACCATTAAATCCAGCCGCTCATGTTTTTGTACATGTTTTTGTACATGGAATCAATTACAGAAAACACATGTTTAGTGCATGCAGGTCTGCGACTTCTCGAAAATAACCCTTTCACCCTTTCCCAAGCAAGTCTAGGCTCTTACATACATATTTTGAAAATTTTGGAAAGATAATTAAATGGAGACTAAAACAAGAAAATGCTGAAAAACAGCATTATCTTTTGTCTAAATTTTCTGTGCTCAGAATCAATTACAGAAAACACATGTTAGTGGATGCAGGTCTGTGACTTCTCTCATACAACCCTTTAAACCTTTCCCAAATGGCCAAAACTTAGAAATTTTTAATTGGAAAAACAACAACAGAAAACCTCAACAGACAAAGCGTTTCTAGAATTAAAAAAATCTAGGATTTAACCCTTTCCCAAACAAGACCTGGTTTTGATGTCTCTTATAGAAAAGGATTGGGAAAACATTGAAACAAAAGAAGAAACTGCTGATAACCAGCAGTTTCTCCTTTTGTCTCAATATTTTCTATCCCATATTTTACACAAATTTTATCTTTAATAACTTCAGTTTTGTCATTTGGGGCAGTTTTTGAAGTGGATTACCCTGAAATTTTGCCGTTTGGGAAAGGGTTAAGGAGGTATTAAGCTGGTGGGGGAGCAGAAAAAAGCGGAATGTGGATTTCATTTATCTTTCAGAGCATTATATGTGTCGTCATGCGAAAAGTGACTTTTGAAATCATGAAAAATATAATTATTATACCCCCCACCTACGAAGTAGAGGGGGGTATATTGGTTTCACCATGTCTGTCTGTCTGTCCGTCTGTCCGTCCGTCCGTCCATCCATCCGTCCGTCCATCTGTCCGTCCGTCCGTAGACTTTTTCGTTTCCGTGCTCTAAGTCTAGAACCGGTTGACCTAGGATCATGAAACTTTACACAGTTGTTGCCCATGACCCAAGGAGGTGCCCTATTGTTTTTGGGTCACAAAGGTCAAAGGTCAAGGTCACAATCGGACTTTGTTTAAAATCTGTTTCCGTGCTCTAAGTCAAGAACCGGTTGACCTAGGATCATGAAACTTTACACAGATGTTGCCCATGACCCAAGGAGGTGCCCTATTGTTTTTGGGTTACCAAGGTCAAAGGTCAAGGTTACAATCGGACTTTGTTTAAAATCCGTTTCCGTGCTCTAAGTCAAGAACCGGTTGACCTAGGATCATGAAACTTTACACAGTTGTTGCCCATGACCCAAGGAGGTGCCCTATTGTTTTTGGGTTACCAAGGTCAAAGGTCAAGGTCACAATCGGACTTTGTTTAAAATCCGTTTCCGTGCTCTAAGTCAAGAACCGGTTGACCTAGGATCATGAAACTTTACACAGTTGTTGCCCATGACCCAAGGAGGTGCCCTATGGTTTTTGGGTCACCAAGGTCAAAGGTCAAGGTCACAATCGGACTTTGTTTAAAATCCGTTTCTGTGCTGTAAGTCAAGAACCGGTTGACCTAGGATCATGAAACTTTACACAGTTGTTGCCCATGACCCAAGGAGGTGCTCTATTGTTTTTGGGTCACCAAGGTCAAAGGTCAAGGTCACAATCGGACTTTGTTTAAAATCCGTTTCCGTGCTCTAAGTCAAGAACCAGTTGACCTAGGATCATGAAACTTTACACTGTTGTTGCCAATGACCTAAAGAGGTGCCCTATCGTTTTTGGGTCACCAAGGTCAAAGGTCAAGGTCACAATCTGACTTTGTTTAAAATCCGTTTCCATGCTCTAAGTCAAGAACCGGTTGACCTAGGATCATGAAACTTTACACAGTTGTTGTCCATGACCCAAGGAGGTGCCCTATTGGTTTTGGGTCACCAAGGTCAAAGGTCAAGGTCACAATCAGACTTTGTTTAAAATCAGTTTCCGTGCTCTAAGTTAAGAACCGGTTGACCTAGGATCATGGAACTTTACACAGACGTTGCCCATGACCCAAGGAGGTGCCCTATTGTTTTTTGGTCACCAAGGTCAAAAGGTCAAGGTCACAATTGGACTTTGTTTAAAATCCGATTCCGTGCTCTAAGTCAAGAACCAGTTGACCTACAGCACCCTTTCAGTGACAAGGCGCTAGTGGGGGGTATTTGTCCGCTTTGCGACAGTTCTAGTTTTTATAGACCCAAAGTATTGTATTATATTATAGCCCTGGTTGTTGTTCTGTCTGTTTTAATGCTGTTTTAAAGTTATTTGTTCCCCATTTATGCAACTCCTCATACAGTTTAAGGTAGTCTACCCCTAATGAGATTCGCGCAACATTGGTATTATTCGGGCGGGGTCGAAAACAATGGGCGGTGGAAAAAATCTGATGTTTTATGAATCTCAAAATGGCGACATTACGGGTATTCTGTAGACCTTCAATCAGGAAGATGTTAAACTTGCCACAATCAATCTCTGTGATGTTAACCCTTTCCCAAATGACAAAATTTTGGACTGTTCCAATTTGAAAGGTGTTGCAGACGACAATTTCAAGTTGATATAATTCTTAAAATTCTTTCATTTTGGGTTAGAAAACATTGTGGGAAATGAAGAAATTGATTGTCACAAGCAATTTCTTCATTTTCCACAATGTTTTCCCAAGCCTTTACTTGTAAGGGAGTCAAAAGGCGTCACTGTGCAGTAATGGCTTAAGTTATGCATGTTACCTTTAACTCTTTTTGTTCTTGAATTATCTGATAAACTATGGCCTTGCATTAAATAAAAGTGCACTCTTTCACTGACAAGTCTTTTTTGAGCTCTGAAATAGAAAGTCCTGCCGACATAAGAAAGAAAAAGTAGAGTAAGTATTACTATTTTTCAGTCAGTCCAAGGCCTCCTTTTAATATGATAAAACATGTGAAACTTTTCCAAACTCTTTTCAGGAATTTAACCCTTTACCAAACAAGACCTGGTTTTGACGTCCCTAATTGAAAAGGCTAGGGAAAATATTGAAACAAAAGAAGAAACTGCTGATAACCAGCAGTTTCTCCTTTTGTCTCAATATTTTCTGTGCCATATTTTACGCAAATTTCACCTTAACCCTTTCCCAAACAAGGCCTGGTTTTGACGTCCCCTATATGAAAGGCTTGTGAAAACATTGAGACAAAAGAAGAAACTGCTGATAACCAGCAGTTTCTCCTTTTGTCTCAATATTTTTTGTGCAATATCTTACACAAATCCTGCCATTAATAACATCCATTTTGTCATTTGTGGCAGTTTTTGAAGTGGATCACCCTAAAAATTTGTCGTTTGGGAAAGGGTTAAAGAACATCCATTTTGTCATTTGTAGCAGTTTTTGAAGTGGATCACCCTAAAATTTTGTCGTTTGGGAAAGGGTTAATATGATAAAACATGTGAAACGTTTCCGAAACTCTTTTCAGGAATTTAATTCAAAATCAATCTAGGCAGTCTAATATATATCTTGGGGTATATATAACTTTTAAGGAAGGCCCTTTTTAACATGAAAAGTCAGGTATAATTTTGATAATTCCAAATATTTCCCAGGACTCTGTTACCCTGTATCTAGTGTTTATCTTGGAAAACGGTAACTCATGAAACCTGAACGCTTCTGTTTTACAATGATTTTGATAAAGAAGAAGTTCAACCCTTTCCCAAATGCCGAAATTTAGAACTTTCAATTGAAAAGCTGCTGTAGATGACAGAATACATGTTGATAAAGATAGGATTCTTGTACAATAAAGGTGAGAAAATATTGAGGGAAAAGGAGAAATTGCTGATTATCAGCGATTTCTTCTTTTCTCTCAATGTTTTCCCTAATAAAATATTGAGGGAAAAGGAGAAATTGCTGATTATCAGCAATTTCTTCTTTTCTCTCAATGTTTTCCCAAGCCTTTTCTTTTCGGGAAGTCAAAACCTTGCAAGTCTTGTTTTGAAAAGGGTTTACAATAATTTTGATAAAAATGAAGTTTTAGTTTCCCCTCCCATTTCTTCAAAAGATTAAATGTGGTGCTTTTTCCAGCTTATCTGTTGGTTACAGGGGAAGCAATGTATTGTGCAAAACTTTTGTAAATTCATTTATAGTGCATCAATATTAATCATCGACAACTTTGTTTTAATCAGAAAAAATGTTTGTCAGGGGTCTTTACTCATTCCCATAGTCATATTTACACCTTTCAATGCCCCACATAATGAAGATTTTGGAAAACATTGTTGAAAATGAAGATATTGCTTGTGACACAAATTGTATCTTTACAGAAAGACTTCTAAAATTTCAGTCACTGGAAATTATTGTCTGCGACATCTTTGAATTTGGATCAGTCTAAAAACTTTGCTGTCTATATAGTAATAATGTTGCTGATGATCAAAGCTATGTTTCAAACTGCAGAGATTTTGTGGTAAGAAACTGAGAATATTGGCAGTGTTAGATCTATTTTCATTTTGTTTGAGATGCGTCCAAGACACCTGAACCACAAGACGGTTGAATTGTTTTATCAAGTTGTACAGTGTTTTGCAAATATTCGGGTTCTTTTGACGCCAAAAAATCAAATGAACCATAAAATGCTGCTAAGTACAATGGGAAACAGATATTAAGTCATTCTCCAATAAGACTGGGTTTTATTGTTTATAAAAGAAAATGCCTTGGAAAACATTGAGGCAAAAGGAGAAAATGCTGATTATCAGCATTTTCTCTTTTTGCCTCAATAATTTCTGTACTTTTTCAGCAATATTTTGCGTGATCCTATAATTTTAACATAGAATTTCAACTAGTCTAAAATTTTAAATATTTTTGTGGGTGCATGTTGTTACCCATTTCCAAACAAAATCTAAATTTAGACTAGCAAAAATCAAAGAAGATTACAGTAAAATTACTTAATTATTATTTTCCACATATTTCAAATCTTTCTCAAGGACAATTAAGAACTAAATAGTTAGTAATTTTGTTACTTTTTTCGTCAGGGAATAGCTATTTTTGTTGCAACACTTGTCCATCTATCCATAACAGCTGGGTTTCAATATCTCGAAAAAGCAACTTGCCAAAATATGCAGAAAATTTCCTGTGAAAAATGATGATTTATCGAAGCATTTATGACGATTTGTTTTCTCCAGAAGAAGGAAATTTTGGAGGTTAAATCTCAATTACCTCACAGCTGCTAATATTAATGGGGGACATTAAGTGCCAATATAATCGTTAAAAGAATTGCAGCATGAAAGACTTGGGAATGAAAAACTTGTGTTTGAATGTCGATCCGTGCCAAGACTGTAATCAGGATACCTGCAGTGCATGCTAGACGTAGGTCATGTTTTTTGCCGCTTTATTTTTGTGTGCGAGGGTCTTGTTTAATGCATAGAATATGTAAAATCAAAGTACTGTAGGCACAGAAAGCATAATTCTTGTCGCTAAAATGTCGTTATTGATATACATGTTTTGTCATAAGGTCATTCATGACAATTTGTTTTCTTCAGAGGAAGGAAGCTTTCTTGCTACATCTTATACCATACTGAAATATGTTGAAAGGTCTTTTCAAGCGTATGTGCTAGTTTAGACTGGTTACCATCCTTGTTACTATACTTTGCATATTTTTTAACACAAAAACAGTATCACAGGGTGATAACCAGTCTAAACTTGTACATGCTAAAAGACTTTCTAACATATTTGGGTATGCTATCTTACTTTTCTGAATGGAGTTTGTTAAAGTTTTGACAGAATGTTTTAGTCACCTGACCTTTGCATACTGTCAAGGTTTTGCCATTTTATGCTGTGCAGAAAACTTAATCCAAGAAAGCCACATAATAATGTGACTGGCTTTCTCTTTTGTATTTAATAATGTAAAGAAAAAGAAATGCAGAAAAGGAAATTGTTTAAATATTTAGAAAACATCTGGTAAGTGTGTAATGTCAGGTAAATTACCGTGTCCCGTTCCCACACATATCTGGTTTTGAAGGAAAAGCTTTAGAAAAAACAACATTGAGGCAAAAGCCAAAAATGCTGATTACCAGATGATTATCAGCATCTTCCCCTTTTGCCTCAATATTTTCTTTTGATATAATGAACACAATTCCAAAGTCTTCATTTTGTCGTCTGTAGCAACTTTCAAAACGGAACTTTATTTTCACTGCTTTAGAAAGGATTAAATAGTGCACAACTAGGGCATTTAAGATTTATTATACACAAAGAGCAGTCAGTAAATCACAATTAGGTCTAGGTTTTTTTTTTAGCCAAAAGGCAGTCGTCTTAAGTTTTTTTGTTGTTGGCTGTCTCTGTGTAGTTATAAGTCGATTTTTCGTATCATACTCCAAGTGTTAAGATTTTCCCATATAGAAAAAGTTAGACTGTTTAACCCTTTCCCAAACATTGACGCTTTTTGACGCCTTTTAAAAGAAAGGCTTTGGAAAACATTGTGAAAAATGAAGAAATTGCTTGTGACAAGCAATTTCTTCATTTCCCACAATATTTTCCACACAAAAAGACCAAAAAATGTAAATTTTCATTCGGGTTTAATTGTCGTCTGCAACATCTTTGAATTTGGAACAGTCCAAAATTTTGTCGTCTGGTAAACAGTTAATTTTGAAAGCAGCTTCAGCACTGCAAAATTTTCTGTACTAATATGTACACAGATCCTATCTTTACCAACTTCCATTTTGTCATCTGCAGCAGCTTTCAAATTGGAATATTTAACCTTATGCCATTTTGGAAAGGGTTAAAATGTATGCAACAAAAGCTTGAAAAATGCCAAGAAAATATCTGCACTCTCTCTTGTGTACATTTCACACAGTTTCATTTGTTAAAAATATAGGAATGTAACTTTGTAACGTATTGTAATGATTTTGCCCCTGATTTTGGTAACCGAGTAATGAGATTGGCAGCTGTTTTTCCGTTTTGCATGCTTTTCTTGGGTTCGTTTTCCAAAACGATCTTTCAGCAGAACCTGAACACCCAGCTCTCAACTTGTAGATCTAGATAATGTATAAAACAGTTGGTACCATGTTACAAAAAGAAGCTGGTTTGTTTGTGTAAAGTAACTAGGTTTTTTGTGAAGATTTCAGAATCTTTCTCCCAAACAAAATTTTAGACTAAATAGATTGATTTATACCTATGTAGACAGAGTTTTATTGTTGCGGAGACAACTGATGTCACTGGATACTTGATAAAATCGATGCCTATTTGAAAATGACTGTGGATGACAAAATGGGCATCAATGACAAAATCATTTGTGTACATTACAAATGAATAATGATTATCAGCATTTTCTTCTGTTTCTTTGCCATAACTTTCCAGGACCCTTTCATGTTAAGTTTTTGCTGTATGCATGATTTTCAATGAAGGAGTAACAGGATAGGTAACATTCATTCTAAGATCATACACGCGATTAAAGACTTCTGAAGGTCATATTAGTGGTATGTTAAAAAAAATCATAGTGTTAACCCACACAGTGAAGCTTTTTGATGCCTCACAAGAAATATTCCGTAAAATGTTGTGGAAAATGGATACATTCTTTTGTCAAGCAATTTCTTCATTATCCACTATGTTGCTTACCCAATTGTCATCTGCAACATCTTTTGAAGGGTAAAAAATTGTGACATAAAACCCTGGCTTGTTTGTTAAATGTGTAATGTCAATGTATAAATAGCCAGACTGTATAAAAAATTCAGACCAGTTACAAATTAAAAAGGTTAATAAATCTTGCATGTCAAAATAAATCAAAATGAGTACATGATACCTTTGTCAGTCAGTCCCAGTATGAAACAACATTGGTTTTGGCTATAAAACTTGATATTGTGGCTTTTCTTCAAAAATGTTGTAACTACAGCTTGTTTTGAGTTGAAGTTATGGGGCTTTGAAAGGAAACAGCAATATGATGATTAAGCGTCAAAATACAAGAAATGTGTTTGACTACAACATAGGGCCATGTGCAGTTGGTGGCATTGATGTGATATCTTGAATATACCAGTGCAAAAAGTACATCGTTGCTTCTCAACGAGAATCTCGTAACTGCAGCTTAAAACAAGCTGCAGTTACGAGGTTTTTGTTGAAAAGCAGCGACATGGAACACATGGTTAAGGGCACTAAGCAGCATCTTGTAACTGAATAATTATATGGTTGAAGGATTGGTCCCTTTCTTCTATGTGTCTGTCTGTCACCTTCTATCGGTACGTTCATTAGCATTTTCTTCTCTGCGCAACAGTTTCAATGGGAAGTTTATCAAACTCGCTACAATGAATTTGTGAATACCACTTATAATGGAACTTGTCTTTCATGAATTACAGTGCTCTTGAATTGAAATCAAAGATTTCTAATTTCACTGGCAAGCACATTCTAGTGTGTGTGTATGCACCACTCCGAAAAGATCTTATGCAATGTTGAACCCCATTCAATTTGTCGCTTTCCATAACAACTATAGAATTCTTGTATCTGTTTTGCAGATGAAGCACCCAGTCATCGTCGGACATCCAGCCACAGCTCACGTACCACATCGCACAGTTCACACGCCGACGAGGAACCGTCCTCCAGTAAAACCCGCGATGCCTCGGTAGAAACCGTCGATCGTGGAGTTGGACCAACTCCCGCCCCTCCTCAACAGCTTCATGTAGACCCACGAGCATTTCCGCATCCATACTACGGCTTTCCTACGAGTTTTATAGATCCTAGAAATGGGTTAGAGCAACGGAGCCCGTATTCTACCAATCCTTATGGTGAGTTTTGTTATAGATTATTATACCCCCAAAATTATATATTTATTGGATTATATTGGAGTCAGCTTGTTGTTGTGCCAGTCGTACCTTAAGTCTGATAATCTGAAGATTTTTGTTCACACTTTCTTAAACTACAAGACATGGTTATCTCAAATGCTTTAAACCTTTCATAAACAATTAATGTTTAAGACTTCCAATTTGAAAACTTTTGGAAATCACAAATACATATCAAAACTTGCTACTCTTGAGGGTCCTTAAAAGTGTCCCCTTGCCTACCCCTTACATTGTCCATATTTTATGACATTTGTTTATTTACATTACAGCGGGGCTGACTGGACTGCCATACTATTCTGTGCCATGCCCCATCAATCCTCCACTTCCCCTGAACACCAGAACACTTGAGGGTCGCTATTAATGGCCCCTTACTTTTAAACTGGCCCCTTACCTTGTCTATGGAGTTTGTCCATCTTTTGTGACAATTGTACATTTGTTTATTTACATTACAGCGGGGCTGACTGGACTGTCATACTATTCTGTGCCATATCCCATCAATAATCCACTACCCCTGAACACCATTATACTTGAGGGTCACTCTAAATGGCCATTACCTAACTGCCCCTTACATTGTCCATAGAGTTTGTCCATGTTTTGTAACAGTTGCACATTTGTCTATTTACCATTATAGCAGGGCTGACTGGACTACCATACTATTCTGAGCCATACCCCATCAATCCTCCACTACCCCTGAACACCAGTCCACTTGAAGGCCATTATAAATGGCCCCTTACCTTGTCCATGGAGTTGGTCCATATTTTGTGACAATTGTACATTTGTATATCTAAATTACAGCGGGGCTGACTGGACTACCATACTATTCTGTGTCATACTCCATCAATCCTCCACTACCCCTGAACACCAGTACACTTGAGGGCCACTATAAATGGCCCCTTACCTTGTCCGTTGAGTTTGTCCATATTTTATGACATTTGTTTATGTACATTACAGCAGGGCTGACTGAACTGTCATACTATTCTGTGCCATGCCCCATCAATTCTCCACTACCCCTGAACACCAGTACACTCGAGGGCCGATGTAAATGGCCCCTTACCTTGTCCAATATAAATGGCCCCTTACCTTGTCCATGGAGTTTGTCCATATTTTATGACATTTGTTTATTTACATTACAGCGGGGCTGACTGGACTGCCATACTTTTCTGTGCCATACCCCATCAATCCTCCACTACCCCTGAACACCAGTACACTTGAGGGCCGATTTAAATGGCCCCTTACCTTGTCCAATATAAATGGCCCCTTACCTTGTCCATGGAGTTTGTCCATATTTTTTGACATTTGTTTATTTACATTACAGCGGGGCTGACTGGACTGCCATACTATTCTGTGCCATACCCCATCAATCCTCCACTACCCCTGAACACCAGTACACTTTAGGGCCGATTTAAATGGCCCCTTACCTTGTCCAATATAAATGGCCCCTTACCTTGTCCATGGAGTTTGTCCATATTTTTTGACATTTGTTTATTTACATTACAGCGGGGCTGACTGGACTGCCATACTATTCTGTGCCATACCCCATCAATCCTCCACTACCCCTGAACACCAGTACACTTGAGGGCCGTTACAACTGGCCCCCACATCCATCAACATTTCATCATCCTATGCCAGGGTAAGTCTATGTATTTATTGTCTAAAGCATTTCAAAAAGGAGATACAGTCTGGATTTTTATGGTAGGCATTGTTGTTGCTCTTATCTTGTTTTATTTGTCACATAGAGACAAAATTAACAAAGATTGATAGTGTAAAATAAAAAGATATGAAATATAAAGCTGGATGAATGAACCAGTTTGATTGGTCATTTTCGTTTTTAATTAACAGTGAGATGATTCTAATACCCACAACATGGGTTTGATGAACAGTATAGTTACAGATTTCATTTTAAAAAAGCCATCCCCCCTCTTATCTGTAGCTCTGATAGATAATTATTCATCATAATATTATATTAACCCAGGTTACCCACAAGTCCGTCCCACTCTGATGTATCATCTTTATATGGGGTTCGGAGCCCGATGGCACCCGGAGAATCTGTAACCGCCCTAGCTTCTAGAATACACTTCGAACAACTACGACAAAACTATCTCAGTCCTGTAGCCGGTCGAAGGTTTAGTCCTGGGACCCTGCCTGGTAAGATATTTCAGTATCATGTTAAAACAGCTTATTTGCTTTTAAAGCCTTCACTTTCTGTCAATCAATATTTTTTTGTTGCAATAAATGTTAATTATTTGGAAACAGCCTTTTAAAAAGAAAGTTTTTTGAAGAAAGTAACCATCAGAATCATAAGTCTGTTGTAAATGCTCGTGGTCAATCTATGCTCAGTACAGTATGCTCTTTGCAGTACAGCAAATGTTATAAAGTTTTGCATAAATGCCGGAAAATCACTATAGCCGTGCGTGATTTAGTCTGGTAGAGCTCTTCTAGAAGAGTCTGGTTCCCACCTCTGATACACTACGTTGTAGAAAAAATACTATGTAGTGTATCAGAGGCGGGAACCAGACTAGCGCTACCACTTTTAGAAGAGCTCTACCGGCCTAAATTGCATGCGGCTTAATTAAAACAAAAGAATCGTTGGAAGATGCTAGTAAGGTACAGAAAGGCAGTAGAACACTTGTTTACCATAAGCACATGGAGTTTCGGTTAGGAAGGAACTCATCTGAGGATAAAGAGAGGTGCTGGCGGCCAGACATCACTGATGGAAAAATGAATACGAGCTACATATTATCCGTAAAGGTTGTCTCAAACTTTCTGAACAACCCTTGTACATATAATTTGTATATGTTACAGGGGCACCATACCCAGCAGGTGGAACATTTTATCCGGGTAACTATCCGGCAGGATTTTTACCGTATGGGTCGAGGAGCATGTTTGTCTGTTTGTCTGTACACATAACTCCTATATTACAGGAGCACCATACGGCGCAGGTGGTACATTTTATCCGGGGGACTATCCGGCAGGATTTTTACCGTATGGGTCGAGGAGCATGTTTGTCTGTTTGTCTGTACACAAAACTCCTATATTACAGGGGCACCATACCCAGCAGGCGGTACATTTTATCCGGGGGACTATCCTGCAGGATTTTTACCGTATGGGTCGAGGAGCATGTTTGTCTGTCTTTCTGTCTCTCTGTGTGTCTGTCCATCTGTCTGCTTATCTATCTGTCTGTACATGTAACTTGTATATTACAGGGGCACCATACCCAGCAGGTGGTACATTTTTTTCCGGGGGACTATCCTGCAGGATTTTACCGTATGGGTCGAGGAGCATGTTTGTCTGTACACATAACTCCTATATTACAGGGGCACCATACCCAGCAGGTGATACATTTTTTCCGGGGGACTATCCTGCAGGATTTTACCGTATGGGTCGAGGAGCATGTTTGTCTGTACACATAACTCCTATATTACAGGGGCACCATACCCAGCAGGTGATACATTTTTTCCGGGGGACTATCCTGCAGGATTTTTACCGTATGGGTCGAGGAGCATGTTTGTCTGTTTGTCTGTACACATAACTCCTATATTACAGGGGCACCATACGGAGCAGGCGGTACATTTTATCCGGGGGACTATCCTGCAGGATTTTTACCATATGGGTCGAGGAGCATGTTTGTCTGTTTGTCTGTACATATAACTCCTATATTACAGGGGCACCATACCCAGCAGGTGATACATTTTTTCCGGGGGACTATCCTGCAGGATTTTTACCGTATGGGTCGAGGAGCATGTTTGTCTGTTTGTCTGTACACATAACTCCTATATTACAGGGGCACCATACCCAGCAGGTGGTACATTTTATCCGGGGGACTATCCTGCAGGATTTTTACCGTATGGGTCGAGGAGCATGTTCGGAGACATCCCACCCACTCCTGGTGGTGGTAGTGTTAACCTTCCTGGATCCATAGAGAGATCTATAGAAACTAGTAAGTGACTTGAATTACCTTTATCCTGCTCTGGGAATGCAAAGCATTGACTGACTTCCCAAACCATTCACAATTTCAACCGCATTGAAGGGAAGCTTTGATAACATCTAAAGGAATAAAGCATTCAAGGCCCAGTCTTATACGCAATTCTATGTCCACATCACTGCCGGAGCACATCCAAAAATGGTCAGTTGTACAGATTACTTCCGGATGCCATATGGGGGTGATGTAGACAGAGAATTGTATGTGACCATACATTTTCATTTGTATAATCTCCATATGCCCGGTCCAAATGTTCATACATAATTATGTGCATTATAACCTCTACATCTTGTGATCGAAACTTTCCTTAATTTATTGATAGATATGAATGAATCAGGACCTTTCTATTTATTCTTCGCAGGTTCTCGTCTCAATAGCCCACGCTCCAGTGTTTTAGGAAAGAGTAGAAAGCATGCGCTCTCTAATTCTCCTATCTCCGACTACCTCGACATTCAGAGTCTACCGCGAAGCTCCGAGGGGGTCACTTCAGTTGATTAACCCTTTCCCAAGCGACAAAATTTTAGGGTGATCCACTCCAAAAACTGCCACAAATGTCAAAATGGAAGGTGTTAAAGATAGAATTTGTGTATTATATGACACACAAACTATTGAGGCAAAAGGAGAAACTGCTGGATAAATCAGCAGTTTCTTCTTTTGATCCAATGTTTTCCCAAGCCTATTCTATTAGGAACGTCAATGCCAGGTCTTGTTTGGGAAGGGGTTAAAAATGTTTTACTATTTCTTCTCCGCAGGTTCTCGCCTCAACAGTCCACGCCCCAGTGTTTTAGGAAAGAGTCGTAAGCGTGCCCTCTCTCACTCTCCAATCTCCGACTACCTCGACATTCAGAGTCTAACGCGCAGCTCCGAGGGGTCACTTCAGTTGACCCCTCTCCTGGGAGCCCACAGCGTGTCACGCAGCTCGAGCGCAGCCAGCGGGTCCTATGGACATCTATCTGCTGGTAGGTAGTTTCAGTCTTTTAAATATAAAAAATGTTAGACATGATGGTTTGATCATTTCCCAAACAACATTCCTGATAGGAAAAGCTTGGGAAAGCATTGAAGCAAAAGAAGAAAATGCTGATAATCAGCATTTTCTCCTTTTGCTTCAATATTTTCTTTGCTTTGATGTACACATAATCTATATCATTTGCACAAATTTTGAATCAGCTTCTTTGAATATGGTCCTCCCTGAAATTCTGTTGTTATAATTTTATGGAAAAAGATTGAAAGGGTTACTTCAGTCGACCCCTTTCCTGGGAGATTGCACTGTGTAGAAATGTTTGCAAATCTAGCTATCAATATTTAAAACTAATGTTTTGATATTGAACTTATATTCAGCTGTAAGAAAGGCACCCTAATTGATAATACGATGGTGTCACTGTCAGTGGGGCTAGGTAACAAAGTTTTGAATTCCCTATTCATCTATCATATTCCGCACATCATAATGATAGAGTATCATATTTTAATAAAACATATTAGCCACCTATACATTTGGTAAAAAATATAGTCCTTATGTTCTCCTGTGGTGTCGATTTTGATCCTTTATTGAATGAAAATTTGCTAGTCCAATCTGAGAGGGGTTACAAATATTGAGAGAAAAGAAGAAAAAAAAATTGCTAACAGTTCTCTTTTCTGAAAAATGTCTTAATCTTAAGCTATCTATTACAGTAAAAATGAACATCTCTCTTTTGTAAGCAGAGGCGCGTTCTTTAGAGCGAGATTTCTTGGGATATCTTGAGATTTCATAAGATGTTTTACGATAAAGCGTTCTTTCGAGCAAGATTTTTAAGACACTAAGTGGGAGGCACCATTACTCTATACAACTTGCAGAACCCCTCGGTCATCTCTGTAGAAACAATATAAGACAGAATTGACCGAGTTGTTCCAAATGCTCCATGGTACCATGGTAATGCTCCATACTTCATAAAAATGATGTCATCATGACAAAGTTTGTATGAAGTATGGAGCATTTGGAACCCTCAGTCAGAATCTAGTTCTTAAAACACTTTATCAAAAACATCTTAAGAAATCTTGAAAAAACTTGCTCCAAAGAATGCACCTCTGATGATGATCATGTGAACAGGACTGGTAGCCAAACGAAATTAAATTGAGGAAAGGATTATGGAAGATACATACAAATATGGAGCTATATATAGAAATTTGGAAGATCAAATGAGAAAATGGCAGTCAAAATAGCTTTTAAATCCTCATTTAAAAGTCTTAAGGCCAAGTAAACTGTAATATGATAGGATTTGCATTTTGTATGAGGTCAATCATTCGTTAAATCGAGTAAAAAATTTGTACCTGAATATGTGACACTTATTACATGTTCTGGTTTAAACGTTTTCCCAAAAAGACCTATTTCAATCGTGCCTTATACACCATCTTTGGAAAAGCATCGAAAAACAAAATTTGCTCATTTTGCCTCCTTCCTTTCTTTACTACATTGTATTTGTACCAACTTTTGTTTATTAACATATTTTCTTGCCATTAGCAGCTTTCTATTCAGACCTACTTAACCCTTTCCCAAACAAGACCTGGTTTTGATGTCTCTAAGAGAACAGGCTTGGGAAAACATTTAAACAAAAGAAGAAACTGCTGATAACCAGCAGTTTCTCCTTTTGTCTCAATATTTTTTGTGCCATATTTTACACAAATCATTTCTTTATTATCACCAATTTTGTCGTCTGCAGCAGCTTTCAAATTTGATCACCCTAAAATTTTGTCGTTTGGGAAAGGGTTAAAATTTTGTTGCTTTGAAAAGGGTTAAACCTGTTATATGGTCAAATTTTTGCAAGTTTAGGCTTTTGTCCTGGTGGCCATATTAAAATATTAGAATTAAATGTTAGCTATGCATTGACTCTTTTGCAAAGAAACTAGGTTTTTTGCTAGAAACGATAAATGGGTATTGACAAGTAAAAGATTCGTAGGCAATATAGCACAGAAAATATTGAAATTCAGATAACTCTTGAATTATCTGCCCTTGAATTTGAAAAAGTGCCCTGCTTTAATTACAAGGCTTTATTTGGCATACATGTGCCACTCCGCAAAGCTATAATCTTATAAAGGGATAACTTTCAAGTGTCATTGATGCTTAAGAAATATGCAGTAAGATTATACCATAAAATGTTTCACATTTATTTTGCATTTGAAAAACTCCCTCAGCCTTTGACGTTTCTAATTTCACCCTAGAGTCAAGGGCAATGAAAATGATATTAACCCTTTCCCAAACAAGAACTTGTTTGAACTTCCCTGATAGAAATAGTTTGGGAAAACATTGAGGCAAAAGAAGAAAATGCTGATAATCAGCATTTTCTCCTTTTGCCTCAATATTTTCTTTGTAGCAATACACTTTCATACACAAAATAACACTTATTTTGCGATCTGAAACTCCTTTCAAAAGGAAGCAGTTTCAAATTTGGCTGTTTGGATAAGGGTTAATCAATTAAGGCCTGAGGTTTTGATGATCCTAATGTCAAAAAAAAAACTTGGCAAACATTGAGACAAAAGTAGAAAATGCTGATTACAGCATTTTCTTCTTTTGCCTCAATATTTACTAGATTATAGTACACACCATGTCTTTATTTACAAGTATTTTGGTGTCTGCTGCAGCTTTCAAATTGGAACAAAGTAAATTTCTGCCATTTTGGAAAGGATTAAACCGTTACCAAATGACAAAAATTTAGGGCGGTCCAATTTGAAACTTGCTGCAGACGACAAAAAAGATGTTGAAAAAGAAAGGATTTGTGTATGATATAGCTAAGAAAATATTTGAGGCAAAAGGAGAAACTGCTGGTTATCAGCAGTTTCATCTTTTGTCTCAAAGTTTTCTCGAGTATTACCAATTAGGGACGTCAAAACTGGGTCTTGTTTGGGAAAGGGTTAAACTTGACTTGTGTCCCTATAAAATTATATGTACATGTAAAATTATGTGCAGAAAAATTTGAAGTGATGGGGGATGAAATTAATGCAAATTTATGATAATAATATTATTTTTTTTACTTTGAAACAATTTTATGTTTTACTCTCTTAAAGCATGAGTCTATCAATTCAGACATGTTCTTCATGCATTTAATTCCTGGCTCAGCCAATACCTTACCGAAAATTGTTTTCCTTTCCATTAAAAAATATCCGAACTTCAACTTAATGAATCTGTAGTAAACCCATTAACAGACAACAAAATTTAAGACTGATTCAAATTCAAAAATGTTGCAGACAACAATTTCAAGTGGATGAAATTTCATGATAAATTTTGTGCTTGTTTTAAGTGGTAAACATTGTGGGAAATAAAGGTTGTCACAAGCAATTTCTTTCTTCTCCATAATGTTTTCCAAAGCCTGAATCAAGTGTAGAGCTGCTTCAAGCGTGTGCTTATACATGTAATTCTACATGTACTTTTCCCAAATTGTTAGAAAATTGGACAGTTAGAATTTGAAATCTGCTGAAAAAGACACAATGGATGTTAACAAAGAAAGGACTTTTGTATATTATAGCATATAAAAAATTGATGCAAAAGGAGAAAATGCTTGTTGTCAACCTTAATTCTTCTTTTGCTTTAATATGCTTTCTCAAACTATTTCTTGTACATGCTCAAAAATGTGTCATTTTTATACGCCCGTCGAAGACGGGACGTATTATGGGATCACCCGTGATGTCCGGCGTCCGGCGTCCGGCGTCCGGGCGTCCGGGCGTCCGGGCGTCCGGGCGTCCGGCGGCGTCCACTTCTTTGTCCGGAGCATAACTCTGTCACCTTAAGTCTGATTGACTTCAAACTTGGCAGTTATATTCTTCTCATCATTACGGAGTGCAGTGCACAAGAACCATAACTCTACCTGGCTTATTTTTTGAGTTATTGCCCTTTGTTGTTTTTCAAACTTGAATCTTGTCCGGAGTATATCTCTAAAAGTATAATAGCTAGGATCATGAAACTTCATGGGTGTATAGATCTCACAAAGGGGGAGTGCAGTGCATAAGAACCATAACTCTACCTGGCTTATTTTTTGAGTTATTGCCCTTTGTTGTTTTTCATACTTGAATCTTGTCCGGAGTATATCTCTAAAAGTATAATAGCTAGGATCATGAAACTTCATGGGTGTATAGATCTCACCAAGGGGGAGTGCAGTGTACAAGAACCATAACTCTACCTGGCTTATTTTTTGAGTTATTGCCCTTTGTTGTTTTTCATACTTGAATCTTGTCCGGAGTATATCTCTAAAAGTATAATAGCTAGGATCATGAAACTTCATGGGTGTATAGATCTCACCAAGGGGGAGTGCAGTGCACAGGAACCATAACTCTACCTGGCTTATTTTTTGAGTTATTGCCCTTTGTTGTTTTTCATACTTGAATCTTGTCCGGAGTATATCTCTAAAAGTATAATAGCTAGGATCATGAAACTTTATGGGTGTATAGATCTCACCAAGGGGGAGTGCAGTGCACAAGAACCATAACTCTACCTGGCTTATTTTTTGAGTTATTGCCCTTTGTTGTTTTTCATACTTGAATCTTGTCCGGAGTATATCTCTAAAAGTATAATAGCTAGGATCATGAAACTTCATGGGTGTATAGATCTCACCAAGGGGGAGTGCAGTGCACAAGAACCATAACTCTACCTGGCTTATTTTTTGAGTTATTGCCCTTTGTTGTTTTTCATACTTGAATCTTGTCCGGAGTATATCTCTAAAAGTATAATAGCTAGGATCATGAAACTTCATGGGTGTATAGATCTCACCAAGGGGGAGTGCAGTGCACAAGAACCATAACTCTACCTGGCTTATTTTTTGAGTTATTGCCCTTTGTTGTTTTTCATACTTGAATCTTGTCCGGAGTATATCTCTAAAAGTATAATAGCTAGGATCATGAAACTTCATGGGTGTATAGATCTCACCAAGGGGGAGTGCAGTGCACAAGAACCATAACTCTACCTGGCTTATTTTTTGAGTTATTGCCCTTTGTTGTTTTTCATACTTGAATCTTGTCCGGAGTATATCTCTAAAAGTTTTATAGCTAGGATCATGAAACTTCATGGGTGTATAGATCTCACTAATGAGGAGTGCAGTGCACAAGAATTTTAACTCTACCTAGCCTATATTTTGAGTTATTGCCCTTTGTTGTTTTCAATCGTCCAGGGCATATCTCGAAAAGTATAATAGCTAGGACCATGAAACTTTTACCAACCCGCTCCCCCTGTTGACATAAAGCAGTGTTACGGGCGTATCTTGTGACAGTTTGACACCTTGTTTTAAATGGGTTAAACAATTTCGCTTTGACCTATCAAATTTTCCATCGGAGTGGTTGGTGGTTGAAGTCAACGTAAGAGCAAACATTTCGGAACAATGGTGTCAAAATTCAGTAAATCATCAGCTACATTCAAAAATGTCGTAACTACAGCTTGAATAAGCTGTAGTTACGGCATTCTTGAACTTAGCCAGCAAAATTTTGAAAAAGCCTCAAGCACAAAGACTGAATATGATTTTCAGTTTTATTATGTGGACTGCATTCATTTATTTGCTGTCATAAGATTTTTTCTTCCTTTTCTAAATTCATGGGGTTCATCCCATTTAACCCTCTCCCAAACAAGACCTGGTTTTGACGTCCCATATAGATAGGCTTGGGAAAACATTGAGACAAAAGAAGAAACTGCTGATAACCAGCAGTTTCTCCTTTTGTCTCAATATTTTCTGTACTAAAATATAAACAAATCCTGTGTTTATCCACAACCATTTTGTCGTTTGCAGCGGCTCTCAAATTGGACCGCAGTAAAAATTTGCTGTTTGGGAAAGGGTTAAATTCTTTATTCAACTATGTTCCACTTTAACCTTTTTTACCAAACAATCTTGAATTTCAAAACCCTGAACCCATTCAAAAACATTTTTTATGCTGCTCAATTTGATTACTTGAGAAAGCTTTTCAATACATTTTGCAAGTTTAATGACAAGATTTTACCCCTTTTCCATATTGCAACTCACTGAGTACCAGCATTTTCTCCTTTTCCCCCAAACCTTTCTATGTTAAACTTTTAGATTTCCAACATGAGGAAGCATTTATTTTGTCATCTGCCAATTCTTAAACCCATTCTCACATAGTGACGCCTTTTGATGCGCCACAAAATTAAAGGCTTTAGAAAATATTTTGTGGAAATTGAAGAAATTGCTTGTGATTATGCATTATGCTTGGATCATCTTTGAACGTGGACAGGTCTAAAATTTTGCCATCTGGCAATGGGTGAATTTGGACCTTCCTTTGATACTGTCGTTTGAGAAAGGTCTAAAATTTCATCAATGGATAAAGAAGGCCCAGTAATTATGATAAGTGGGTGGACATATTTTTATTCAAACATGCAATTAGAACTATTTACATTTTCACCAAAATTTCAAGTCTTTAATTGCACCTTTTTCCCCTAATATTTGCATACTCTTGAGCTATGCCATACACAAACATCTTGAACCTTTTTCCATTTTAATTCATTTCCTCATTGCAACACCTTTGGAAAATATTTTGGAAAATGAAGAAACTGCTTGTGACAAGAAGTTTCTTCATTTCCCTCAATGTTTTCTACCCACAAAGACCAAAATATGAAATTTCTTTCACTTGAAATTGTTATCTGTAACATCTTTTAATTTGGGCCTGTGTAAAATTTTGCTGTCTGGTAATGGATAAAGCATAACTATTACTTTTTCCGGTCATCAACATTTTATGTTACTTTGTAGTTTAGCACTTATTATAAATCTGGAGAAATAACCTGGCAGAGCATCTTCAGCTATAAGCTATAAGCTAGAAATGCTATGCCAGGTCATATATTGGGACCTATACTTGTCTACAATATGGCATATTTACAATTTCAGCCTCGCTGGGAACATTGAGCCCCGCAGCAGCAGCCGGACATCCACACCAGCTGGCTGGTAATCCGTATCTCCGTCCAGGCGGGACACTGCCTCCCGGCTCCTTCTTTCCTCCGGGCATGCCTCCGATGATGGGTAGAATGCCGCATGGGGGACCCCTGATGATGCCCGTCACCTCACAACATCCAAGTCTTATAGAACTAGAGGGCCATCACTCTAAACATGAAACACAGGTCAGTATCTATTCTGATCTTTGTCAATAATATGTTAGTGCTATTTCACTAATGATGGGCAGAATGCCACATGGGGGACCGTTAATGATGCCTGTCACCTCACAACATCCAAGTCTTATAGAACTGGAAGGCCATCATTCTAAACATGAAACACAGGTGAGGGTTGCACTGCTTTTCTTCAAAAACATTGTAACTACTGTACATCTTTAAACTAGAACTTTGGCAAAGCAAATAAATAGCCCCCGCTAGTGCTTTGTTAATGAAAAAAAGTGCTATAGGTCAAATGGTTCTTCAATCTGAACACGGATATAGATTTTCAAAACAAAGTCCAATTGTGACCTTGACCTTTGACCTAATATGTGACCCAAATATGATCCTAGGGTAAACTGATTATAAGTTAGAGCTCGGAAACAGATTTTACAATAAAGTTCAATTGTGACCAGTCTTTCATCATGTTGCTATTCCATGATATAAAGAAACTGAAGTTTCGAATAATAATTTAATTGAATCATTTCATCGCTTTTCCACAAAAACCTTGTAACTGCAGCTTAAGACAAGCTGCATTTACAAGGGTTTTTGCTGAAAAGCATCAATATTCAGCACTTTTCACATACTGTTTTCAATTCAATGTTACGCAAGCAAATATAAAATGGCGGGATTATGAATTTTCTATGATGAATGAATGCAGCTGCCTTGACCCTTTCCCAAACATGACCTGATTTTGCTTATCAAATACAGAATGCTTGTGAAAACATTACAAGCAAAAGAATGAGACATTTTATCCTCCAAATGGTATCAGTAAAATTGAAATTTGTATACTTTATAGCAAAGAAAATGTAGTGGAAAAAGGAAAAAATGCTGATTATAAGGCATTTGTCTCAATGTTGGTCAAACCTATTTATAAAAGAGACATCAAAATCAGGTCTTGTTTGGATAAGTTTAGGGTTTAACAGATACCCATTCCTATGTTATAGGGCCTTTTGATGCCCAACAAGATAAAGGCGTTGGAAAACAATGTGGAAAGTGAAGATTTCTTCATTTCAAACAATGTTTTCTAGGAAGAAAGATAAAAAAATATGTAATATCATTCTTTTGAAATTGTCGTCTTCAACATCTTTGAATTTGGACCTTTGGACCTGTAACCCTTTCCCAAACAAGGCCTGATTTTGACATCCTTAATATATTTCAAATTTGAATAGTCCAAATTTTTGCCTTTTTAGGAAAGGGTTGAATTTTGCTGTTTTGGAAATGGTTAATCCTTTCCCAAACGGCCAAAGTTTAGGCCAACCCAATATGAAAGCTGCCGCAGACGACACAATTGACCAAAATAAGAATCAGTTTGTGTCTATTTGAGTACAGAAAATATTGAGACAAAAGGAGAAAATGCTGATTATCTGCATTTTCTTCTTTCTATTAGGGGCGACAAAACCAGGTCTTGTTTGGAAAAGGGTTAAGGCATGCTGTGGACAAAAAAAAACAAACCACATTGACGATCACATGACCATGTATGTCTTGGTGTTGGTCCCCTCAGTGTTTTGGTGACAAATAGCCGACGGCTAAACTGTTCATAATTCATCATTTATGTTCTGACGTCCCGGTGAAGCTTTGTTAGCCCTTTCCCAAACAAGATTTGTTTTTTTTTAAAATGTACCTAGAAATGCTTGTGAAAACATTAAGACAAAAGAAGAAAATGCTAGTGACCAGCATTTTCTCCTTTTGTCTCAATGTTTTCAGTGTTACACTGTACACAAATTCCATAGTTATTAATTCATATCCCTTTGTCATCTCTAACCAATTTCAAATTGGACTGGTGTATAAATCACAATTTGGGAAAGGGTTAATCCAACATACATGCTACTTAATGAAAAGAATGTATACGGAAAAGAACACATAACTCTTTCCCGAACATTTCAAGATTTTGATTTATGGTAGAAAGATTAATTTTGGTAAACACACTGATGAAAATTCAAAATCATGAAAACCAGCTTGTTTCTCTGAATTTTTTGTACCACATAGCATAGCAACTCTAGTACTTCTGTTATTTTATGCTTTAGTGCAAAATGTTAGAAATTATCAAAATCCTTGTTATAGATCTATTGATTTTTTGCCTTGTAAACAATTAATTACTACAAATAAGTAGAGAGCACATGTATCAGAATTTTATCAATTTTTGAAGAAAAAAAGATGAAAATGTTATTTGGATATTTCATTACTGTCAAAATAACATAGACTTGGTGTCTAGCAAGCTTTATGTTTTGTTGAGATTTATAAAGAAAGAGTGGAGAAAAGGTGGACTGAAAAATGAACCGATGTATGAAAATGATAAATTTATATGTACTGTACTCTATGTAGGTTATTACTTAACCCTTTCTCAAATAACAAAATGATAGACTTTTCTGATTTGAAAGCTGCTGTGAACAAAAATATTGATGTTATATAGATAAGAGTTTTGTACAATATAGCACAGAGAATATATAGAAAATGCTGATATCAGCATTTTCTTCTTTTGCATAAATGTTTTTCTAATAATTTTCTGTACTGACATAAAAAGGCCTTGTTTAGGAAAGGATAAACCCTTCCCTGAACAAAACCCTACTTTTGAATGTGTCAAAAAGAAAAAAAATAAACATTGAGAAAAAAGATGAAAGTGATAGTCCAAATTTTTGCCTTTTCCCTCAATAATTTCAGTAGTGTAAAGAATACAACTTTCTCTTTCTTTTAAGATGCATTTTGTTTCTATCCTACAGCAGCTTTCAAATTGGAACAGTTTTGGCAACTCAGAAAAGGGATAAGTCAAAATTACATTTTGTGTGTCACTTTGGGTTTTTTTTCCATTAAAAAATCTCTACACTTTTCTAAACTTGCAAAAAAAATTAGTATTTTGTGTTGACTTGTCAAGCTACATATATTTTGACAAACCATTTAGGCATGCTTACCCAATATTTTAGCTTAAACAGCAAATCTTTAAACCTGCCCAAAATGAATGAGTTTCAGAAGACATAACCTTAACTACTGGAAACAGAAAAATGTACATTGTGATGCATAGCAAATCTCTTAGGGAAAGGGAGAAAATGCTGACTATCATCATTTGATTGTGTGAGAAAAAAAGGTCCACTGTTTGTCTGTCCTTATTTTAGGCGGATCTGGGCCCATCCTTTTCAGCAGACTCAGTTAGAATCCTAAGCTACATGTGAAGACTACCTATTTCCATGATACTGTCATGACATTTATCAATGTTTACTGTTTCAGTCCCAAATCAGCACGACAACGAAAGAAGCAGGAAGCAGCATAGTTAGCAGTACAGTAGACCCAGGGTATCACGATCTCAAACGAACCAAAATTAAAACAGAGAAGGACTATCTACACCATACACATCATCACCATAGTCATCATGGTAGGTGGAATTATTGTTTATATGTCAATTAATTAAACAAATTAACTTATTTATTAATCGATTAATTAATCAATTAGCCAATCAATCAATGTACACCCATGATGTCATGATCTTATACCAAAATTACAAACAACTTAGTTTTAGACTGCCTCTATTTGAAAGCTGCTGCAGATGAAGAGTGTTATTGATGTAAATAAAGATATGGGTAGGATTTGTGTAAAATGTAGCACAGAAAATATTGATGCAAAAGAAGAAAATGCTGACTATCTGAATGTTTTCTCCAGCATTTTCTAGTTGGGATATTAAAAACAGACATTGTTTCACTTATAGTTTAAACATGTTCAGGTGTTAAAACAACACAGATAGATGGTTATCTGTTTCCTTTGTATCGGGTCCAAACCCTGCTGGCACGCAGGCTCAATTATGGGGAGTCAATGAGCTTTTAATGAACACCCATTAGGCACTGCTTTAAACAATATTGCCTGAAAATACTTCTCCAGGTTTGCTTGTGAATTTACTGATTTTACCAGAGCATATTGTCATTATTGTAGCTTTTCTTCTGTAACTGTTCCAGTAATTTAAGCTTGTTTAACCCTTTTTCCAAACAAGACCTGGTTTTGACGTCCCTTGTAGAAAAGGCTTGGGAAAACATTGAAACAAAAGAAGAAACTGCTGATAACCAGCAGTTTCTCCTTTTGTCTCAATATTTTCTGTGCTATATTTAACACAATTTCTATCTTTTACATCATGCCTTTTGTCGTTTGCAGCAGCTTTTAAATTGCACCACCCTAAAATTTTGTTGTTTGGGAAAGGCTTAATTCTTTCCCAAACCAGACCTGGGTCCTGTTTTCAAACAAGATCTAGGCCCTGTTTTACTAACAAATTTACAATAATTATTTTTTGCATAGTTACTTGTAACAACAAACCATATTGGCCCAATCTGATTCTCCTGCAATCAGAGGCGCATTCTTTAGAGCGAGATTTCTTGAGATATCTTGAGATTTCTTAAGATATTTTAGGATAAAGTGTTCTCTCGACCAAGATTTTTAAGACGCTCAATGGGAGGCGCCATTACCCTATACTTCGTGCGAAACCCCTCGGTCAACTCTGTACAAACAATATAAAAGGTATTTGACCAAGTTGTTCCGAACACTCCATAATTCATAAACCGCGGTGTTCCCAATGCTCCATACTTTATACAAATGACGTCATAATGACGTCATTTGTATAAATATGGAGCATTCGGAACGGCTCGGTCAAAGTCTCGGTCTTAAAAACGCTTTATCCAAAACGCCTTAAGAAATCTTAAAAAATCTCGCTCTAAAGAATGCACCTCAGATGTCTTCTTACACAGTTTCCAAAGAAAAATGGTCGCAAGAAAATTAGTAAAATGGGGCCCTGGTTTTGACCAGTGCAGATAGAAAAGGCTTGGGAAATCATTGAGACAAATGAAGAAAATGCTGATAATCAGCATTTTGTTCTTTTGTCTCATTATTTTCTATGTTATATTCCAAACAAAATAATTTATATTAATCTTAGTTATGATGATCACAGTTTATTGAAAGGGAGCTTTGGTCTTTAGCATAGACTTAGATTAGCAAATATGCTTGTAAATATTCAGTTTGATCTTTATGTCGATCATTTAGGGAATTACCATTCCTTCAGTGATATGTAAATTCTTTCGAACCAAATTTATAAGGAATAACAAGGGTTAATGTATTTTTATTCAAAAAAGGAAGAAGAAACTCATCTAGGCATATAAAAATTGATATTTAGTATGATAGTCACAGCTCTGTGATGAAAAGGTATGAAAATCTCCATAAAATAGTCCCCGGTCACCTGCCTTTTACAGGGCAAATAAATAATTGTGAACCATCACACAAAAAGGGACCTTCTGGGAAGAGTGAAAAGGCACCATTTAGGCAGTATGAAAAGTATTGACCTTAGTCAGTCCTCACAGTCTGTGCAGGATCGAAGCTGCGGCCATATTGCAAATGGCAGCGCATCTGCCTCTCACTCGAGAGGTCCCGGGTTGGATACCTGGCTGCGGCAATTACCCTCTCTCACAAAATGTCACCCATCAATGGTGTGATATTGTGAACCTATGTGGGCGAGCAGCTGGAGGCTCGGTTAGGGTGATGGGGTAGTACTGGTATGAGAAACAACAGGAATCCATGGTTAGATGCTCATGCTGTGGCGATATGACCATAGCTGTTGAAAACGGTGTAAAACCTCAATAAACTGACTCACATAAACTGACGTTTCATTCTAAGATGGTTTTACCTTTTTATGCCCCCGTATCGAGAGATCGGGGGCATATTGTTTTACTCGTGTCCGTCTGTCTGTCCGTCTGTCTGTCCGTCTGTCTGTCCGTCCGTCCGTCCGTCCGTCCGAAAACTTAACCTTGGCCTTTTCTCCAAAAGTATTTGACATACAAAGCTCAAATTTAATATACAACTTCCTTTCAATGATATCTATCTGTTCCATGCAATTTGACCTTCCTCAAGGTCATCCGTTAACCTTTATCAACCCTTTACTCTACGAAAACTTAACCTTCTACTCCGAAAACTTAACCTTGGCCTTTTCTCCAAAAGTATTTGACATACAAAGCTCAAATTTGGTATGCAACTTCCTTTCAATGATATCTATCTGTTCCATGCAATTTGACCTTCCTCAAGGTCATCCGTTAACCTTTATCAATCCTTTACTCTACGAAAACTTAACCTTCTACTCCGAAAACTTTACCTTAGCCTTTTCTCCAAAAGTATTTGACATACAAAGCTCAAATTTGGTATGCAACTTCCTTTCAATGATATCTATCTGTTCCATGCAATTTGACCTTCCTCAAGGTCATCTGTTAACCCTTATCAACCCTTTACTCTACGAAAACTTAACCTTCTACTCCGAAAACTTAACCTTTGCCTTTTCTCCAAAAGTATTTGACATACAAAGCTCAAATTTGGTATGCAACTTCCTTTTAATGATATCTATCTGTTCCGAGCAATTTGACCTTCCTCAAGGTCATCCCTTAACCCTTCACAACCCTTTACTCCACGAAAACTTAACATTTTAGAAAAATGGCCATTTCGGGGGCATTTGTGTTTCACACATACATCTTGTTACTTACTATATTAATTTTCAAAACGTGATAATCTTGTTGACAAATGCTGGGTCCGATAATGCTTTTATATGCTGGTTTTACAGACTTTCCAAATTTTCCTTTTTCACATGACAGGTTGCATAAAGTAATGGGTCCTATAGGTTAAAGTTGTTGCTGGTAACAATGTTGATGAAAAAATTGAAATTATCTGTGCATGGAAGCACAGAAAATATTGAGGTAAATGGAGAAAATGCTAATTATCAGTATTTTCTTCTTTTGCCTCTATGTTTTCCTAAACATTTAATACTTTATGAACACTTTCCCCTTGTATTGGCATTTCCAATAAAATTGACATGGCAAAACATTGAGGCAAAAGAAGAAAATGCTGATAACCAGCATTGTCTTCATTTGCCTCAACTTTTCTGTTCTACAGTATACATAATAAGTCTTTTTTTTTCAACATTAATTTTGTTGTCTGCATTTTCTTTTAGATAGAAATAGACCAGAATTTCTCCATTTGGGTAAGGGTTGATATAATATTTTCTATAACCTCATAAAGTATCATTATTGCCAAAATTACAAAAAAAGGTTTTATTCATTCCTGCAGGAAAGCTTAACCCTTTCCCCAAAAGATCTTTGATTTTAAGTTTTGATCAGAGAAGCTTTTGAAAATATTGAGATAGAGATGGAAAAGGATAGAAAGACAGAGATATGAGGAGTGAAAATGTGGGTAGGGAAGGAGAAAGAGAGAAGAAGTAGACAAACAGAAACAAGAGAGGTAGAAAAAGAGACAAAGACAAAATGAATAGAGATAGAGAGATGGAGATAGGAAAGGACAGAGAGAGGGAAAAAGATTGTAACAGAAAGACAGACACCAGAACAGACAGATAGAAAAGGGGTTGAGAAAATTTAGAATAGAGAGACAAAGAAAGATGGGATGAAAAGGGAGAGATAGAGTGAGAGAGACAGAGAAAGAAAGAGAGAGGCAGAGAGGGAGAGAAAGACAGAGGGAGGGAAAGAGGACATGATAAATAGATGCTTAAACAGAGAAAGAGAAAGAGAAGAGAGAATAAGAGGGGGAGGGGGCAGTCATGCTTTTTATTTAATCCTTTTCCAAACATATCCTGGTTTTGATGTTGCTATTGGGAAAAGCTTGGGAAAACATTGAAGCAAAGAAAGTAAAATGATGATAGTCAGCCGTCAGCATCCTTTACCTCAATATTTTCTATGCTCTATAGTACATGAATCACACCTCGATTTGCAGTAACATTCAAATCTAAACAATTGTTATTTTTTCGGTTAAGGAGAGGTTTAAGGAGTAACGGGACTCAGAGTGGGTAACCAAGCTATAGTGAAACACCGTCCACATTTCCCCATCTTTCATATTCCAAATTTTATGTTTAAAAATGATTAATGACTGATTTATATTCAAGATAGCTAGATCTAAAAAGGAGCAATCCTTCTGGTTGACAGCTACGAGTTATGCTCCGGTGAATATAACATTAAACTCCAACATTATTTTTATCCTTACCAAAATTGTGATGTAGTTTGCTCAGGTTATGAGCATTTAAGATTTTCTCAAATGGCCAAATTTTAGACTGATGCAATTTGAAAGCTAGATTATAACTGACAATAAAATTGATGTCGATAAAATAAATAAGATTTGTGTACAATATAGCACAGAAAATATCAACAATTTTTTTTCTTCTTCCTAAAAATTTTTCGAAGCCTTTTGTTTTTGGCGTGCTCGGTTGAATATGAAGTCCAACATTTTTTATCCTTACCTAAATTGTGATGAAATTTGCTTATGTTTCGAGTATTCAAAAAGAAGCAATTTCTAATCCATGGTTAGGTGCTCCAGCCTCAGCGATATGAGCTAAATACTGTTAGAAAGGGCATTCAGCCATGTCTAATCAAACTATCAATAGACCAAAACATCTATTGCGTTTCCTCCTTTTCTCTTAATGTTTTCCATTCTCCCTCCATTACTGTTGTCAGTCAGGTATTTTTAAGGTAACATAATATATTGCTGCTTTTCTTCAAAAACCTCGCATCTGCAGCTTAAAACAAGCTGCAGATACGAGGTTTTTGCAGAAAAGCGACGATATCCACAGTAGTATTTCGGATGCTTCTTGAATACTAACTATTTCATGTCATGTTGAGATATGACCTCGCAATTTTATCAAATAAGTTTTCTTTTTGATGGAGATGAGTTTGCAATAGGGAACGATTTTATCCAGTCAAACGTGACGTAATTTCGGACAAACAATAGTATTTCTGTAGGTGTTGTTATCAAATCTCGTAACTACGGCTTGATCCAAGCCGTAGTTACGAGATTTTATAACAACACCGACGTTTTGTCAAAACAACGGTCAACCAAGTTTATTTGTAGCACAAAATTCATTGCCATTATGTAAATGCATATCCTTGTGGCACTATAAAATCTTTTAACCCTATTCCAAACAAGATCTGCTTTTGTTGTCGTTTATTTTGGTAAAGAGATGATGTTGATTTGAAGAGATTTGTATTCTTATAGCCATTTCTTGACCTATACATGAACTTATCATTAAAGACAATTTAAAACTGAAAGCTGTTGCAGTTAAGATTAATAACTTAAATGGGACCAATTAGCTACTGTCAAGCTTAAATAACCCTTTCCCAAACAAACTCTATATGACTCCTTACAAGATAATGGAACTGAAAAAACATTATGGGAGATGAAGAAATTGCTTCATTTTCCACATTGTGTTCTAGTAAGGAAGATCAACAACCTTAGAAATTTCATTCGTTTGAAATTGTCATCAGCAACATATTTGAATTTGGATCAGTCTAAAATTGTGCAGTTTGGTAATATGTAAACTCTTTCCAAGTTTACAAAGAGCTCACAAGGGCCCCTAAAAGATGTATAATCACATGACTCAGAATTTCCGATAATCTTCAATATCTTTTTTAATACTTGACCAATTTGAATTCGGTTTGAAGCAGAGAAGGTGGGAAAATGCCAGGAATAAGCTGGACGTGTTGGATTTTTGAAAAATCAACTGATAAAAAAGTTATTGAAGATAAACCAAAATTTTGGTTTATCTTCAATAACTTTTTTATCAACCATGTCCATCTAATGCGTGACGTCTGTCCACATTCTCAAATCGGTCCAGTAATTACAAAATTATTGAAGATTTTCTGAAAATATTTTATCACATTATCCATGCTAAAAGATATATCTCTGTGACTCACAGAGTACATCTGTGGTGTTATTGCAAAACCTGGTAACTCCACCTTTGATAAAGCTGGAGTTACAAGGTTTTGCAATAACGTCGGCAACATGTATATAAGCTTACTGGATATCTTTTCCACATGCCCTAGATACGAAATGTCACGGTTACTTAACTTCAGATATACGCGCTGCAGGTGCCGAAACCTGAGATCTAGATTAGGCTCGGCTCATTGTGTGGACTGACCTAATTTTGTGTGAGTCATGATGGGAGAAAAATGCGGCTTTATTGATATATACATATATGATATTACATATAACACCAACACAAATTTGTCAGTTAGCAACTGTTGCTTTATAAGCAGTCGTTTCACTGGAAATAGATATATACTGAAGAAAAAAAGGAAACATAGATGTAGGCATTGATGCTATTAACACTTTCCTTCCAAATAGGACATGGTATTTGACATTCCTTACTGGCAAAGTTTTAACCAGGCAGCATTTTCTCCTTTTGCCTCAATATTTTCTGTGCTTTATTGCACACAATTCTTATTTGAATTAATCATCTGCATTAGCTTTTGAATTGGAACAGTCTCTTTAAAGGATAAATTCCACAAAAGCAATTAGAATGAATATGAACAACATTTGACTGTTTATTATGAGTTTGAAACTCTCCATTTGTTGTTACTGCTGCTGATTAATGCTAATTTCCTGTAACATTAAAGTTTAAATTAAGGGGACAAAACACAGAAACACAACCCAGGCTCTATCTTTAACTATAGTGTTGTATTGGTTACATTCTATGATAGATAACTCCTGAAATATGCTGTTCAAACTATTTCTTGGATTTGTCTCCCTTGAGCTTTTGAACTAAATAAAAAAAAAATGAAATAAAATGAGCAATTCAACTGAAAATTTAGCAAGCAATATCTAGTCAGCCAAAGAATCAATGCCCTAGTTATATAATCAATCAGTTAAGCACTCAATTAATCAATTAATAATTCAATTAAATATTTTTTTTACAGTTTTTGCTAGAATCTTAAACAATAATCTTCCTACACGAATGCAGTCTGATCTGTGTTTATGCTATGGAATTTTCTTTTCAAAATGACCAATCGAAAAGCTTTCAGCATGATGAAAAATTAATGTCAATTAATTGATTTATCAATTTATCAATTAACAACTATCTTCAGGTCACTATGACGATGATTATGATGACAGAGACGAGAATCAGAGTGGAAGTGAAGGTCATTTACAGACAAGACACATCCCACAGGACAAGTTAATTAAATCAACCAATCAAACAATAAACCAAACAATCAATCAATTAATTTATCAATTAACAACTATTTTCAGGTCACTACGATGACGATGATGACGGCGATGAGAAGCCGAGTGGAAGTGAAGGTCATTTACCGCCTGGACACATCCCGCAGGAAGGGGAACCAGACTTTGTGGAGACGAACTGTCACTGGGAAGATTGTACAAAGGAGTTCGATACACAGGAAGAACTTGTTAAGGTAAGTTATCCTTTTCCAACAATAAAATTTTAAATCAGAATTCAATTCAAATTAGACTTGTCCAAAGTTTTGCGATTTTGAAATGGTTAAACTGACATTTCAAAAATATTTTTCTTAAATTTTTAGCTCACCTGAGCACGAAGTGCTCAAGGTGAGCTATTGTGGTCGCTCACCGTCCGTCGTCCGTCCGTCTGTCTGTCCGTCCGTCCACAATTTCTTCAAACATCTTCTCCTCCACAACCATTCGGCCAATTTTGACCAAACTTGGTAGGAATGTTCCTGAGGTGACCCTTTTCAAAACTTGTTCGCGAATTTTTGATTTGTCAAAGAATGTGGGCGTGGCAGGGAGGGGCTTATAAATCATAAGAAAATTCTTTAAAAATCAACCATAGGGCCAATTTAAAGCAAACTTGGCAGAAATGTTCTTTTAGTGATTCTTTTGAAAATTTGTCCACAAATTTTAAGATTTGTCAAAAAATGTGGGTGTGGCAGGGTCAGACTTCAAGAAATCCTAAGAAAATTCTTTAAAAACCAAATCAGGTAGTATATGGTTAGTGGGAGTCAAAACCCTGTAACTACAGCTTGACAAAAACCTCTAATCTTATTAAATAAACAAAGACCCAGAACTGTTTACTTTAGACTTACCAGAATGGGAAGCTGCATGTAAAAGGGGGTAAATACATTCTTTTTGTTATTTAAGCCATCCTTTGTTGTTGGTAATCATTTAAATAGTTTTGATTAAGGGGGAATGCTCCAGTTTTTCGGAACACTCGGTCATTACGGTAGTAAATTAAATGTTTCGTACCAATATGTTTCGCTACCACATTTTCAATAATAAAACACATTATAACAATTTACCATTTGCGACGGTAAAAGTGTATTTATTATGCGAAACTGATTTCCTCAAGATGGAAATCGATTATTTAGAGCAAGACAGTCGTAAGTATGTATGCAGTTACCACTGTTTTGCGTCATTTTATTCATGTATAGCTGATAAAAAATGCTGTAATTCTCTAATAAGTGCGCTGACCTATACATTTTCTTTTTTATTTATTACCAGGACATGTTGCTTAATACAATGAGGAAGTTTATCAAATTCTATTATGTAGAACTTGAAATATTTCCAAAAATATGCAAATTTTGACCTAAAACACTCAAGCTTCGTTGATCTTACTGAACACGTGAGCATGCTGTTTTACACATTTACGCGTTTATAATAGCACACATTTTGGATTTTCTGTTCTTATTAAATGTAAGATGTTACTTTAAATCTGTTTTCGGGACTAAACGACGAATATACAGCATTTTATTAGCATTTTAGTGACCTTGGACAGGTGCAAGAAATTGTGCATTTTTTCGATGTAGGGGTATGTTATACGAATGCCTATAAAATTCAAACAAGATCGCTGACCATCCATTTTTATTTTATTTTTCAATTGGTAATAACACGTAATTTCAACATACAAAATATAAATAAATTCTATTTTTGGGAAAAAAAATTAGGAAACTGGAGCATTCCCCCTTAAATCATTCAAATGAATACCCACATCACAGGGTTTGATAAACATTGAAAGATATTTTACAATTTAGAAAGCCCTTAACCTCTCCTATTTGAATCTCTACGTAGTCTTTGGATTTATAATCAGACTCGCTTCTATTTTGCAACTTATATATTCTCTTTAGCTCTTTACCAAATCATTATAAAATTAATTATTTTTCAATGAAAAAAGGGCCCTATGTTGTTGATTCTTGGGGTTGTTATAGGGGTTAAGAGTTCTATCTCTAACATTTTGATCTTTGACTTGGAAAACCTTTTTATCTAAAAACAGTATTTTTCATATGGCCCTATGTTGTTGATTCTTGAGGTTTATATGGGGTGAAACTGTTGATAATTGAAACCTTCTCATTGATATCATGGGAAAAGGGGCCTAAAAGACAAAATCCTTGTTAGCATTGTACAGGCTACAATTTTGGCCCAATATTCCTAAAAATTGGTCAGAATGTTTGTGTAGTCACAGAGAATTGGAATATTGAATATTACGTTAGATACCACAGGAAGAGGGGCCATAATGACAGAATCCGTGTTGGAACTTTAGAGGCCATAATTTTGGCCTAATCTTTCAGACTGTGAAACTTGATCAGAATATTTGTATAATCACAAGGAAAAGGCTGATCAACAATCTGAATGGCCCATTTTGATATCATGGGAAAAGGGGCCTTAATGACAAAATCCTTGTTAGCACTCTAGAGGCAACAATTTTGGTCTAATCTTCATGAAACTTGTGTTTGTCTAGTCACAACGATGAACTCTGAGGAAAATAGGAATGTTCTATGGGATAGCATGGGGAAAGGGGCCTTAATGACAAAATCCTTACTAGCGCTATAGAGACAATAATTTTGGCTCAATATTCATGAAATTTAGTCAGATTATTTGTCTAGTCACAAGGATTAAGCCTACGCATGCATGACGGACACACCACCAAGACAATAGCCCGCTGGCCTGAAAGGCCAATAGGACAATGGGAATGTTCTGTTGGATATCATGGGAAAAGGGGTCCAAAAGACAAAATCCTTGTTAGCAATGTAGATGGTACAATTTTTGTCAAATCTTGATGAAACATTTTCAGAATGTTTGTCTAGTCACAAGGATGGAGACTATTGAAAAATAGAATGTTCTTTTGGATATCATGGGACAGGGTGCAATCATTTTTCATCTTGTGAGTCTCAGTTCAGGTGAGCGATTAAGGACCATCATGGTCCTCTTGTATTTTATATTCATCTGAAAGAGCATGTCTTGATTTCTTATGAAAATTCTGAAAATTTCGAGCCAAAGTATTGCACCGTTTACAAGAAATATATATTTTGTGTTAAAGTTAAACAAATTGTTTTGGTCAACGGTTCAGATTCATATGGAATTTGTCCTTTCTGTCTTGGGCATGTTTTTTGCTTATCAGCGACTTCAAAAAACTGATAGCAATTATACACATTAGAATAACCGATCTTGGCATCAAGACATTCTTTAAAAAAATGAAATGGGAATGTTATGTCGCTTTAAGCCATACATGTATGTATGTAACACAACACATTTTGATATATTCTTTCTTACAGCATATCAATCAAGACCATATCCAGGCAAACAAGAAAGCATTTATATGTCGATGGTCGGAATGTACGAGAGAAGAAAAGCCATTCAAGGCGCAGTACATGTTGGTTGTACACATAATATTTTACTTTACTTACAGCATATCAATCAAGATCATATCCAGGCCAATAAGAAGGCATTTATATGTCGGTGGTCGGAATGTACGAGAGAAGAAAAGCCATTCAAGGCACAGTACATGTTGGTTGTACACATGATATTTATACCCCCCAAATTCAATTTGGGGGGTATATAGGAGTCAGGTTGTCGGTCTGTTGGTCTGTCTGTCTGTCTGTTGGTCCGTCTGTTGGTTTTTAGCTCACCTGAGCAACATGCTCAAGGTGAGCTTTTGTGATCACCCTGTGTGCGTCGTGCGTCGGTCGTCGGAAGTTGTCAACAATTGCTTTAAACATCTTCTCCTCCTCAACCCTGGGCCAATTCTTTCCAAACTTGGCAGAAATGTTCCTTAGGTAACCCTTTTCAAAACTTGTTCGTGAAATTTTGATTCGTCAAAAATTGTGGGCGTGGCAGGGCGGGGCTTATCAGACTTAGAGAAATCATGTGAAAAATCTTTAAAAATCAATTATTAGTCCAATTTGAACCAAACTTGGCAGGACTGACCCTTGAGTGATTATATTCAATGTATGCTCTTGATTTTTTCATTCGCCAAAAAATGTGGGCGTGGCAGGGCGGGGCTTATCAGACTTAAAGAAATCATTAGGGAATTCTTCAAAAATCTTCTCCTCCTCAACCACTAGGCCAATTCTTTCCAAACTTTGCAGAAATGTTCCTTAAGTGACCCTTTTCAAAACTTGTTCGTGAATTTTTGATTCGTCAAAAATTGTGGGCGTGGCAGGGCGGGGCTTATCAGACTTAGAGAAATCATGTGAAAAATCTTTAAAAATCAATTATCAGGCCAATTTGAACCAAGCTTGGCAGAAATGTCCCTTGAGTGACTGTTTTCAACACATGCTCATGAATTTTTTATTCGTCAAAAATTGTGGGCGTGGCAGGACGGGGCTTATCAGACTTCGAGAAATCGAAAGATAATTATTCAAAAATCTTCTCCTCCTTAACCACTGGGCTAATTATTACCAAACTTGAAAGGAATGTTCCTTGGGTGACCCTTTTCAAAACTTGTTCGTGAATTTTTGATTTGTCAAAAATTGTGGGCAGGGCAGGGCGGGGCTTATCAGACTAAAAGAAATCTTTAGGTAATTTTTCAAAAATCTTCTCCTCCTCAACCACTTGGCCAATTCTTTCCAAACTTGGCAGAAATGTTTATAGGATGACCTTTTTCAAAACTTGTTCATGAATTTTTGATTCGTCAAAAATTGTGGGCGTGGCAGGGCGGGGCTTATCAGACTTAGAGAAATCATGTGAAAAATCTTTAAAAATCAATTATCAGGCCAATTTGAACCAAGCTTGGCAGAAATGTCCCTTGAGTGACTGTTTTCAACACATGCTCATGAATTTTTTATTCGTCAAAAATTGTGGGCGTGGCAGGACGGGGCTTATCAGACTTCGAGAAATCGAAAGATAATTATTCAAAAATCTTCTCCTCCTTAACCACTGGGCTAATTATTACCAAACTTGAAAGGAATGTTCCTTGGGTGACCCTTTTCAAAACTTGTTCGTGAATTTTTAATTTGTCAAAAATTGTGGGCAGGGCAGGGCGGGGCTTATCAGACTAAAAGAAATCTTTAGGTAATTTTTCAAAAATCTTCTCCTCCTCAACCACTTGGCCAATTCTTTCCAAACTTGGCAGAAATGTTTATAGGATGACCTTTTTCAAAACTTGTTCATGAATTTTTGATTCGTCAAAAATTGTGGGCGTGGCAGGGCGGGGCTTATCGGACTTAGAGAAATCGTGTGAAAAATCTTTAAAAATCAATTATCAGGCCAATTTTAAGCAAGCTTGGCAGAAATGTCCCTTGAGTGACTGTTTTCAATACATGCTCATGAATTTTTGATTCGTCAAAAATTGTGGGTGTGGCAGGGCGGGGCTTATCAGACTTCGAAAAAACGAAAGATAATTATTCAAAAATCTTCTCCTCCTTAACCACTGGGCTAATTATTACCAAACTTGAAAGGAATGTTCCTTGGGTGACCCTTTTCAAAACTTGTTCGTGAATTTTTGATTTGTCAAAAATTGTGGGCGTGGCAGGGCGGGGCTTATCGGGCTAGGAGAAATCATGTGAAAAATCTTTAAAAATCAATTATTCGGCCAATTTGAACCAAACTTAGCAGGAATGTCCCTTGAGAGACTGTATTCAACACATGTTCATGAATTTTTGATTGGGTGAAAAACATCGGCTTACAGGGTGGGGCTTACCAGACTTCAAGAAATCGTTAGATAATTCTTCCAAAATTTTCTTCTCCTTAACCATCAGGCAATTCGTTACCAAACTTGGCAGAAATGATCATTGGGTGACACGTTACAATATCGAGAATTTTTTATTCGTCAAAAAATGTGGTCTTGGCGGGGCAGGGCTTATTGGACTTAACAAATTCATGAGAAAATTCTTTAAAAAAAGTAATTATAGGGCTAAGTTGAACAAAACCTTACAGGAATGTACCTTGAGTGACTGTCTTCAATACATGGTTGAGAATTTTTGATTAATTGAAAAAAATGTGGGCATGGCAGGGTGGGGCTTGTTGATTTTTAAATGAGTTATGTCCTTTTGTTGAAAATTGGTTTTTTCGCAACATTTACATGTGTTGTTTGGTCTGTTGATTTTTTTGTTTGCTCTTTTTCCCAATTGATCAGATCACAGTTCAAATGAAATGTACATTTGTGTACTTCTCAAAATGCACAAAAACAGTGCTGTTTGGGGGTATGATCACTTTCAGTGATATTCTAGTTTCCAATAATTTAATATGACATAATACTGACATATATATTTGTTTACAACAAAACCTATATTATACACAATCAAATACACGAAGAACTCAGGTGAGCGATATCAGTGCCTTTCAGGCACTCTTGTTTCTTTAAACATCTTCTCCTCCTCAACCACTGGGCCAATTCTTACCAAACTTGACAGGAATGTCCCTTGGGTGACCCTTTTCAAAACTTGTTCGTGAAATTTTGATTCGTCAAAAATTGTGGGCGTGGCAGGGCGGGGCTTATCAGACTTTGAGAAATCATGTGAAAAATCTTTAAAAATCAATAATCAGGCCAATTTGAACCAAACTTGGCAGGAATGATCCTTGAGTGATTATATTCAATGTATGTTCATGATTTTTTCATTCGCCAAAAAATGTTGGCGTGGCAGGGCGGGGCTTATCCGACTTCGAGAAATCGTTAGATAATTCTTCCAAAATCTTCTCCTCCTCAACCACTGGGCCAATTCTTACCAAACTTGGCAGGAATGTTCCTTGGGTGACCCTTTTCAAAACTTGTTCGTGAAATTTTGATTCGTCAAAAATTGTGGGCGTGGCAGGGCGGGGCTTATCGGACTTTGAGAAGTCATGTGTAAAATCTTTAAAAATCAATTATCAGGCCAATTTGAACAAAACTTGGCAGGAATGACCCTTGAGTGATTATATTCAATGTATGCTCATGATTTTTTCATTCGCCAAAAACTGTGGGCGTGGCAGGGCGGGGCTTATCCGACTTCGAGAAATCGTTAGATAATTCTTCAAAAAACTTCTTCTCCTCAACCACTGGGCCAATTCTTACCAAACTTGGCAGGAATGTTCCTTGGGTGACCCTTTTCAAAACTTGTTCGTGAAATTTTGATTCGTCAAAAATTGTGGGCGTGGCAGGGCGGGGCTTATCGGACTTAGAGAAATCATGTGAAAAATCTTTAAAAATCAATTATCAGGCCAATTTGAACAAAACTTGGCAGGAATGACCCTTGAGTGATTATATTCAATGTATGCTCATTAGCTCCACTGGCCGAAGGCCAGCGAGCTATTGTCATGGCGTTGTGTCCGTCGTGCGTCCGTCCGTCCGTCCGTCCGTTAACTTTTTCTTTAAACATCTTCTCCTCTTATACCAGTGGGCCAATTTTGACCAAACTTGGCAGGAATGTTCCTTGGGTGACCCTTTTCAAAACTTGTTCGCAAATTTTTGATTTGTCAAAAAATGTGGGCGTGGCAGGGCGGGGCTTATCAGACTTAGAGAAATCATAAGAAAATTCTTTAAAAATCAACCATTGGGCCAATTTGAACCAAACCTGGCAGGAATGTGCCTTGAGTCATTCTTTTCAAAATTTGTTCACAAATTTTTACATTTGTCAAAAAATGTGGCCGTGGCAGGGAGAAAGGGGCTTATCAGACTTAAAGAAATCATAAGAAAATTCTTTAACAATCAACCATTGGGTCAATTTGAACCAAACCTGGCAGGAATGTGCCTTGAGTCATTCTTTTCAAAATCTGTTCACAAATTTTTACATTTGTCAAAAAATGTGGCCGTGGCAGGGAGAAAGGGGCTTATCAGACTTACAGAAATCATAAGAAAATTCTTTAAAAATCAACCATTGGGCCAATTTGAGCCAAACCTGGCAGGAATGTGCCTTGAGTCATTCTTTTCAAAATTTGTTCACAAATTTTTACATTTGTCAAAAAATGTGGCCGTGGCGGGGAGAAAGGGGCTTAGCAGACTTAAAGAAATCATAAGAACAGTCATCGAAATTCGTATCTGAAAATTATAAGCAGGTCGGGCTAGGGAATTAACAATTTTTACAAGCCCACATGAAGATTTACAAGCCCATGCAATAAAGAATAAATTCAATTATATTATCCAATACAAAGTCAAGAATTTTACAAGCATGTAGGGCTTGTCATTGCTGATTTTTCACAAGCCCGAAACAAAATGTATCAGTTTTTGACCGTCGGACTAGTGCGAATTTCGACCACTGTAAGAAAATTCTTTAAAAATCAACTATGGGGCCAATTTGAACCAGACTTTGCAGGAATGTTCTGTGAGTCTCTCTTTTCAAAATTTATTCACAATTTTTATGCTCCCCGAAAAAATTTCGGGGGAGCATATAGTCGCCACGCTGTCCGTCCGTGTGTCTGTGTGTCCGTCCGTCCGTCCACAGCCATATCTCAGCAACCCTTGAACCAAATTCAATGAAACTTCACATGTGAACTCCCTGGGTCAATACCTAGAGACCTTTTTCTCTGTTTGTAAATTTAAGGCTGCGTCATGGAAAAAGGGGCCTTAGTGTAAAAATTAGTTTTTCTCTTATTTCTCTTCATCTAATGGGCAGAATATAATGAAATTTTGTGCTCATGTAATAAATAGGATGTTCTAGACCATATTATATAAAGAATGTGTGTACAATGTGTGTCATGGGAAAAGGGGGCCTAATGTATGATAGTTTTTATTTTGTGACAAACACTTATTCGGGGAGCATAATCCGTCTGTGACGGCTCTTGTTTACATTTGTCAAAAAATGTGGCCGTGGCAGGGAGGAAGGGGCTTATCAGACTTAAAGAAATCGTAAGAAAATTCTTAAAAAATCAACCAGTGTGCCCAAATGAACCAAACTTTGCAGGAATGTGCCTTTAGTCGTTCTTTTTAAAATTTGTTCACAAATTTTTATATTTGTCAAAAAAATGTGGCCATGGCAGGGAGAAAGGGGCTTATCAGAGAAATCATAAGAAAATTCTTTAAAAATCAACCATAAGGCCAATTTGAACCAGACTTTGCAAGAATGTTCTTTGAGTCTCTCTTCAAAATTTATTCACAAATATCAAGATTTGGCTGCCGCTGTGTAAGGCTTACAAGAAATCATGGGATAATTCTTCCACTTTAACCAGTGGAGCGATTCAGAAAAAATGTGGGCGTGGCAGGGCGGGGCTTATCCGACTTCGAGAAATCGTTAGATAATTCTTCAAAAACTTCTCCTCCTCAACCACTGGGCCAATTCTTACCAAACTTGGCAGGAATGTTCCTTGGGTGACCCTTTTCAAAACTTGTTCGTGGCTTATCGGACTTAGAGAAATCATGTGAAAAATCTTTAAAAATCAATTATCAGGCCAATTTGAATCAAGCTTGGCAGGAATGACCCTTGAGTGATTATATTCAATGTATGCTCATGATTTTTTCATTCGCCAAAAATTGTGGGCGTGGCAGGGCGGGGCTTATCCGACTTCGAGAAATCGTTAGATAATTCTTCCAAAATCTTCTCCTCCTCAACCACTGGACCAATTCTTACAAAACTTGGCAGGAATGTTCCTTTAGAGACCCTTTTCAGAACTTGTTCGTGAAATTTTGATTTGTCAAAAATTGTGGGCGTGGCAGGGCGGGGCTTATCGGACTTTGGGAAATCGTTAGATAATTCTTCAAGAATCTTCTCCTCCTTAACCACTGGGCCAATTCTTACTAAACTTGGCAGAAATGTTCCTTGGGTGACCCTTTTCAAAATTTGTTCGTGACTTTTTGATTTGTCAAAAATTGTGGGCGTGGCAGGGCGGGGCTTATTGGACTTCGAGAAATCATGTGAAAAATCTTTTAAAATCAATCATTAGGCCAATTTGAATCAAACTTGATAGGAATGACCCTTGAGTGATTGTTTTCAATGTATATTCATGATTTTTTCATTCGCCAAAAAATGTGGGCGTGGCAGGGCGGGGCTTATCCGACTTCGAGAAATCGTTAGATAATTCTTCCAAAATCTTCTCCTCCTTAACAACTGGGCCAATTCTTAATAAACTTGGCAAGAATGTTCCTTGGGTGACCCTTTTCAAAACATGTTCGTGAATTTTTGATTCCTGAAAAATTGTGGGCGTGGCCGGGCGGGGCTTATCAGACTTGGAAAAATCGTTAGATTATTCTCCAAAAATCTTCTCCTTTGTAACCACTGAACCAATTCTTACCAAACTTGGCAGGAATGTTCCTTTATTGACCCTTTTCAAAACTAGCTCTATTTCCCAATTGAACAGATCCCAGTTCAAATGAAATCAACTTCTCAAAATGCACAAAAACTGCGCCTTTGGGGGGTATGATCACTTTCAGTGATATTCTAGTTTACTTTACTTACAGCATATCAATCAAGACCATATCCAGGCCAATAAGAAGGCATTTATATGTCGGTGGTCGGAATGTACGAGAGAAGAAAAGCCGTTCAAGGCTCAGTACATGTTGGTTGTACACATGATACTTTACTTTACTTACAGCATATCAATCAAGACCATATCCAGGCCAATAAGAAGGCATTTATATGTCGATGGTCGGAATGTACGAGAGAAGAAAAGCCGTTCAAGGCTCAGTACATGTTGGTTGTACACATGATACTTTACTTTACTTACAGCATATCAATCAAGACCATATCCAGGCGAATAAGAAGGCATTTATATGTCGGTGGTCGGAATGTACGAGAGAAGAAAAGCCGTTCAAGGCTCAGTACATGTTGGTTGTACACATGATACTTTACTTTACTTACAGCATATCAATCAAGACCATATCCAGGCGAATAAGAAGGCGTTTATATGTCGGTGGTCAGAATGTACGAGAGAAGAAAAGCCATTCAAGGCACAGTACATGTTGGTTGTACACATGATTTTTTTTTTACTTTACTTACAGCATATCAATCAAGACCATATCCAGGCCAACAAGAAGGCGTTTATATGTCAATGGTGGGAATGTACGAGAGAAGAAAAGCCGTTCAAGGCACAGTACATGTTGGTTGTACACATGATATTTTACTTTACTTACAGCATATCAATCAAGATCATATCCAGGCAAACAAGAAGGCGTTTATATGTCGGTGGTCGGAATGTACGAGAGAAGAAAAGCCGTTCAAGGCACAGTACATGTTGGTTGTACACATGAGACGGCATACAGGGGAGAAGCCACATAAATGTACCGTAAGTAACATAGGGCTTCATATAAGTAACATAGGGCTTTTCAAAAATGTGAAATATTTCATTTATTGTTCTTTAAACCCTTTATTGTAGGTACTCATTGGAAGCGTCTCTTCGAGACGATTCCAATGAGTACCCACAACATAGGGTTTTGATTTGAAATAACAAAGTTAGAATTTCGTCACACAAGGCTTTGTCACACCAGAGAAAAGCCACATAATGTACCGTAAGTAAACACAGGACTACATATAAGTAAGATAGGGCTTTTTCAAAATGTGCAATATTTCATTTAATGTTTGTTAAACCCTATGTTGTGGGTACTCATTGGAAACGTCTCTTCGAGACGATTCCAATGGGTACCCACAACATAGGGTTTCAATTTGAAATAACAGAGTTAGAATGTGGTCACACAAAGTCGTCACACAAGGCTATGTCACACAGGAGATAAGCCACATAAATGTACCGTAATTAAACACAGTGCTACTTATAAGAGGGAGTAAAGGCTATTCTGAAAATGTGCAATATTTCATTTATTGTTCATTAAATCCTATGTTGTGGGTACTCATTGGAAACGTCTCTTCGAGACAATTCCAATGAGTACCCACAACATAGGGTTTCGATTAAAAATATCAAAGTTAGAATTTTGTTTCACAAAGCTTCGTCACACAGGAGATGAGCCACATAAATGTGCTGTAAGTAACATAGACCTACTTATCAGAGGGAGTAAAGGCTATTCTCAAAATGTGCAATATTCATTTATTGTTCTTTAAACCCTTTATTACGATTCCAATGAGTACCCACAACATAGGGTTTCGAGTTGAAATAACAAAGTTAGAATTCTGTCACACAATGTCAACACACAAGGCTTCGTCAGACAGGAGAAAAGCCACATAAATGTGCTGTATGTAAACACAGCCCTACTTATAATAGGGAGTAAAGGCTATTCTCGAAATGTGCAATATTCCATTTATTATTCATTAAACCCTATGTTGTGAGTATTCATTGGAAACGTCTTTTCGAGACAATTCAAATGAGTACCCACAACATAGGGTTTTGATTAAAAATAACAAAGTTAGAATGTTGTCGCGCAAAGCTTCGTCACACAGAAGAAAAGCCACATAAATGTACTGTATGTAAACACAGCCCTACTTATAAGAGGGAGTAAAGGCTATTCTCAAAATGTGCAATATTTTGTTTATTGTTCTTTAAACCCTTTATTGTGGGTACTCATTGGAAACGTCTCTTCGAGACGATTCCAATGAGTTCCCACAACATAGGGTTTTGATTTGAAGTACAAAAGTTAGCATGTCATCACACAAAGTTGTCACACAAGGCTATGTCACACAGAAGAAAAGCCACATAAATGTACTGTAAGTAACACAGCCCTACTTATAAGAGGGAGTAAAGGCTATTCTCAAAATGTGCAATATTTCATGTATTGTTCATCGAATCCTATGTTGTGGGTACTCATTGGAAACGTCTCTTCGAGCCAATTCCAATGAGTACCCACAACAAAGGGTTTCGATTTGAAGTACAAAAGTTAGAATGTCATCACACAAAGTTGTCACACAAGGCTTCGTCACACAAGAGAAAAGCCACATAAATGTATTGTAAGTAAAACAGGGGTACATATAAGTAACACAAGACTTTTCAAAATTCGCAATATTTCATTTATTGTTTATTAAACCCTATGTTGTTAGTACTCAGTGAAAATGTCTCTTCGAGATGATTCCAGTGAGTACCCACAACATAGGGTTTCGATGTGAAATAACAAAGTTAGAATGTCTTCACACAGTGTCATCACACAAGGCTTCGTCAGACAGAGGATAAGCCACATAAATGTGCTGTAAGTAACACAGACCTGCATATAAGAGGGAGTGAAGGCTTTTTTACAAAATGTTGTATTTCATTTATTATACCCCCCAAATTCAATTTGGGGGTATATAGGAGTCAGCTTGTCCGTTGGTCTGTCTGTCTGTCTGTCTGTTGGTCTGTCGGTCCGTAGCTTTTTTGTCCGCTCTATTTCTCCTAAACTGCTGGTCCAATTTAATTCAAACTTCACATGTGAACTGATTACCAAGTGAAGATGTGCATATTAAATTTTTGTCACGGTCCATTGATTTTTGACGGAGTTACGGCCCTTGAGTGAATTTTCTTGTCCGCTCAATATCTCGGAAACTATTGAACAGATTTCAAAAAGAATTTACAGTTATGCTTACTGGCTCTCAAATATGTGCATATCAAATTCTGGTGATGTTTCATTGATTTTTGAATGAGTTATGGCCCTTTGCTGAAAATTGCCATTTTACGCGAAATCAAAGTGTGTTGATCGGTTTTTCAATTTTTTGTCCGCTCTATTTCTCATAAACTACAGGACCAATTTTATTCAAACTTCACATGTGAACTCATTACCAAGTGGAAATGTGCATATCATATTTTGGTCATGGTCCATTGATTTTTGACTGAGTTATGGCCCTTGAGTGAATTTTCTTGTCCGCTCAATTTCTTGAAAATTACTGAACGGATTCAAAAAAAAAACTTTACAGATTTGCTTAGTAGCTCTCAAATATGTGCATATTAAATTCTGGTGATGTTTCATTGATTTTTAAATGAGTTATGGCCCTTTGCTGAAAATTGCCATTTAACGCAAAATCAAGGTGTGTTGATCTGTTTTTCAATTTTTTGTCCACTCTATTTCTCATAAACTACTGGACCAATTTTGTTCAAACATCACATGTGAACTTATTACTAAGTTGAGATGTGCATACTAAATTTTTGTTACGGTCCATTGATTTTTGACGGAGTTACGGCCCTTGAGTGAATTTTCTTGTCCGCTCAATTTCTCGGTAACTAATGGATGGATTTCATAAAAACTTTACAAGTATGCTTACTGGCTCTCATATATGTGCATGTTAAATTTTGGTTATGGTTCATTGATTTTTGACTGAATTATGGTCCTATGTTGAAAATAAGCAATGTTTACAACATTACCGTGTGTTGGTCAGTCTGTTTTTAGCTCACCTGAGCACGAAGTGCTCAAGGTGAGCTATTGTGGTCACTCAATGTCCGTCGTCCGTCCGTCCGTCCGTCCGTCTGTCCGTCCGTCTGTCCGTCCGTCCGTCTGTCTGTCAACAATTTGGTGTTAACACTCTAGCATCCACAAAAGTTGGCCAATCTTGATCAAACTTGGTCAAAACAAGTATGGTCATAAGTTCTCGGATGAGTTCGATTATGGGCCTGATCGGACCTGGAAGTCTGGAGTTATTTGCCCTTGAACATAAAAAATAGCTAGTTTTGACTTTGTTTACACTCTAGCATCTACAATTATTGATAAATCAGGACAAAACTTGGACATAATGTTGGAGACCATAAGATCTTGCTTGAGTTCGATTTTCAGTCTGATCTAATCAGAAAGACGAGAGTTATGTGCCCTTGAAGTCGACAAAATTGCCATTTTCGGCAGTTTTCAACTTTGTTTACACTCTAGAATCTACAATTATTGATAAATCAAGACAAAATTTGAACACAATGTTGGGGAGCATAAGAACTTTGATGAGTTTAATTTTCAGTCTGATCTGAACAGAAAGTCCAGAGTTACATGCCCTTGAATTTGACAAAATTGCCATTTTCTACTGGTTTCGACCTTGTTAACACTCTAGAATCTACAATTATTAATCAATGAAGACAAAACTTGGACACAATGGTTGGGGACCATAAGATCTCAGATGAATTTGATTTTCAGTCTGATCTGAACAGAAACTCCAGAGTTGCATGCCCTTGAATTTGATAAAAGTGCCATTTTCGGCTGGTTTCGACCTTGATAACCCATTACTGCACAGCGACGCCTTTTGACTCCCCCATAAGAAAATACTTGGGAAAACATTGTAGAAAATGAAGAAATTGCTTGTGACAAGCAATTTCTTCATTTTCCACAATGTTTTCTAACCCAAAATAGTAAGATTTTTGAAATTTCATCATCTTGAAATTGTCTTCTGCATCACCTTTCAAATTGGAATGGTCCAAAATTTTGCCGTCTGGTAATGGGTTAACACTCTAGAATCTACAATTATTAATCAATGAAGACAAAACTTGGACACAATGTTTTGGATCATAAGATCTGGGATGAGTTTGATTTTCAGTCTGATCTGAACAGAAAGTCGAGAGTTATGTGCCCTTGAATTTGACAAAATTGCCGTTTTTGACTGTTTTCGACCTTGTTTACGCTCTAGAATCTACAATTACTGACCAATCAAGACTAAATTAGGACATAATGTTGGAGATCATAATATCTCGGATGAGTTAGATTTTCAGTCTGATCTAACGAGAAAGTCCAGAGATATGTGCTCTTGAATTTGATAAAATTGCCATTTTCGGCTGTTTTCGACCTTGTTTACGCTCTAGAATCTACATTTATTAATCAATAAAGATAAAACTTGGACACGATGTTTGGGACCATAAGATCTCAGATGAGCTTGATTTTCAGTCTGATATGATCAGGAAGTCGAGAGTTATTTGCCCTTGCATTTGAAAAAACTGCTGTTTGCGGCTGCGTTCGACCTTGTTTATACTCTAGAATCTACAATTATTTATCAATCAAGACAAAACTTGGACAACAATGTTCACAGTTGGGCACCATTAGATCTCGTTTAAGTCAGATTTTCACATGTTATCGACCATAAGTTTGTTCTCAGTCTTAAAGTCATAAATACTGTAAAAGTCTATTTATTCGCTAGGACTTAATTTTCGCTAATTTTCGCGAGTAGGCTATCTCGCGAATTCATCAATTTCGTGAATACGAGGGACGGTCGGAAAGTAGTTGGCCTTTTGACTAGTTCTCTTAAACCATTTAATTTTTTAACAAAATTCTTTCTACACTGTTTAAACAAATTGTCCATCTATGTCTATGCATTTTTGCCATCTTTGTAGGAGCCTTACTATTCCCACTATTAACCATGACGTAGACCCACTGTTTTAGGTACTGTGTAACAACCGTTATCAAAGGCGCCCTGGTCTCATATTTCTTCCCAGCAAGCATTTTCATCAGTTCTTGACACGAATAAAAGTCACGTGGGGCGAGGTCAGGGCTATAAGAAGAGCAAAATAACTTTTGTCATGTGTAATAGTTGATAATCTCCACTGTATATGCGGTGGTATGGGACCGTGCGTAATCGTGAAGTAGAAAACATTTTTCTTTGCTAATCTGGGAGGCGTTTACTTCAGCATTTATTCTTTGGTTTTTCTGAATTACTTCAGAATTGTACTTGGCAATGACAGCTTTTACCATTTGACATGAAATGAGTAACTATCAATCCTCGTGAATCCCTAAAAGCAACAAACATGACTACCAGCCGAAGGAAACAGCTTGATCTTTTCATGGGCGGGGAACCAGCTCGTTTCCATGACTGCTTTGACTGGTTTTTTATCTCAAGTTCGGAATTATGGACCCTTATTTAATCTTCAGTGATAATTTAGTTAAAAAACTTAACTTCTTCGCGATTAAAATGACTAGAATGTTCTTTTGTTTTGGTTACCCTTGTTGTTCCTCTAACAAATAGTCTATGGTACATAAAACCCCTATCACATATAAGTGGACAGAATATCATACATATACAACTATCTTTGAAAATAAACTGACCACATTATTGGCAAATGGATGTAGATTCCATCAATATATAATATGATTATACAGTTGCAAATGGAGAAACAGCAGCACGAAAAGTCCAACTACTTTCCGACCGTCCCTCGTATATCAGACTCAGAATGCCGAAGATTGTCGATGGTTCTTCGGAATCCGGAACATTCCGAAATTTTATATGTTCATTAAAACACTTCAAATCGGAAATTTTGATCGTTACCCACCTGTCAATGTATGAACAATGCAATTAACACATAATGTTATATTATTATGATGATATACATTGTACATGATTACAAATACAAAGTATAAATGTTACATGTGTTTTCCTAGAATATGGTCGTAAAAGGGTGACCTCTTTATCGTTTACAATTCAGAAGTACAGTACATTTGTACATTGAATGGAAAAATGAAGCAGTTACGTTCTTATGTTATTCACTTTTTGTCATACATGTAGGGACAATACATGTATTGTCCTTTTAACAGTTACATATGAAAAGGTGTGAAAATGGTTATAAAGAGAAGACAGGTGTGATAAACATTTTGTCTAACCATCGCTTGTGTATTTATCGGGGTTAAACGGACATGTATGGAATATAGCGAAGCGAATATTTCCGGAAAACAACGGAAATACCCGAGCTTTACATTAAACACGCGCAAATTTATAAACTCGCGAATAAATCCAAGACAATGAAATCGCGAAATGTTGAGCTCGCGAAAATAAAGACTTTTACAGTATTAATTGAATTGAACAAAAGAGTTGCTCATATCATTTTGGTTCAGGTGAGCGATATAGGACCATCATGGTCCTCTTGTTTTGTTTGCTCTTTTTCTCACTTGATCATTTCACAGTTCATAGGAAATGTACATCTCAAAATGCACAAATACAGCGCTTTTGGGGGGGTATGATCACTTTCAGTGATATTCTAGTTTTTCATCAAATCCTATGTTGTGGGTACTCATTGGAAACGTCTCTTCGAGACGATTCCAATGAGTACCCACAGCATAGGAGTTGAATTGAAATATCAAAGTTAGAATTTTGTCACACAATGTGGTCACACAAGGCTTCGTCACTCAGGAGAAAAGCCACTTAAATTTACTGTAAGTAACACAGGGCTACATGTAAGAAACATAGGGCTTTTCAAAATGTGCAATATTTCATTTATCGTTTATCAAACCCTATGTTGTGGGTACTCATTGGAAACGTCTCTTTGAGACAATTCCAATGTGTACCCACAACATAGGGTTTGGGTTTGAAATAACAAAGTTGTGTCTACAGTAAATTTCCCAAAATTTCGTATAGCCCGAGTCTAGTTCGTACACCATTTTCAAATAAATGTAAAATTAAATTCACTTTAAATTGTCCCATTCTCTTTCAATTGTCATCTGCATCATCTTTGAATTTGAATAATGGGTTAATGTAAATGCTGTATTTTTTTGCAGTTTGAAAGTTGTGCATAAGCATATTCCAGACTAGAGAATCCGAAAACTGATTTACAGTCACATGAGAAATTTACTGTAATCAGAATATATGAGAGAAAAAAGCTGTTCAAGGCTTAGTATAATTTCAATTTATGTTGGTCTGAGATTCTGCTATTTGGGAAGTTGTTAATTTAATTATCGTTTATTTTGCAGTTTGAAGGTTGTACGAAGGCGTATTCCCGTCTAGAGAACCTCAAAACCCATTTACGATCACACACGGGTGAAAAGCCATATATGTGTGAGTTCCCAGGATGTACGAAGGCCTTTAGTAACGCCAGCGATAGAGCAAAACATCAGAACCGAACGCACTCAAATGCTGTAAGTATTGGTATACCCATGTCATTTAACTTGTTTAAGCTTGGCAAGAGATATTATGTACCCTAGTATCACATACCAGTGATGAACTCTATATGTCTGAGTTATTATATTATGTTATCATTGTCTCACATATGTGTGTGAAGCCCTATATGTGTGAGTTCCCAGGATGTACGAAGGCGTTTAGTAACGCGAGCGATAGAGCCAAACATCAGAACCGAACACATTCAAATGCTGTAAGTAATACCGTGCATCAACTTGTTACAACAAAAATTCTTCCCACCTTCAAAATCAACATTATTTCTTGAACATAGACAATTAATGCATGTACATACAAATTGGTTCTGATATTTGCAAAGGTCTGAATCAAATGTGAAAAAGTATCTCATCATTTGTGTGAAGTAATTTGTACTTCATCATGTGACAACCTAGACAAAGCTACTACAATGACACATTGGTAGAGTTTGTCTGTTTGTCTGATAGATTCAGAACTTCATTTTCCCTGAAGCAGCTTCAAAATTTTACCTATCTAAACATTGTTTAGGAAGGATTGAATAGTTCTGAAACTTTATTTTACAGAAACCATACATCTGTAAAGCTCCAGGCTGCATTAAGAGACACACAGATCCAAGTTCACTCAGAAAACATGTGATGACTGTTCATGGGCCGGAATTTTATGCCAACAAGAAACATAACAGGAATACACTTTTATATAATACTCAATTCAATATTTCGGCAAAATTTGCCTTTTTCAAGAGTTTGAAAAACTTAATCGCACTACATAATTATTTTGTATACTAATACAGCCATTTTGTTTTGACGTTTTATTTCACAGAAACCATACATCTGTAAAGCCCCCGGCTGCACCAAGCGGTACACAGATCCTAGTTCATTACGAAAACATGTGAAGACCGTTCACGGACCAGAGTTTTACGCCAACAAGAAACACAAAGGGAATGAGCATCAGTCATGTAAACAGGAGAAAAGAGATGACCAAGATCAGGTATCTAATCTGTTTTGCTTATCCTTTTCCTCAAAAATGTCACCCATCAATGGTTTGATATCGTGAACCTATGTTGGGGAACAGCTGGAGGCTCGGTTTACTCCAGCCACCGTGATATGACCATAGCAGTTTAAAACGGCGTAAAACCTCAATAAATCAAACCTATCCCTTTCCCAAATGAGACTGTGTTTTGAAGTCCCTCTTGGAGAAAATGTCATAAAACATTGATGGAAAAATCCTAAACCTTTCCAAATTTAAAAGTACATGTAAATAACAAAATGATTTTAAATGAAATCTGAAATCTGAAATTTGTAGCATTTAAAGCAAACTATTTTCAAAGTTTTCCTTTTTCGTCCCTTCTCCTTTTCATTTGGGCTTCATGTGGAAAGCCATTTTGAAACTATCTTCATGTGGTTAAGGTTTAAAGTGGGTAGAAATGCTTGCAAAGCGACTAAAATATTCTAACTTAGAACTTAGTTTGATTTGTTCTCAGGGTAACGATGATCGAAATGAGGAGGGAATGACAAAGAAAGTAGAAGAGTGTGTGTCTGTTGGGTCATTGCAACCTTCACCTGGGGAGCGAAGGCATTCACAGGTGAGTGTTTCTGTTGGTGACACACAGCCATGTTTCTGGTGCTATAAACTCAAACTTTATACAGGTCTCTTCCTTTATGATATTAAAAGGAAATATCATGATACTGCATCAATTGCAATGATGCTTGAATTAAATAGACCAAAATCCAGAGGTTAATGTTACCAATAACCTTCAATCTGACCTTGATGATCACTTGACCTTGAAATTAAAGGTCATCAATCAAGGTCAAAGTGTAATATTTCTATTCCAGGACAATGTGGGTTCTGTATTGCACCAACACCATTCACCCCAGAGTAATCCAGAGGTCAATGTCACAAATAACCTTCAATCTGACCTTGATGATCACTTGACCTAGGAGTTAAAGGTCATCATTGAAGGTCAAAGTTTAAACTCTTTATTTCAGGACAATGTGGGTTCTGTTTTACACCAACACCATTCACCCCAGAGTAGTCCAGAGGTCAATGTGACCAATAACCTTCAATCCGACCTTGATGATCACTTGACCTCAGGGTCAAAGGTCATCAGTAAAGGTCAATGTGTAAACTCTCTATTCCAGGACAATGTGGGTTCTGTATTACACCAACACCATTCACCCCAGAGTAGTCCAGAGGTCAATGTGACCAATAACCTTCAATCTGACCTTGAAGATCACTTGACCTCTGGGTCAGGGGTCATGGGCGTAGGTCAGAGTGGTGGTGTGGAGGAGGATGTGGATGTGCCGGAGCCGGATGAAGCAGAGGTAAAATGTCTTAGTTAACCTTATCCCAAAAGGCAAAATTTTAGGATGTACAATACCTGCACCAGAATGGATGCTGATAAAGGTTGGATTTGTATACAATATAGCTTAGAAAATGTTGAGGCAAAAGTATAAAATGCTGATATTCACCATTTTCCTCTTGCTTCACTATTTTCTGAAGCCTTTTCTACCAGCCGTGTCAAAAGGAGGTCTAATTATGTTGCCACAATGTGATGTTCAACACTTTTTATTATACACCTTTCACTTTAATGACTTGCTTTGAATCTATTTCAAGAATCACATATGAATTATTAATTTCAAAATTAAGTATACTGGTCGATACTTTTGTTAATTCCTTTAGATTGCAGAGGCTACACTCCTGTTATGCATGTTCTTCGAACTACTTTGTAAAAAATCTTCAAAGTGTAATAACTAAATTGCGATATTTATTACAGGTACCTGGGTCAAATAACCTGGTCGTTATGAGACAGAACCATGTGAATGCAAGTCGAACATTACAGAAACGGTTAACGACCAAGAATCTAGCTGTTCTACCTCCGGTCGGAAATAATAGTAAGTCGGAGTTTAAATGTTGTGTATCATCAATGTGCCTCTTTTGTTTGAGTTAAAAAAAAACTCTATAAATCATGAAAGCAATTTGGCTTGGATTTGGAAAAAAGCCCCTATGGCATTTTAGACAAACCTGCAAAAAGAGGCATACATAATTATCCCCCGCCGAAAAAATTTTTCGGGGGGGATATTGTTTTTGCCATGTCCGTCCGTCCGTCCATCCGTCCGACATTCGTTTCCGCGCTATTTCTTGAAAACTATAGACCGGATTTCGATGAAACTTGGCATACAGCTTCACTACAAAGAGGACATGCGCATATCGTCGGGGTTACCCAGTTCGATTATTGAATTCAGAGTTACTGCCCCTGACTGTTTAAGCCATATACATACAGTGTGATATTCGTTTCCGCGCTATTTCTTGAAAAGTGTAGACCGGATTTTGATGAAACTTGGCACACAGCTTTACTTTAAAGTGGACATGTGCATATCGTCGGGGTTTTTATCGGTTTGACCGCCGAATTTAGAGTTACTGCCCCTGACTGTTTAAGCCATATACATACAGTGATATTCGTTTCCGCGTTATTTCTTGAAAACTATAGACCGGATTTCAAGGAAACTTGGCACAGAGCTTTACTACAATGAGGACATGCGCATATCGTTGGGGTTACCCGGTTTGACCGCCGAATTTAGAGTTACTGCCCCTGACTGTTTAAGCCATATACATATAGAGTGATATTCGTTTCCGCGCTATTTCTTGAAAACTATAGACTGGATTTTAATGAAACTTGGCACACAGCTTCACTACAAAGTTGACATGCGCATATCGTTTGGGGTTACCCGGTTCCACCGCCAAATTTAGAGTTACTGCCCCTGACTGTTTTAGCCATATACATACAGAGTGATATTCGTTTCCGCGCTATTTCTTGAAAACTATAAACCGGATTTCAATGAAACTTGGCACACAGCTTTACTACAATGAGGACATGGGCATATCGTCGGGGTTACCCGGTTCGACTGCCGAATTTAGAGTTACTGCCCCTGACTGTTTAAGCCATATACATACAGTGATATTCGTTTCCACGCTATTTCTTGAAAATATAGACGGGATTTCAAGGAAACTTGGCACACAGCTTTACTACAATGAGGATATGCGCATATCGTCGGGGTTACCCGGTTCAACCGTCGAATTTAGAGTTACTGCCCCTGACTGTTTAAGCCATATACATACAGAGTGATATTCGTTTCCGCGCTATTTCTTGAAAACTAAAGACTGGATTTTAATGAAACTTGGCACACAGCTTCACTACAGTCAGGGTTACCCGGTTCGACCATCGAATTTAGAGTTACTGCCCCTGACTGTTTTAGCCATATACATACAGAGTGATATTCGTTTCCGCGCTATTTCTTGAAAACTATAGACCGGATTTCAATAAAACTTGGCACACAGCTTTACTACAATGAGGACATGCGCATATCGTCGGGGTTACCCAGTTCGATCGTCGAATTTAGAGTTACTGCCCCTGACTGTTTAAGCCATATACATACAGAGTGATATTCGTTTCCGCGCTATTTCTTGAAAAGTGTAGACCGGATTTCGATGAAACTTGGCACACAGCTTCACTACAAAGTCGACATGTGCATATCGTTGGGGTTACCCGGTTCGACCGCCGAATTTAGAGTTACTGCCCCTGACTGTTTTAGCCATATACATACAGAGTGATATTCGTTTCCGCGCTATTTCTTGAAAACTATAGACCGGATTTCTATGAAACTTGGCACACAGCTTTACTATAATGAGGACATGCGCATATCGTCGGGGTTACCCGGTTCGACCACCGAATTTAGAGTTACTGCCCCTGACTGTTTAAGCCATATACATACAGTGATATTCGTTTCCGCGCTATTTCTTGAAAACTATACACCGGATTTCAATGAAACTTGGCACACAGCTTTACTACAAAGTGGACATGCGCATATTGGTGGGGTTACCCGGTTCAACCGTCGAATTTAGAGTTACTGCCCCTGACTGTTTAAGCCATATACATACAGAGTGATATTCGTTCTGTTGAAGCCATATACATACAGAGTGATATTCGTTCTGTTGAAGCCATATACATACAGAGTTATATTCGTTTCCGCGCTACTTTATTGACAATGAAAATATGTTCGGCGGGGGATATCAATTCAACGAATTTGCTTGTTTAGTCTGTGACGCGCTAGTTTACATTATATTATTTGTTTATTGGTAACAATCGCGGCTATAACACAGTAGCTCATCAAACTCTCATGTGGGAGGTCCAGGGTCCAATCCTGGCTGTGGCCAAAATCTCTGCTGACATTAATTTTGTCTAATGTGGCTTAGCATCTGGAGGCTTGATAAGGATGTTGCGGTTGTATTTGTAAGAGAAACAATAGACATCGGCGGTTAGATGGTCCAGTGGCGGCAATATGATTCTAGCAGTTGAAAGAGGTATGAAATTTAATTCAATCTATAATTTGTTTATTTGTAGGGATCAGAAAGGATGCCAATGGGCCAGTACAGACTTCTCTCACAGATCTTAAACCTCCTGCCCCTCCCAACCATAGTAAACGCATCATGGATATTCATAGTAAGTAACATATACTTTAACCAATTACAACACAGTGACGCCTATTGACGCTCTATAATACAATGGCTTTTGAAAGCACTGTGGAAAATGAAGAAATTGCTTGTGACAAGCAATTTCTTCATTTCCCACAATGCTTTCTACCCAAAAAGACCAAAATATTTTAGATTTCATTGATTTAGAAATGTCGTCTGTAAAATCTTTGAATTTGGACCAACCAAAAATTTTGTCGTCTGATAATGGGTTAACTCTCACTCAAAAAGGCCTGGGATGGGAAACCATATTGGTGGATTTGTCATATGATGATTGATAATACAGGCTCCTGGCTTTGGCACCCCTAATACAAATACTTGAGTAAATATTCAAAGAAAAAAATCACTTTTATACGCCCGAAGGGTCGTATTATGTTATCGCGTGCATCGTCTGTCTGTCTGTCTGTCCATCTGTCTGTCCGTTAGCAAATTCGTGTCCGGTCCATAACTTTGAAACTATAAGGCCTATGGTTTTGAAACTTCACAGATGTATAGATCTCATAGCTAGGGTGTGCAGAGCGCAAGAACCACAACTCTACCATTTGTAATTTTTTAGTTATTGCCCTTTGTTTGATTCAGTTAGCAAATTTGTGTCCGGTCCATAACTTTGAAACTATAAGGCCTATTGTCTTGAAACTTCACAGATGTATAGATCTCATAGCTAGGGTGTGCAGAGCGCAAGAACCACAACTCTACCATTTGTAATTTTTGAGTTATTGCCCTTTGTTTGATTTTGTTTGATTCAGTTAGCAAATTCGTGTCCGGTCCATAACTTTGAAACTATAAGGCCTATGGTCTTGAAACTTCACAGGTGTATAGATCTCATAGCCAGGGTGTGCAGAGCGCAATAACCCTAACTCTACCATTTATAATTTTTGACTTATTGCCCTTTGTTTGATTCAGTTCGCAAATTTGTATTTGGTCCATAACTTTCAAAATGCAAGGCCTACGATGTTGAAACTTCACATGTGTGTAGAAATCATAGCGAGGGTGTTTGATTACATTATCTCAATCTGATTAAATTTGTGAATATTTTAGTAGTACTCGGGTACTTGCAACACTTCGTGAATATTTAAGTACTCAGCGAATTTTGTTTTATCAGATACTTGCAAGAGACTTTTAGAAAAGAACAGGACATCAACAAATATCACACACCCATTTATTTCTGAGCTTCTGGCGTATAATGCCACGCCTTTCGTTGCTCTTGTTTCTGTTGTATGATTAGGACATTGCCCGAAAATGTTGATTTTGTGTGAATCTCAATAACAGGTATTCTACCTTAATATAAATTGATTGCTTTTATTATGCTCCCCGAAGGGAGAGCATATAGTCGCCGCTTTGTCTGTCCGTCCGTCCGTCCGTCCTGTCCGTCCGTCATTCCGTCCGTCCGTCCGTCCGTCCGTCCGTCCGTCCGTCCGTCCGTCCGTCCGAAGCGATTTCTCCATAACCCTTGGGCCAAATCAAATGAAACTTACCATGTGAACTCCCTATGACAAAATGCCGATGTACTTTTCCCGGTTTTTGGATTTGAGGCCTCGTCATGGGAAAAGGGGACTTAAGGTTAAAAACAGTTTTTCTCTAATTTCTCCTAGTCTAATGGTCAGAATTTGATGAAATTTCATATTTGAGTAGCAAATCAGATGCCCTTGACAATAAACTATTTAAAATTTGCGTATACAAAATATGTCATGCAAAAAGGGGGCTTAACATTTGTTAGCTTTATATTAGCTCTGCATTGCATATATTTATTGTGACAATGCCTTATTCGGGGAGCATTGTCCGTCTCTGACGGCTCTTGTGTGGTAAAGTCATTAAATATGTCAGTGGAATAATCATTATGTTTTGACATTACAGATCAGGGTGACTCGCACAACAACAGTATGTTTCGGGGAAGACGTGACAGTAACACGAGCACACTCAGTTCATACTACAGTAGTCTACGCTCTGATAATAGTCCAAATCCGTTTGGTAGTTTGGCGTCGAGTCGCAGATCTAGTGAAGTATCAACAAATCGTCTCAGTATTACAAACTCTCCGTACGAGTATGACATTACAGGGAATCGTCCGATGAATCATTCACGGAGATCGTGTAACAGTGATTCTAGTGCGAATGTAAATTCTATGGAGGCGCAGTTTCAGAAGGCCAATCTAGGTAGTCAATCAAATTTACAAACTCACGGCGGCTCATTAAGGTGCTCGTCTGCGTCAGGGCCGAGTAAATATCAGCAGGAGAGAATCGCGCGGTTCCTGGCTGCGAGACAAGACTGTAACAGTGCGAGAACCAGCACACCGTGTCGGACACCTCTCCCGCATGAACATCCCAGCAGGGACGCTAGACGGGCGAGTGATCCGGTCCGCGCTATGGACACAAATTATAGTGCCTTAAAACAGTTACAACGATTTCATAGTTTAAATATGGTGAAACCCTTACCGGTGCCTCAACGGGGTTTACGCAATAAATCAAACTCAAACAATACTTTTAATTCTTCACGGAGCAGTATCGCGACGGATCACGGAGTGGAAGATTTCGATAGTCAGATAATGGACACGGACACGGAAGCGGCTCTTGAGGAGAAAATGTTAGAAGATAACGAAGACATGATTATACCGGATGATATGAGACGCTTCTTGAATGAACGATATGGTGATGGTCATTCAATGTTCTCATACGATCCGTCAGCATTAACTGAATCAGAAATCAATTATCTACAGCAAGGTGCTCATCTCAATAGTGCTAATTTTGTTCATAATTCACACGAGGGTTCTAATATGGGTAATCAGTATTCTAACTGCAACTCCACACATAATTTCTATGAAAATAGTAATAATAATAACAACCATAACATGAATAGTCCAAATAATCCTGCATCTAACTTCAACAATAATCAACAATTAAACAATAATTTACGCATGAATTCACAAGGTCACATGACTTCTTCACAGTGTCACATGACTTCCTCACAGGGTCACATGACTTCCTCACAAGGTCACATGACTCCCTCACAAGGTCACATGACCCCAAACATGAACGCCACCATGCAGACAGACAGCCACCAGTTATCAAGGGAGAGCACTGCAGCCTGGATTCAGGGACAGAATTCTTTACAACAGTCACTACCTCTACAACCATCCATGGACCCCGCTGGGCACCCGCAGCAAAATGTCTGTCCTCCCATCAACCCCCAGCAGGGCATCCCTCAAAATGGCAGCTGTGGAAACATGCAGGGTCAGATGAAATCATCAAAAGAATCATTCATGAATCCATGTAGTGTGAATAACTGGAATATGAATAACAGGTCTAACCAGGGTCTGCCTAACGTCACCCCCAACAGTAGCTTAAACAACATGCAGCAAATGATGTCATCACCCGTACCCCACCCCCCTCTCACACCCAAGTCAAACCAAAACATGCCACACATGCCAAAAATGAATCAAATGCCCATGAATCAAAACCAGATGTTATCCCCTCATCCAATGATGCAAGGTCAAGGTCACATGCCACATCCCCCAGGTCAAGGTCAAGGTCATATACCTCATCCACCTCCAGTCACTAAGGTTGAAAGGTCAAGCCCTCAAGTACAAGTTCCTCACATCAGTCAGTCACAAATCCCGCCCAGAGCTAAAGCAGCCAATAGAAACCAGGCTTTACCCAATCAGCAACCAGATCCATTATCACAAGCTCCGCCCATGAACCAGCATCAGGTCATGCCAACCAATCAGAATCAGAATCCACAAATGATGAATATGCAAAACATGCAAGGACCATATGCTAATAAGATGTTTCCTGGTTATGGTCCAGTGAACATCCAGCAACAACAAATGTATCATCAACAATTCATGAATATGCAACAGTTCAATAATGGACCAATCAACAACAATCAAGGATTTAATCCAAACTGTCAACAACAAATTCATGAACAGAGAACTCCGTATAGTAAACTTGAAATGTCGCCGGGATGTAATCAAGTGTCTAGTTCTACAGACATTTCGGAGCCACGACGTGAAACTGAGGCTCCGCCCATTGAAAACTTCATGGATAATTTGAATTCGATATCAACGGAAGCATTTATGGATAATATAAATTCAATATCGCAGGAGAATATGAATCAGGTGTATAGTCCGACGGCCATGAGTAACCGGTCCAACTCGCAGGCGTCCCGCTATAACAATGCGTTAATGAACACATCAAACATGGTGGTGAACGATATGAGTTCGGTTATGGTGCAGTTAGCAGAGGAGAATAAATACTTTAGTAGAAGACATTGAGAAATAGTGAAATTAGGTCATGATTTACTAAAATTGCATTTAATCCAGTGTCAGATGTTAAAAGTTTAGGCTGGTCCAAGGTAATAGCTGATGCTGCTGTCATAAAAGAGAAAGCATGGAGTGCTTTTCTTTTGAGCATTTTCTTTCTTTCTCTCATATTCACAGCTACAGATACAAGGGGTGACTTTTGAAAATGCAAAATATCATTAATTTTAATGTTCATCAAACCATGTGTTGTGGTTACTCATTGTCCCATTGATATTATCCCAATGAGTACCCAAAACATAGGGTTTTGATTTAAAATTAAGTAATTAGAATGTCTTCACCCCCTCATTTCTGTTGGTCTGCATATTTATACAATGTGCTACTAATTTGCTACTATAAGAGACCTCAAAAACAGGAATTAATTAATTTACAAAGTGAATGTGTCATAATTGAGTGTTTTTACTCTGAAGTGTTCAAGAATTGTTAAAAGTGCTTATTAATTATGAAATACTCCTTTTGTTAACGAGTTCAAAATATCATTGTGCTTTCTTTAACCCTTTCCCAAACGGCAAAATTTTGGGTGATCCACTTCAAAAACTGTAAAAAATGACAAAATGGACGTTGATAAAGATAAGAATTGTGTATGATACAGCTCAGAAAATATTGAGACAAAAGGAGAAACTGCTGGTTATCAGCAGTTTCTTCTTTTGTTTCAATGTTTTCCAAAGCCATATCTATCAGGGACGTCAAAAGCCGGTCTTGTTTGGGAAAGGGTTAAAGTAGATCTATAAGAAAGGTTGATTTATATTTTGTCCAAAGGACATTGTTATTAAGATGTTTATTAGAATAAGTGTTCTAAATGTGTTCAATGCTAAATTTTAAAAGAATCTCATTTTAAAAAATTAGAGATTAAATTTTGAAGGTGAAGATAGCATTACATGACTTGTATTTTAAATACCTCGGAAGGTGAATGGGAAGCATCCTCCTTGTCTGCCGTCAGTATATAATATTATACTCATTTTGTTAACACAACTCCTACATTTATGTATGGACTTGGATGAAATGTTGTCAGAATTTTATCATATATTTATAAATCTTTCTCATTGCAAAAGGGAACTTCATGCAAAATAGAGGGATATATTGTGACTATTGCACACTTTCCAAAAGTATATTGGAGTAATTAATTCATTTTGATGTGTATTCCAAGTTTTGCTACGCACAAAAGGACTTATAGAAGAAAACTGCAAGATGTTTCAAGTTATATAATGCTACCATTACCACAATTTGTAAATACTCTTTCATATTGTAGATTTTTATTGAGATTACTATTTTGTTGAAACTTTTTATCGCAATTTTAACACCATGGTGCATTTTTGTCTTTTACATTTCTTATAAAGATAAACTTTCAATGAGTTTTTTGAGCTGATTTTAACTGTTGTCTTTCTGATTTGGCTGATTCGGAATTGCACTCCTCGATAAATGAAATTTAGGGTAGGAATTGATACCCATTTTCTAGTTTTGACATCAGTATTAGAAAAGGTTAGGAAAAACATTTATACTAAAGAAAAAATTGCTGGTTACCAGCACTTCTCTAAATTTTATCATCACATACATCCATTTCTTGCTTTTAGCGTTTTTGAATTTTGAAGTCTCTGCCATTTTGAAAGTGTTAAAGGATTGTTTGACTGGATTCCTTTCTGAGTTTTCAGAAAGACAATGGTTAAAATCTATGATTTAGTGCTGTATATTTTTGAAGTCACAAAGTGCTTTATTTTGTTGTTAAGATTTTTGTTATTTTAACTCTTTCTCAAACATGACCTGGTTTTAATGACCTAGCCAGATGTTAGAATAGGAAACCTTGAGACTAAAGAAAGAAATGCTCATAACCATGCCTTTCTCCTTTTACCTCAAGGATTTCATTGCTAAAGATTGCAAATACATGTATGCTGTTTTCAACAACATCTGTTTTGTGGTTTGCAATATCTTTCAATTCTACAGTCCTTGAATTTGGCATTTGGGAAAAGGGTTATTTACCAAAAAGTGCCTGTTTTTACAATGATCCCATATTTCAACGAACCTGATTGAAGTTAGTGCAAAACTTTTATATCGATGCTTTTCAAAGAAAACCTTGTAACTGCAGCTTAACAACTTTGAGTCTCCAACCAAACAGGAAATTTTTGACCTGTCCGAATTCAATAATTTAGATGATGAAATTAACCCTTTCCCAAACGGCAAAATTTTATGGTGATTCACTTCAAAAACTGCTACAAATGACAAAATGGAAGTTACTTAAGATAGAATTTGCGCAAAATATGGCATAGAAAATATTGAGACAAAAGGAGAAACTGCTGGTTATCAGCAGTTTCTTCTTTTGTTTCAATATTTTCCCAAGCCGTTTCGATTAGGGACGTCAAAACCTGGTCTTGTTTGGGAAAGGGTTAATCTGTGTTTGTCACAATCGAAATACTCTTTGATAGGATGGAAAATAATACGGAAAAGGCAGAAAATGCTGGTTATCACTCTTTTCTTCCTTTTCTTCAGTATTTTTAAAAGCTTTAACAGTTAGGTGCATTAAGGTAGAATTCCTGTAATGTTGCCATTTTGAGATTCAAAAAAAGCATCAGATTTTTATGCCCCCGCATCGAGAGGTCGGGGGCATATTGTTTTACTCGTGTCCGTCTGTCTGTCTGTCTGTCTGTCTGTCTGTCTGTCTGTCTGTCTGTCTGTCTGTCTGTCTGTCCGTCCGTCTGTCCGTCCGTCCGTCCGTCCGTCTGTCTGTCCGTCCGTCGGTCTGTCCGAAAACTTAACCTTTGCCTTTTCTCCAAAAGTATTTGAAATACAAAGCTCAAATTTGGTATGCAACTTCCTTTCAATGATATCTATCTGTTTCATGCAGTTTGACCTTTCTCAAGGTCATCTGTTAACCCTTATCAACCCTTTACTCTACGAAAACTTAACCTTTTACTACGAAAACTTAACCTTTGCTTTTTCTCCAAAAGTATTTGACATACAAAGCTCAAATTTGGTATGCAACTTCCTTTCAATGATATCTATCTGTTCCATGCAGTTTGACCTTTCTCAAGGTTATCTGTTAACCCTTATCAACCCTTTACTCTACAAAAACTTAACCTTTTACTACGAAAACTTAACCTTTGCTTTTTCTCCAAAAGTATTTGACATACAAAGCTCAAATTTGGTATGCAACTTCCTTTCAATGATATCTATCTGTTCCATGCAATTTGACCTTCCTCAAGGTCATCCCTTAACCCTTAATAACCCTTTACTCCACGAAAATTTAACATTGTAGAAAAATGGCCATTTCGGGGGCATTTGTGTTTCACAAACACATCTTGTTTTGAGTGTGGTCGTTACTTATCCGAACCCATTTGGGGCGGTCGTAAACATTTACGGTGGAACTTTCCACCGCCTAACTTTTTTGATTTCGCCCGCAAAATTAGGGGTAGACTACCTTAAAAGTGTCATTGCCATGTGGTCGTTTTCTAAACCACTAAAAATGTGCTATTATTGTTGATAATGTCTTTGTATTTTATGATAAGCCCTTTCTAAAACAATCCCGGGTTTTCCCAACATCTATTGATACAGCTTTACAAAACATTGAGAGAAAAAAAAAGAAAGCTGTGCAAGACAATTAGGGAAAAATGAAGAAACAGATTAAACCTTTCCTTCCATCGTAATTATTTAATTTATGTATTAATCCATTCTTAAATAATGAAGCTATTTGATGCACCACAAGATAAAGGCTTTGGAAAACATTGTGGAAAATGAAGAATTTGCTTGTGACAACTAAGAAAGACAAACAATAATAAAATTCCATGCACTTGATATTGTTGTCTATAACTTCTTGAAATTAATACCACTCTAAAATCTTAGTAATGCGGGTAACCAAGGATTGTCTTAGAAAGGCTAAAGCAAGTCTTGTTATTGTTTTGTTCATGTATCATTTATACATGAATATTGTTCAAGTGCCTTCAAAATCACTGCTCGCTCACTGTAAAAGGGTAATATAGTGTAACATTTATAGCATTTAAACCGTTCCCAAACAAGGCCATGTTTTGATGTCCCTCATAGAAAAGGTTTTAGAAAGCATTGATGAAAAAAAAATGGAAGAGTCTAAAATTCTGCTGTTAAGAAAAGGGTTAATCATTTCCCAAACAAAAAAGTATTAGGCTAGTCCAAATTGATGATTATGGTACAAAGCACATACTTTGAAGCAGAAACTATGGAAGCAAAAGGAGAAAATGCTGATTATCACTAATTACTTCTTTTGCTTCAATGCTTTCCTAAGCTTTTCTTCTTTGGGGACGCCAAAATAGGTTGACAGGTTTTGTTTGGGAAGGGGTTGAAACAACTCATGTTTGTGCATAGCTTTGTATTTGTATTGTTTTCTTCATATTATTATGGGAGCCTCAAAGGCTTTGTTTAATGAAATGATCTTTTTATGATGTAATACTTTAACCCTTTCCCAAACAAGACCTGATTTTGACGTCCCTTATAGAAAAGGCTTGGGAAAACATTGAGACAAAAGAAGAAACTGCTGATAACCAGCAGTTTCTCCTTTTGCCTCAATATTTTTCTAGCTATATTGTACACAAATCCTTTATTATTCAATTCCCATTTTGTCGTCTGCAGCAACTTTCAAATTGGACCGCCCTAAAATTTTGCCGTTTAGGAAAGGGTTAATAGTGTTCATAGATTTAAGTTTTATCCGACAACAAAGTTATAAACTGGTCCGCTAAAATGTTTTAGATATTTAACTGCTTTACAAACAAGATCTGTTTTTAATGTTTCTATGAGAAAAGGCTTAAAACATTAGGACAAAAGTAGAAAATGCTGATGATCAGTACTTTCTCCTTTTGCATCCATTTTGTATGTAATATATTGTACACAAATCTTTTTTGTGCAAATACTGTTTTCCAAAGCTACTTGTTATACCCCCGCAAACAAAGTTTGGAGGGGGTATACTGGAATCAGCCTGTCGGTCCAGTTGTTGGATGGTTGAGTGGATAATTGGTCTGTCTCCAAAACTTTGTCCGGACAACTCCTCCTTCACTTGTGGACTGATTTAGTTCATACTTGGCAAAAATGTTCATTGTGACCTGTAGACGCAAATTTCACGGAAATCGGACAGATACTTTTTGAGTTATGGCCCCTAATTTGACCAAAAAATGCTTGTCCGGACAACTCTTCCTACAGTTACTGTCCGATTTGCTTCATACTTGGCACAGGTGTGCATTAGGACCTGTAGATGTGCAAGACGCAAATTTCACGAAAATCCGACCGTTACTTTCTGAGTTATGGCCCCTGATTCGACCAAAAAATGCTTGTCCGGACAACTTTTCCTACACTTACTGCCGAATTTGTTTCATACTTGGCACAGGTTTGCATTAGGATCTGTAGATGTGCAAGACGCAAATTTCACGAAAATCCAACCGTTACTTTCTGAGTTATGGCCCCTGATTCGACCAAAAAATGCTTGTCCGGATAACTCCTCCTACACTTACTGTCGGATTTGTTTCATACTTGGCACAGGTGTGCATTAGGATCTGTAGATGTGCATGACGCAAATTTCACGAAAATCTGACCATTACTTTCTCAGTTATGGCCCTTGATTTTACCAAAAAATGCTTGTCCGGACAACTCCTCCTTTAGTTACTGTCCGATTTGCTTCATACTTGGCACAGGTGTGCATTAACTTCTGTAGATGTGCAAGACGCACATTTCATGAAAATCAGAGCGACAATTTCTGAGTTATGGCCCCTGATTTGACAAAAATGCTTGTCCGGACAATTCCTCCTACAGTTACTGAATTATTTGCTTCATACTTGGCACAGGTATGCATTAGGACCTGTATATATGCAAGATGCAAAATTCACGGAAATCAGACAGATACTTTCTGAGTTATGGCCCCTGATTGGACCAAATTTCAAGAAAATCGGATTGACAATTTCTGAGTATGGCTCCTGATTCAACAAAAACGCTTGTCCGAACAAAGGTGGTGGCGGGGGTATTTTTATCACCTTCAGTGATAGATTTCTAGTTTGTTTTGTAGCAACTTCTTTTACAAGCATCTTATGTCTAAGACCAGAGCACTTGGTTACGGATTTACTTGGTTTAGATGTTTTACATCCACTGTAAGGCCATGCCACATTGGTGTTCATTTGGCTTAATATTGTTTTACCCCATGGTTGTTCATTGTTTTGGTTGATCTTTATAAAAATTTTACTGCCATTTTAAAGCTGTTTGAAAGGTCTCAGGAGTTTACTAAAAGCGGCATCAAAATCATGTCTTGTTTCTGATAAGTTTTTTTGTTGTCCGGAAAATACTAGGGGTTATATCATTATCATAATCAGGGGAAGGAATTGGGTGACACAACATTTTAGATATCTTTCAATAAATCTGTTAATATATGATTAATCTGGAATAAGCTTTGAAGCCGAAAAGACCAGAAAAGGTCAGGCATTTGCTGCATGGGAAGGATCTTTTCAATAGCACCTGATAAAAAAGTTATTGACAACCAACCAAAATTTTTGTTGGTCCTCAATATTTTTTATCAGTCATTGTTTAAAAGATCCACCAATAAGGTCCACGAAATTTAGAAAAATCTGCGGGTTTTCGCCCTTTTCTCTACTTCAAACGGTTTTCAAATCAGTAACATATTAGCAGAATTATTGAAGATTTTCTGCAATTGTTATTTTTGTGTCAGGTGATTCCTCCCCATGGTAATAAGAAGATGTGTTTTATTATTTTGTCATTTTCTTGTATATCATTTTGTTATAGTAGAAGACGTGAACAACATACTCATGATTAAAACAAAGTATATTTCAATTTAACTTTGTTTCTACTTGTACTTTTAACTGATTCCCACAAATTGACTCTTTTTTACTCCCTACATGATTATGGCTTGGGAAAACATTGTGGAAAATGAAGAAATTGCTTGCGACAATTCATTTTCCCACAATATTTTCTATCAATAAAGGATTAAAGAAATTTAAAATTCAATTACTTGGAATTGTCGTCTGCAACATCTTTGAATTTTGACCAGTGAGCAATCTAAAATTTTGCCATCTGGTAATTATAGGTTAACCTAGCTGTGATATTGTAGCCACAAACTTGTTAATGTGAAATGGTTTGTGGCTACGAGTCCGCTCCACTAGCTGTCAGGCCAGCGGGCTATTGTCATGGCGGTGTGTCTGACGTGTGTATGTATGTCAGTCTGTCCGTAAACCTTTTCTTTAAAAATCTTCTCAAAAACTACTGGATGGATTTCAATCAAACTTCACAGGAATGATCCTTGCGTGACCCTCTTTCAGATTTCCTTAAAAAATTGTGATTGAAGAAGACAGTCTGAAGTTATCTGCCCTTGAATATCAAAAATGGCTATTTTGACTGTTTTCCCTCTAGCAACTACAAATATTGACCAATCAAGACAAGACTTAAACAGAATAATGGTGACTCTAAGATCATGCATGGATATAATTTACAGCTTGATATGAATTTTACATCATGAGTTATGTGCCATTGAAATTAACATAATTGCCATTTTCATCCTTATTTTGATGTTGTTTTTACTCTTGCAAATTGTCGGTGTAAATGCAAAACCTCGTATGTCGATTGGTGCAATTTTCAAAGTACAAACGTGTGTGCCCAGTGTAGACGATTCTCGCAGGTTTTGAGATATTTTTACTGATCAGTATTATTGACACATTATTTGTGAACAATATGTCTAAATTTCAAGTAAGACATTTCAGTTTGGGAAAAGTTATTTCACTTTTTTCCCTCCCCTTTAAAATTGTCCAAAATCGAGATACGAGGTTTTGCATTTACAAATATTCATACAACTGCTGAATGCATATTGTGAGTGGGAGGTAAAAACCTTGTAACTACAGCTTTTATATGCTGTAGTTACCAGGTTTTGACCTCCCATCTACAATATGACTGACAGACTGCAGGGCCAATAGATGGGCTAATTAGCAGTTGTATGGTATGAATCACACTAACCCTTTCCCAAACGGCCGAGCCTGGATAGCTCAGTCGGTTACATCGGAGTCTGTCAATCCAGGGTTTCGAGTTCGAACCCCGACTGGGCCAGTATCCATCCTGACATTTGACAAAAAGTCATTTGTCTCTCACCAATGGGTGTGAATCATCTATGTGAGAGAGCAGCTGGAGGCTAGGTTTTGGATATTGTGGTTGTACTGGTGCGAGAAGTACCAGGAACCCATGGTTAGGTGCTTAGAAGTTGAAAACGGCGTGAAACCCCAATAAAATCAAAAAACTTTCCCAAACAGCAAAAAATTGGACAAGTCTAGTTAGAAATGGGCTTCAGACAACAAAAAGGATGTTTATAAGGATAGAATTTGTGTACAATATAGCACAGAAAATATTGAGGCAAAAGGAGAAAATGCTGATCATCAACATTTTCTTCTTTTGCCTTAATATTTTTCCAATCTTTTCTTTATAGGGACGTCAAACGCCAGTCTTCTTTAGGAAAGGGTTAAGCTATAGTTGTCCAGTTTCAATACATGTATGTGAAGTCCTAGATCTTGTTCAGGCAAGAATTAAGGTTATCAGAATGGAAGTTCAATGAAAGGAAAAGGGAAGACCAATAGGTCAGAGATCAAACATTATCTTGACCCTTTCTTAATCTTGCTTTTGACATCCCAAATTCAGACAATGCAATAATAGAAGAAACTGTTGATAATCTGAAGTGTTTTCCTTTGCCATTAGTATTTTCTGTCCTAAAATCCCTTTCTATTACCATCCATTTTGCCAAATTCAAGCAGTCCAAAATTTTGTCATATTTGAAAACATTAACCCTTGTCTTTGTGACTATACATTTATGTCACTTCCTATCAGAAAGTTCATAGTTATCCTTGATGGCATTAAACAGGAATGTCACTTTAAATGAATACAGTGCAGACCAGATCGGCGTGATCTTGAAAACTTATCTTTGTCTACAATCCACATCGATGCATGATCGTCATGATAAGGGTTAACACGTAGAGATAGCTCAACCTTTTCCTGAACATCAAAATCTAAAGGTTGTCCAATTTGTAAGCTACTGCAGATGACAAAGATAAGAATTATATATAACAATAACATTTTGGTACATTATAGCACAGAAAATATTTAAGCAAAAGGAGATGGTGCTGGTTATCAGCAATTTCTTCTTTAGCCTCAATGTTTACCTAGACCTTGTCAAAACAATGTCTTATTTGGGAAAGGGTTTACCTTTTCTCAAGGCCACACACGCCTTGGTCAAAAGCCCTGCTTTTGACGTCATCGATTAAATGGCCTTTGAAAGCATTGAGAGAAAAGAGGAAAAGCATTTTTTCAGCATTTTAATTTTTTCACTCATTGGTTCCGCTGCTTTAGCATACAAATTTTTTGATACAAATTTTGTGACATTAATTATCCTCAATTTGTCGTCTACAGTTTCCAATAGTTCGGGCTAGTCCTAATTCATGACATTTGGGGAAAGGGTCAAGACAATGTTGGTCAGTCTAGAGTGATCATTTACTATCTACCTTTCAGGGAATTAAAACATACTATCACAATGGTGAGACAAACTTCTTATACAGAACATAAATGAAATTAAATACAAGGTCGTAAAACATTGTTTCAAAAGAATTTCTTGTCCTATTTCTTATTATAATTATATCAAGTCTTGTTTCCTTTGTGCCTTAATTTTCATTGATTGACACTATCTCATCTGTCACAATTTTGCAGACTGGCAAAAACTTTATTTTGTTTTATCATCAAGATATACAGATATATGGACCTTAGTTTGTCTTTGGTTGATGACTAGATCACTCTAACATGATGCAGAGTCTAATTAGTTTCTCATATTTTGGTTTTATGGATTTCAAGTGGTACCCTTTCTCAAAAGGCACATTTTTAGATTGCTTCAATTTGAAAGCTGTTGTAGGTGACAAATGAATTAATGTGAAAATAGAAAATGTATATGTTATGGCATAGAAGATATTAAGGGAAAAGGAGAAAATGCTAGTTGTAAACATTTTCTCCTTTTGCCTCATTGTTTTCCCAAGCATTTTCTACTTGGGGCACCAAAAGGCTGTCTTGTAGGGTAGAGGGTTAAACATTGATGCTCTCTCTTGTCTGCAAGTTTTGTTTCTTACACTTTATATTTTCACAATTACAGCTACTATTACTCATCCTATTTCACATTTCATCAGTACAGACTCAATTCATGCAAGAGGGTATTGGTCTACAAGACTTTTTCCAAGGTCAAGGTCAAGATTCCCAGCAGACGGTCATGCAACCAATGAGAAATTTTCCGAGATACATTCCTTGGGGATGGGTTAATCCCTTCGATCCAGCAAAATTTACGAGCGAGGTTAAACAATGTCACCAAGACTGCGGAGATGCCTATTTTGACTGTGCATTTTTAGAATGTGATGAAATTGAAAACACGCTACAAATAGATGCTTTAGAAAATGAAGATACTCCAGCAAAACCAAGTTTATGGAATAGATTACTTCGAGTTTTAAGCTTTGGACTTCTTGGTAAAGCAAAGCAACAATTGTCACAGGATTTCGAGCTGGGTGAGAAAATGCAAAGAAGACATTCATTTAAATGTTTTCAAACTTGTCGGAAGAATTTTCGGACTTGTTACAAGGATTGCATTTGTCAGCGGATTGCATCAAATGACACACTAAGTGTGGCTATGTGTTTTGGTGTGAGTGAACCAGTTACCACACAAGCTTCTATTCTAAGTACAATACTTTTTAGACCGAAACAAATATATGCCGAGAATTACCAGTATACATTTAACTGGAATAAACTGCAATAAAATCGTATACCTGTGTTTTTCGTTTACTCTCGACAAAACAAACTAGAAATCTATTACTAAATGTGATAAAATACCCCCGCCACTTCATTTGTCCACACAATAGTTTTTGTCGAACACGAAGGGCAATACCTCACAAAATAAGCAAGGTAGAGTTATGCTCCTTGTACACTGCACTTCTCCTCGGCGAGATCTATCTACCCATGAAGTTTCATGATCATAGCTACTATACTTTCAGAGATACGCTCTGGGCAATGTTTTGTACACTGATGGACAGACAGACGGACGGACAGACAGACAGGCTGATTCCAGTATACCCAATAAAAATTTTGTTTTGCGGGGTATAATGATTTTGACAACTGTATAGGAAGTTTTCCCCAACTCTTTCCAAAGCAATCAGTGATATTTGAACAGAATTATTGATGAATATTGAAAAATGTATCAATTGATTGCCCACCATGTGGCTTGTAGTCTACGGACTGTAATTCATACGGGCTCTAGAAAATGGTTTTGATGGCATTCTTTGTTAATGCTCGGCATCCATGCTAGTAATATTCTTTGGGGTATGAGAAAACCTACCAGGGTGGATGCCCAGTCTGAAACTTCGAATTAAGGTCACAGCAAGGTCAAAGGTCAAATGGGTGCAATTTCATATGAAAATAGTCATTGTGCTATCTTTAATTGCTATACATGCTGTATTATTAATTCTAACTGTGCTAAATTTGCTGAAAACTGGATCAGAGACATTATTTTATTAAAAAGATGACTTTTTGTCAATATTTTGACTATTATGGAATAGAAAAATGTACTTTCCAAAGCTTAAAACGGGTTATCTCTGAATATTTCTGCCGTTTTCAGTCTTTTTTTTTTCAAACGGTATTTGCCGAGATGTCTCAGTCATAAGCATTTCTTTATTTGTGACTGTGTCCTCTACATTGTGTAAGGGTCTGTATACATTTTGTTTTGTATATCTAAGAAATAATCCGAGTTCTACCGTGGTCTAACTCTATTTAACCACGGTTCTGGGTAATGCAGCGAAATCTATCACAAGGTCCGTTGTCGGTGTAACAAAATTCCATTCAATTTAGAAGGTCGGTAAGTGTCCCAAATGCAATCTAGTGAGTCTAATACTCATAACATGCTATGCTTATCCTACATCATAATGTCTGCTGTAAGTATACACTAGATAACTGCACTTGAAATGGCAATATGTTCCTGTGCAGGAATGCAGGGAAAAAGAATGACAATTTTAACTTAGGGGCCCAGAATAGCACAATTTGATACTTAACATTGAGGGTATGGGCATTTTCTCTAAATATTCAAAGGCCCAGCCCAAAATCTAGGGGCCATGGGCGACTGGGTCCCTGCTAGTCTTTATCCCTGGGAATGACCGCAGAAGTTGCATCTCGTCCAAAATGTTGTTATATCGTTGAATTATTGCCCCAATTATCCTATATTTGCTAAAATAATTCAATGGCAGTGGTCAAAACAGACCGATGAATGTAATTTCCTTGTTATCTTTTGTAGTCTTCCTATTGAAATGGTTGCTCTGAAGTCTATCGGTACTCAATTACATTCTAGTGGTTGAAGCAGTGCTATTGTAGAGTCTGATAGGCGTATAGCTCTTAAGTGGAACTGCAGAATTATATTTTTCTTTTTCTAGTGTTTCGATCAGAACAAGAACAGTCCAGATATCAAGTTATCTGTATAAGTAAATCTACCCTTTCCCAAACGAGACCTGGTTTTGACGTCCCTAGTAGACAGAACTTGGGAAAACATTGAGGCAAAAGAAGAAAATGTCGGCTATATGATACACAAACGCATTCCATTATTCATAAAGATTCTATTTGGCGGCTGCAGGAGCCTCCAAATTGGAGTCCCATAAGATTCTGTTGTTTGGGAAAGAGTTATAGGTACATATTAATATTGCGACAATGCAATCAATGAAATATAAGGTAAGACTCTACAATTTCATATAAAAACACCCGAATGGTAGAATAATGTCATGGAATTAGTTGTCCGACCGTTTGTCTACTCCTCCATCCATGTGTTCTTTTGTCCGTTAGCAATTTATTGGGTGCGCATCTCCTCTTACAGTTCATATTGGAAGATAATCAAACTGGGATATCTGTCCATCTTAGGGGCATTTTACCTTCAGAACACTCAAAGTAATCATCTGTCTTTCAGGTCTTTCAATCTGAGCAAATCGATTTCACTAAACCTAAACCTAAGTTCCAGTTTGCCTCAGTTCTAGGAACCAAAATGCAGCTGCAGATACAAAGCCAAAAGTATATGCTATCATAGTTGATGAATCAGCTGTGATAAACACATAGCCGCTTCGTACCAAGAACATGCAGTGCACATCAGCCTGAATGCTGGAAAAAGGCCAAAGCATATTCAAGACATTAAATAGTGACCGACAAAAGCATTCCACGTAAAGTATGGTATATATTTTGTTGAGACAATGACAAGAAGACAGATTTCAAAACCCTTTAGATTGAAGATTGTTCAGATGTGTCGGCAAGATATTGCCTTTGTAAAAGGGGAAGAAAGGGTCATAGATAGCTAATATTGAGGGAATTGCGCCTAGTAATCATGAGCAAATACATGTTTGATAATCAAAGCCAGCAGCACAGACGTCTTATAATAACCAGTGTATTTCAAAGACTAAATGATATTGGTATTGAGAAACTTTCGATTAAAGTATAAGTTATAACCTTATGCTAAACACCCCTACATAATATGCACTGGTGTTTTAGGGAAGAAAGAGAGTCTTTCATTCTTTCACTGGCTGTGATTTTGTTTCAGCTTTACGTTTGTAGGACAAGGGGCCTAGTTCTTTTCTTCTTGTCATGTCTGCCAACAAAGCTACCAGTATATGATGCATAATCCCCAACTAGCGCAGCTTTGGAAAGGTCTCCTTTTTACCAAGCAGAATACACCTGCGGTCAAATGACTATCCCCAAAATGGAAGTACTTAGCCTTCCTAAATAGGAATGGAAACAATGAAGAATCGCATAGCATAATATTGTCTGGATTTGGATTAACTTCCGTCAATTGTTATGGGTACAAGAAGTCATGCAAAGATTGGTGCTATAGGTTTAGCCTACGCTGCCCTGGATTGTGCATATGTAAATGCTGACGCTCCAAGAAACCATAGTTGTCAGCTATGCACGTTACGATTTAAAGAGACCAAGGTTCGGTAATTTACGCATCAAGGATTACGAGCATACATCCTACATCACATTATTTCTGACCAAAATGAAGGAAATATAGAACTGGTATTAAGTATTACACTTCCTATTGAGAAATGTTTCACCATAACCATTACTAGAAATTAAAAGGGTCTTAGTTTAAAAGATTGTGTTTTGAAGTAGAAAGTCTGCATGAATTTTATTACAATTGTCTGGACAGCAACAATGTGCCCCCAGGTTTATAAATTCTTTTATTTTTGCCAAAAAGTATTGTTTGAAATATGAAAATAGTAATTTTATGCACAGAACATGTTTAGCTCGACTTTTCGAAGAAAATGAGAGCTTATACTTCACTCGGGCGTCGGCGTCAGCGTTGGCGTCGGCATTGCAACAAAGGTTAAAGTTTTTTCAAACATCAATAACTTCCATACTATCAAAGGGATTCAACCCAAACTTGGAATACTTATTCACCATCACACCCTCTACCTTACTACCAGGGACCATGACTCTGGCTCCCCTATATTTGGAGTTATGCCCCCTTTATACTAAGCAACATAGAAAGTCGATCGCGCTGTCTTCGGACAGCTCTTGTTGAATTACAAGTGTTAAATTGTGTTTAAAAACATAAATTTTGTTGTAAAAAAGCGGCCAATCATATCAGGTTTTATAGTAAAAATGGTATTTTCCACCTGCCAATGGCTGCCATCTTGGGAAAATGGTGGCCATCTTTCAATTGTTATACACAAACATGCTAAAATTCTGTTTTCTCATGTTTGTAAACATTCATTTTCTTGTGAAAAGTACAAAAATCGGCCAATTATATTTGCTTTTACTGTAAAAGCGGTATCTTTCACACGCCAATGGCGGCCATCTTGAAAAAAATGGCGGCCATCTAGACTTCTTGAGTGTATAATGGGTTTCTATTAAACTACGTCGTCTTATAAATGTATGTGCCAAATTTGATGCTTGCATCATCAAGTGCATGATTTTTGCACTTATCTGCTTAGCTATTTGCCAATGTCGCATGTTTGAACGTAATTTACCCGTGACCTTCTTCTCACCTGGAATTTGAAACAGACACTAAGCATGCATCCTAACATTGTTTGAAGTAGTCTATAATATTTCTAGCATTGTTACCTCTAGTTACAAGAATGCTTTGGATTATTTGTGTGCAACAATAGAACCAAACCTTTTACTCAAGTTCAATCAAAATTTCGTTAAGTATCGTGCTTTATTTTGGTATTGACCTGAGCGTTCTTTAGCATAAATATGGTAAAATAGTGTTTAAAATTGACAATATAGGCTCTGGGTGAGCCTCTGTATATTCCTGATTCAATTTATTTGATTTAGTTTACATTTCTTTCATTTTGTGTGGACGCAAATAATTCTGCTTTAATCTATGAGCCATTTTTTCTTGATTTTTGCACTCATTGACCTTTGACCTCACTGTGACCTTAAATCGAAAAATCACGCTGGGCATCCACCCCTATCTTGTTTGTAATAGTCTAAGGAACAATTCTAGCATGGATGCCGAGCATTAACAAAGAATGCTATCAGGAGTCATCGTAGGATTTATAGTCCGTAGACTATTGATGGCCTCTGATGTTACTCACGGCAATATCAGGGCTTGTAGCCCTATCTAAAACATGAATAAGCTTTTCATTTAACCAATTACCAAACAACAAAAATTTAGACTTGTCCAAACCAAACAAAAAATGTTGCAGACACCAATTTTATGTCAATGCAATTCAAAATTCTTTGATCTTTTGAGATAGAAAACAAAGTGGGAAATGAAGAAATTGCTTGTCACAAGCAATTTCTTCATTTTCTTAAATGTTTTCTAAAGCCATTATCTTTTAGGAAGTCAAAGAGTCAATAAGTGGTAATGGGTTGATTGAACCATTTCAAAAAGTTAAAAAACTAGACGGTACCAATTTAAGAACTGCTAAAGACAATACAAAATATGTTGAGGAAGGTAGAATTTGTGTACAATATACCAGTTGATTGATTGGGGTTTAACCCTTTCCCAAACAGCAAACTTTAAGACAATTTCAATATGAAAGTTGTAATAGTCAACATAATGAATATTACTAAAGGTAAAATTTGTGAATAAAATAGCACAGAAAACATTGAGGCAAAAGGAGAAACTTGTCACTTTTCAACAAAAACCTCATAACTGCAGCTTCAGTTACGAGGTTTAAGTTGAAAAGCAGCAAACTGCTGGTTATCAGCAGTTTCTTCTTTTTGTCTCAATGTTTCCTAAGCCTTTTCTATTTGGGACGTCAAAACCAGGTCTTGTTTGGGAAAGGTTAAACACCTTTTTCAACTTCTATGGTCATATCTAGGCAGCTGGAGCACCAAACCATGGATTCCTAATATTTTTCATACTAGTACTAGCGCAACATCCTTAGCGAATCTCCAACTGTTCACCCACATAGATTATTGGTTATCAAACCATTCGTGGAAGACGACTTTGTCAAAAATAATGTTTGCTGTGACTGAAGATTAATGCCAGGACCTCATGAGTGAGAGTCTGATGCGCTACTAACTGCCTTATGGCCGTCGCCATAGATTTTTATGTGGTTTGGGAAGTTAAGATTATTGTCCACCCAAATTAACCAGGGACAACTTAATTTTCGTGCGCAAAGTCCGTTAGTTAAGTGTCTTAACAAAACATTGCCGAAGTGGGGTCATTACATATGTAGATGTCCCGGGTTAATCTTGCTGGACTATACCACCACTACTTTTCTAACCTACAGTACTGTGGCAACTATGTTTAGCAAGATGAAGCAATTCTAACCCTTTCCCAAATGACAAATTTTAGGGTTTTCCAATTTGAAAGCTGCTGGAGATGACAAAATGAATCTTGATAAAGTCAGGGTTTGAGTATGATATAGTTCAGAAAATATTGAGACAAAAGAAGAAAATGCTGATTATCAGCATTTTTTTCTTTTGTCTTGATATTTTTCCAAGCCATTTATAATAGGGACATCAAAACCAGGTCTTGTTTGAGAATGGGTTAACGAATACAGGAGGAAATAATTTCAAGATCTGTATATATCATATTAAAAATATCTTTTCATAATTCTATACAAAATTTAACAAATTTACATACCATTCAGATGAAAGGAGTGGCTAGGTGTATGACTTTGATTAATTGATTTATTGTTGTTTAACGCCGTTTTCAACTGCTATGGTCGTATCGCAGCAGCTGGAGCACCTTACATGGATTTCTGGTATTTCTAGCACCACATTATCCAAATCGAGCCCCAAGCTGCTCTCTAACATAGATGATTCAGACCCATTGGTGAGAGACAAATGTCAGAATGGATACAGTCCCTAGTTCGATAATGTAATCCACTGAGCTGTATTGAGGCTTTGGTCCTTGGTACTGATAGCTTAAGGTTTACGAACTGAGAATGAAATGCAGAGCCAGAGGAGAAATTTAAAAAATGCCAGTAATTCCTAAACTGTGTTACTTTTCCATTCCAAATACAAACATAAGCATTTTGTATGGTTTAGAATTTTGAATTAATGCATACTTATGGAAATATTTGGCAAAAATGCTTAAAATTTCCTCCCTTGCATATGAATATAAAGTAAAATAATACTTGTTAATTATTTTCTTCTTGAAGCATAATCTTGAAATCCGGCACGGTGAATCAATTTATGTGAAGTGTATTTACAAGTGTGTGTAATTTGATGCATTTCGTATGACTAGAAAGTGGTGTTTCCATTCTCAGTTCGTAAACCTTAATTAGTTTTGCTGTCAGAAGATTTCTAAATTTGGTGTTGGAAATTGCCAGAGAAGTATATGAATGAATTAACCCTTTCCTAAACGACAAAAACTTAAAACTGTTTCAATCAGAAAGCTACTGCATCATACAAAATGTTTGTTGAGACTTGTACATGTATTGTGTACATCAAAATGAATAATTGTTTGGGAATGAGCAATCATTTGATTTGTCCATAATATTCTCATTCACAACAGTGATTAACCAAAAGTTGATTTCTTTTGAAAGACGGTTGATACTTAAGTAATGTTGATAAGCCGTATGATTGGATTGCACTTTATACTGCCTGCGGGAGCAGAAATTGTTTTTGCCACAGTTGTTTGTTCTTTGAATCATTAACTGTAAGACATAATTGCACACTTATGTATCCTGCCATAGCAAGAACTACTTCACAAAGCTGTTGGTATTACGGTTTTTGATTGTTCCCGTTTGAGTCTTTCTCTCCTTTTCCCACATTAGAATCTCGTCAACTTAATTGGAAAATTCTCCGTCACAAGGTAGTCATCTTGGAATATTATAACTATGTTCACCTCAAAATCTGAAAAAAAAAGTATAATAATTACCATTTTCATGAATAGGCCTACATGAGCCAAGATCTGGAATAAAGTCCCTTCTGGCAACTTTAAGAGAGCAATCAGACTGTATTAAGGCAGAATACCTATAATGTGACCATTTTGAAATTTATAAAACATCAATTTTTTTTAGAGCTTCGTTGTTATGTATCCGAACCTATTCGGCCGTCGACGTAAACATTTGGCAGTGGAAAGTTCCACTGCCTAATGTTTTCGACATTGCCTGAATAATTCTGACGTAAAAATATCGCGAATCTCATTAGGGGTAGACTACCTTAAGGTAGACTGCCCATAATAGAGATAAACACATTGTCTGCATTGTCACAAGCAATTTCTTCATTTTAAACTGTGTTTTTCATAGCCTTTATCTGGTGGGACATCAAAAAGCAGTACCAATTGGGAACAGATTAAAGTCAAGTTAAAGTGAGAACAGGGTTTTTAAACCTTTTGAATACAGAACTATTTCAAATCACTCCAATTTAAACGATGTTGCAGGTGAAAAAAAAAAGATGTTTACAGTATAAAATTGTGTATGTTAAAGCCTAAAACAATTGAGGGGAAAAGAGAAATAGCTGATCATCAGCAATTCTTAATTTTCTTTGAATTCATACACTCTCAATTATCTTACTTTGCCTCAATGGGGCCAAATACTAAACACCTTTTTTATGCGAGTCAAAATAGAGATTGTTACCCTTTAGCTTAATTTCTTCCTTGCTATATGACACAGAAATTCCACCTTTATCAATTTTGTTGCTCACACAAGCTTTCGAATTAGGACATTATTTATGTTGTTTGGCAAATTCAAGTTTCTCACTTACCAACTTTAAAATTATTCGTAGATAGGGTAGGACATGTAAACAGTCTGGGAAATATCATAAAGATAGGGATAGATAACCCTCTTTGTACATCGCCATCTGCTATCTGTATATTCTGTATTTCTGTGGCTGAAATAAAATCAAACCTGGTATGAAGATAGTCAAACTTGGTATAAATTCAGTAGTGATCAAACTTGATACATTTGTATGAATGTTATCAAAATTGGTAAGAATAACAGAAATATCATAAATATCGGAATAGATAACCCCCTGTGTACATTGCCATCTGCTATTTCTGTGGCTGAAATGTTATCAAACTTGGTATGAAGATAGTCAAACTTGGTATGAAAAGAAGAAACATCATCAATATGGGAATAAATAAACCCCTGCGTACATCGCCATCTGCTATCTGTATGTTTTTGTATTTCTATAGCTAAAACTTAATATAAATGTAATCAAATTAGGTATATGAATTAAAGAAATATCATAAATATAGGAATAGATAACCCCCTCTGTACATTCTATCTGTATATTCTGTGTATTTCTGTAGCTGTAATGTAATCAAATTTGGTATGAAGATAATCACACTTGGTATGAATGTAATCAATCTTGGAATAAATAACAGAGATATCACAAACATGGGAGAAGAAAGGCCCCACTGTAAATCGCCATCTGCTAATTGTATGTTCTTTATTTCTGTAGCTGAAATGTATTCAAACTTGGTATTAAAAGTCTGCTATCTGTATGTTTTGTATTTCTATGGCTGAAATATAATCAAACTTGGTATGAATCAGGGGCTTAGTTAATTTACTGACAAACATATGTGCATACAAATCAGCGCCACAAGTATGGGTATGACTAGATCTATGATGGGAAAATTTGCAGTTTTTTTTCCCAGAAATGAATGAAAATTAAAGATATGGACAAGATTAGGTAATTGTGTGTAGTCATAAAATAGGCCCAGCTACGCTCCTGAGAATGCAACCAAACTAGTATCACCCTAGTCCTTACAGGCTGGGTAGGGTAATTGTTTTTCACTCTTACATGATTTTTACATTACCACAATTATGTTCATTTTGATCAAAGGGAATCTTTTTCTCTGGGGAAAACATTGTATTTGGGAACAATATTAAATCATTACCATCTTTAGCGAATCCCTCTGCACATCCACAAGTTTCTACTCTGACTGGTTGTATCTCTATTGACTTGATCGCTGTTTCACAATGTTCTATTTACCCAATCCCAAATAAATGAGCGAGGATCTGGAAAAAGGTCCCATAAGGCTTTTGAGCCCAACATGGTTCCAGATCAGCCTGCGTATACACGCAGTCTGACCAGGAACCATGTTGTTCTCTAATAGCTTCGTCATGATCCGTAGCAACCATACGAGAGCAGCATGGATCTACGTAAGACTGCATCTCGGCACAGACTTATCTTGAAACTTGGCTGTCTCAAAATGCTATAAGGGAAGTTTTTCCAGATCCCGTCTCAAATGTATATATAGTTTAAAACTATTTACCATCTTTAGCAAATCCCTCTGCACATCCACAAGTTTCTACTCTAACTAGTTGAATCTCTATAGACTTGATCGCTGTTTCACAATGTTCTATTAACACTTTCCCAAACAATTGTATATATAGTTTAAAACTATTTACCATCTTTAGCGAATCCCTCTGCGCATCCACAAGTTTCTACTCGGACTAGTTGTATCTCTATAGACTTTATGGCTGTCTCACAATGCTCTATCAGTATCTGTATAATAACAAAAACATTATATAATCAGGGATGGGGTAATTAGTAATGTGTAATTAGCATTACATGTAATTAATTACTTAATTACAGTAATTGAATGTAATGTGTAATTGAACCAAAATTCAATTACATGTAATTAAAATGTAATTAATTACATTGCAAAATTGATGTAATTATCAATTACATTTTCAATTACTTCAATTACTTTTTGTGTTTTGAGGTTGTAAAATTGGATTGTGAATACTAGTTAACTGTATCATGCATATTGATAACAACCTCCTGCTTTTCCTCACTACATAATATGATTATTATATCACCTAGGAAATAGATTAGTCATTTCATTTAAAATATGTGGTTAGATATTTTTCAAAAAATATTAATGTATAAAAGAACAAACAGATAACCAGCATTTTCTCCATATCCTCAATATTTTCTTTGCTATATAATGTACATGAATTCCAACTCCCATGAAATCATGTGTGTCTCTAAACTTTCAAATTTGTCTAAAACTATAAAATTATAATTCAAACTATTTCAAAAGGAGAAAATGTTGTTTTCAACAAATTATTATTTTTCCCCATCTTTTCCTAAGCCATGTCTGTTAGGGACTTCAAATTTAGAGCATTATTGTCTAATGGACATAATAAACACCTGTGGTATTTAACCCTTTCCCAAACAAGACCAGGTATTGTCATCCCAAGAAAAAGCAGATGGTGAAAACATTGAGGAAAGGAAGGAATACTGATATTTTTAGCAATTTTCCCTTTCTTAGACTATTTGTAATGATATAATATGCAAATGACATCAACTTTTGTTTAATCATTTGGTAAGCAGCAATTCATTTCAAATTCTATCATTCCAAAAATTGTGCCATTTGGGAATGGGTTAACCTGAGCTAACCTGCATGACAGTAGGTTATCCATTTTCACACCTTTGCCTGGGGGCATAGAGAGTCAATATTGCACCCTTTGTGCATTTTAGTTATCAACTTGAGAGCTTAGTGCAAAAATATTGTAACTGCTTAAAATTTATCTGCACATAAGTTAACCCTGTCCTGAACGATGGACATTAAATCGAAGGTAGAAAATTCATATTTTATTGCAAAGAAAATATTGAGGGAGAATGAAAATTTTATGATTATCAGCAATTTCTTCTTTTCTCTCGTTTTTTAATTCCCCCCAACCATTTCTACTATGGATGTTATAACCAGGTCTTGTTCAGGCAATGGTTAAAATAACTTTACCCTTGGGCTAAGCTTTCGACTACTGGAGTACTGAAACAATTTCTAGCTTAATTTTCTTTCTCATGCGATATATCCATTGAAATTATTTTTTGTCATTTTCATTCAGTTACAAACTGGACTGTTGAGTGGACATAGATTTTAATGGAGAAAATCAATGAATTTGTTCATTTTGAATTGCATGAAAATAAATCAGGAACAATTTAGGCAAAATGAAAAAAACTAGGGTCTAGTCTAGGCCCAAGATTTGATACATTTTCCAGAAGACCAAATTTTAGTCTGATCCAATTTAAAGATATTTTAGAAGACAATTTCAAGAAAATGAAATTTTACATGATCATGTCCATCCTGGAAACTGTGGGAAAAGCATGGCAAACAGTAAATGATTAAAGCAACAACAAAATCATCAAAGCAACCTTTTGCCTCAAAACTTTTCGGGGTACGGACAAAACCCCACCAGGACAAAACCCCACCAGGACAAAACCCCCTCGGACAAAACCCCCTCGGACAAAACCCCACCACTAAAATTGGCAAGGCGGACAAAACCCCACCAGTCTTATATTCTATTCATTTTCAAATCATTCAACAATAAATCATTATTGAAACAAATAAATTTGCATTTGATCAAGTATTGTAATAGTTATGCTTTGATAATATTTTCTATTCTTCTCATTTTTGATGTTTGATGAATAAAAATTACAGGAAATAAATAACACTCATAATAGCTATTATAATATAGGACTAATGTTATTTTTTCCATGGTATAATGGGCCGCGGCCTTAGCGCAGTTGGTAGCGCATCTGACCCTCATTCGAGAGGTCCCGGGTTCGATACCCGGCCGCGGCTAATACCCTTTCTGACAAAATTGTCACCCACCAATGGGTTTGAAATCGTTGACCTAAGTGGGCGAGCAGCTGGAGGCTCGGTAAGGGTGTTGTGGTAGTACTGGTTTGAGAAACAACAGGAATCCATGGTTAGGTGCTCCAGCCGCCGCGATATGACCCTGGTAGTTGAAAACGGCGTAAAACCCCAATAAACTCAAACTCCATGGTATAATATTATCATTGATTTATTTTTATAATATTCTTAGATTTATGATTTTTTGAAGTTTTTTTTATGAAGCCTAAAAGTTTGTTTCTGGAACAAAAAAGTATTTTAGCTAAATCATAAATTGATTATGAATGAAGAAGTTATCCCTGAATATCATGAATATGAAATGATTTCTTCCCAAAAAAGTTTCAATTGAATAATGCCTTTGATAATATTAATAAGCATGATTCATGGGAATAAACTTATTTAAATTAGAAGTATTACTTTCTTCTGAGGTGTTAAGTCTTCTGATGTCATCTATTGTCCTCAGATTATGATAGGTCACAGGTGATAATTGATTTCGTAGATAAGGGAATGATATAATGCATGCCAAATGACTTATTTAGGTGACAAAAATTTTATGTCAAGATAATATTTGGTTTCATCTTATTCCCAGTAACCTCTCCTTTTCCCACAATTGTTTCCATTTTAAAAGCAAAGTTGCCTTATTTGGATATTTCAATAAACACAGAATGGGAAATAAGTATAAAAAAAACAATGCTTTTAAAATACAATAAATACACAAATACAATATAATTCTAGATCATTTTTTAAAGTTTCAAATAAATAAATAATTGATTTATAAATTGTGAAATATAATCAAATTTCTGATATTTAAAAATATTTTCCTTACCAAATATTTTTTTCTATTTTAAAAATTTGTTATACTATATTTTATATATTGGTGGGGTTTTGTCCTGGTGGGGTTTTGTCCTGATGGGGTTTTGTCCTGGTGGGGTTTTGTCCGAGGGGGTTTTGTCCTGGTGGGGTTTTGTCCTGGTGGGGTTTTGTCCTACACTCAAACTTTTCAAAGCATGAACTCCCTGAAGAAAAGGAAAATATTGGTTATCAGCTGTTTACTTCTTTCCCACAAAAGGCTTTTGAACTATAATATTGTACTGAGTCACCAAAGCTAAGTCTTGTTTTATCCAAATACCAAGTTCCAGAATGGTTTCATTTCAAATGCTCTACAAACAACTAAGTGAATGTCTCAAGTGGATTTGTTTTGTATTACCGGGTACATCAAATTATACAATACAGATGAAAAAGAAGAAAATGTTGATTGTCAGAACGTTCTTCCTTTGTCTCAAAGTTTTCTAGAGTAATGTGTAATTGTAATTAATTACATAGGCAATGTAATTGTAATGTAATTAATTATATTTGAAAATGCATGTAATGGTAATTGTAATGGTAATTGAAGATTTTCAATGTAATTGTAATGGTAATTAATTACATTGCAATGTAATTGACCCCAACCCTGTATATAATTTATGATAATGTGAAAAAGTCTGAATGCTTGATGAAATCTAATTAAAACCAGATGTTAATAAACATAGATTTGACAAGCATCAATAAGAGGTCATCTACAATGACCCTGGGAAATCAAATATCAGTATTTGTAAACTATCCAATCAACTGATTCAACTATCCTGTTAAATAAGGCTTTCCAAGACAAATAGGTGATTCTGTACTAACAAGAGTTGTCCTCAGACAACTTAGCTCGCCTACACTAGAGCTTGTCACAATAAGAGGAGTCCAAGGTCAAAGGTCAAGGTCACTAGGTCAAAGGCCATGGTCTCAAGGTCAAGGCATGAGGTATCCATATGTGAAATATCAAGGCTATCTCTTAAAGTGCATGATATATAGGCCAGGTTAAAGTTTTTTAAAAAGTAAGTCAAACTCCAAGGTCAAGGTCACTAGGTCAAAGGTCATGGTCTCCAATGAAAGGCCTTTGCACGACATATCCATGTGTGAAATATCAAGGCTGTATCTCTAATAGTGCCAGAGATATAGACCAGCTTAAAGTTTTTCAAGTGAAGAACCCGACGCCGACGCCGACACTAGGGCTGTGACATTAGCTCCCCGGACATAAAGTTCCGGCTCGCTAAAAAGTGATATCATGACATCGTTTTCAGAATAATTTGATTGGTCAGAAGAAAGGTCAATGACGATGACCCCTAATCAGTGCCTGTCAGATGTTACTGAAAAGTTAACATCAGATTTTAATCGGATTGTGTTTGATGAAGAAGAGAACATCATATCAAATCATGGTGGAATATTTCATTTGATTTGGGTTCAACACCGTTTTCAATTGCTATAGTCATATCGTGGCGGCTGGAGCACCTAACCATGGATTCCTGGTATTTCTTTCATCAGCACTACCACAATATTCAAACCGAGCCTCTAGGTGCTCTCTCACATAGATGTTTCACATCTATCAGTGTGAGACAAAAATGACTTAACAAATGTCAGAATGGATATTAGCCAAGCCAGGGTTCGAACTTACTACCCCTGGATTGACAGACTCCGATTGAGCTATCCTGGCTCATCTGATGGAATATTTACAACACATGTGTATAACGCATCTACAGCTCCTTACATATGAAGATTTCTGCGCCAAAAGAGTAAATCAAGCAGAAATTCTAGGATGAGATAATAAACTGGCCCAGACTGCCTGAGTCCAATAAATTATTTGATGTAGCAATTACTAGGGATCAATAATTTTGTGCAAAAGTCTCAAAAAAATATTCAAATCAACCCTTTCCCAAACCACAAAAATATAGAAAGATGCTGCAGATGAGATGACAAAATGGGTGGTGGCAAAGATATGAACAGTGTACAATATAGCACAGAAAACTTTGAGACAAAGGAGAAAATGCTGGTTATCAGCATTTTCTTCTTTCATCTCAACATTTTCCCAAGCCATTTCTAATAGGGACGTCAAAACCATGTATTGTATAATTTGTACAAGAATTGGTCGAAATTATATAAATATTATTTACCTCTCCTGTTAAAGGTTTGGTGATACACAATAAAGATGAATCTAACTTTCCTTTGGCTTTAAATTTGGGCACATTGCCTTTCTGAAAAATAAAAGGGTTCCAATATTTTGCCACAATTATTAATATTTTCATATATAGCATTAGACAGACAAATAGACGGACAATCTTTCAACAGAGCTCGAGATAAAAGGGGGTGAATGCCTTTCAAAATGCAATATTTCACTTAAAGTTCAACAAACCCTATGTTGTGGGTACTCATTTGAATCATCTCGTTTACGATTCCAACGAGTAGATTCCTCCCTCCCACAACATAGGATTTGGATTGAAAATAACAAATTTACATGTTTTCATTATCATCTGTTGCTCTGTTTCAATGCAAGGGTATCAAAAAAGAATAAAGAGCTGTCAGTAGCCAGCAAAGCTTGATTATTCTAGTGCTGGACAGTAAAAGCAATTTGTCTTAATATGGAAAAAATTGACAATAATCTTATCTTACCTCTGGTAGTTTTGCTAATGTTTCTGGTGATATTGTAAATGGTACTGGCTTTATTTTGGCTTTATCTTCTTGGCTCTGCTAAAAATAGAACAATTATGTAAATAAAACAATCATACAAATAGGATGGCAACTGAAAGCATTGTCTTTATGTCAAATCAGACCAACATGGCCTCGATAGCCCAGTGGTGAAAGCACTGCGCTTGTAGCCCGGAGGACCCGGGTTCGAGTCCCACTCGGGGAGGTGTGTCCTTGGGCAAGGCACTTTTAAATTGTCAACGCCTCAGTCAACCCAGCTGTATGGATTGGGTAGCAGTGAGGTAATACTCACTGCCTCTTCTCTCCCTCATGTATATATGTTTCCAGTAAGAACAAGAGTTGTCCGCGGACAACATAGCTCGTATATATGAGAGCTTGTCGCAAAAAAAGAGTTCAAGGTCAAAGGTCAAGGTCACTAGGTCAAAGGTCATGGTCTCAAGGTCAAGGTCATTGCATGAGGTATCAATATGTCAAATATCAAGGCTCTATCTGTAATAGTGCATGAGATATAGGCCAGGTTAAAGTTTTTTAAAAGTAGGTCAAACTCCATGGTCAAGGTCACTAGGTAAAAAGTCATGGTTCCAAATGAAAGGTCTTGGCAAGAGGTATCCATGTTTGAAGTATCAATTCTGTATCTCAAATAGTACCGTAGATATAGCCCAGGTTAAAGTTTTTGAAGACGCGACACCGACGCTGACGCCGATGCTGACGCCGACACTAGGGCTGTGACATTAGCTCCCCGGACATAAAGTCCTGGCTTGCTAAAAACGTGGTTCTCCAGACATTGGAGGAATTTACACTAAGCAAAGCAAAGCATGGTATCATGTCCATGCTGTCACAAACAGCTTTGTCAATATTCATAGTTTCAAGCATATGAGAAAATGGTGTTTGTAAGCATTTTTAGCTCCACTGGCCAGCGGGCTATTGTCGTGGCGGTGTGTCCGTCGTGCGTCCGTGCGTGCATCCGTCCGTCCGTAAACTTTTTCTTTAAAAATCTTATTCTCAGAAACTACCAGATGGATTTCAATCAAACTTCACAAGAATGATCCTTGTCTTCTTTCCTTCCAGGTACATTATTTTTTTACCAAGAAAAAGATGTTTTTGTGAAACAAGAATGCTCCCAAAATGGCCAATATCAAGTTTTCGGACAGACAGCCGAATAGACAGGCAGATGGAAAGACAAGCGGACACAAGAAAAACAAAATGCCTAAATCTTTCTATATACGGGGGCATAAAACTGTACAATGACATATACTTGAAATTGTCTAAAATTTTGTTGTCTGGTAATGGAATATTGTCATAAAGATAGGTTATCTCATGCATGATTTTTGCAAGGTTTTTCACTTATTACATTCAAAGATATGGGATATTCATACATATGATACCTGGTATTCAACAATGGACAAGTTTCCACTAAGACCCTCACACACACACACACACACAACAGTCTCCGGAAGTCGTCCTTAGAGGCAAAAGGCGAAATTTTTAAACGGGAAACAGTTGACTGTAAATCCAATAAAATAACCATCTTACCGGCTATTGACGAATTCATTCAATTAATTGTTTTTGCTCCACTTAAAACTTTGCTTTATCACTGTATATTGAATGCACATGCGCTTTATCGCTGTATATTGAATGCACATGCGTCATCATTGTTTTCTCCACATTTTTTTTGGAGCCTTGTTTTGATAATGTTGATTTGTTACTATTTTTAGTAACAATTATCATGTATACAATGTTAATTTCCCATAAACCAATTGTTTGCCTCCGGAAGTTAATTCGAGTCTTCTCTGATGAAATTCGCTCTTTGATATTTGGATGTCGCTATTTACATCAGAGCGCTGTCCCATTCAAAAACAAATGAAAATTCCGACACAAGTTATGTCGCTGTGTCGGACTTTTCTTTTGTTTTTGAATGGGACAGTGCTCTGTTGTAAATAGCGACATCCAAATATCAATGAGTGAATTTTCATCAGAGAAGACTAGGATTGCCTGAAGTGTTCTGCATGTACGGACTAAAACATAAATGAAAGGAGTCTATAAATTCACAATGCTGACTGAGGTCTTTACTCAATAAAGATTGCTTCATTTCTACTTTTGCTTTTTGAAATTGAAGGAATTTTTGGGGTAGAAAATATTGTGGGAAATGAAGAAATTGCTTGCTACAAGCAATTTCGTGTCAATGTGTTGGAATGGGTTCATAGAAACGTGATATTCCACAATAAATTCACACTGTTGACTCAAGTCTTTACTCAATAACGATCTCTTTATTTCTACTTTAAATTTGGAACAGTCTAAAATTTTGCCGGCATGTAATCGGTTTCAGGTCGATTATCACGATGATCAATGCTTTTAAACCTATAATATTCAAAGAAATAGGATAGATTGATACAAACCTGGTATTCCACAATAAATTCACACTGCTGACTTAAGTCTTTGCTCAATAATGATCTCTTCATTTCTACTTTTACTTGATACTGAAAGAAAATCAAAAAAACTTTAAAGAAAGATCTTGTCATGTGTTATGAAAAAAGATTATTTACCTAATGAACCATATCACATGGAAGTTATTAACCCTTTCCCAAACAAGACCTGGTTTTTACGTCCCTAATAGAAAAGGCTTGGGAAAACATTGAAACAAAAGAAGAAACTGCTGATAACCAGCAGTTTCTCCTTTTTGCCTCAATATTTTCTGAGCTATTTCGTACCCAAATCCTATCTTTAGTAACATCAATGTTGTCTACTGCAGCTTTCAATTTGCACTACCCTAAATTTTTGCAGTTTGGGAAAGGGTTAATAGACCCCTTTACAAATAAGAATGAAATCAAAATAGAAAACTTTTTTTTTTTTCGAATCATAGGAATCTTATACATGTATTATACAGGATTTCAGATTCAGATCAGCAAGGAAGCGTTAAAAATAGATGTGTAGTACGTATTAACCCTTTCAAACGACAAAATTTTAGGATGATCCACTTCAAAAACTACCACAAATGACAAAATAAATGTTATTAAAGATAGGATTTGTGGGAAATATAACACAGAAAATACTGAGACAAAAGGAGAAACTGCTGGTTATCAACAGTTTCTTCTTTTGTTTCAATGTTTTCCCAAGTCCTTTCTATCAGGGATGTCAAAACCAGGTCTCTTTTGGGAAAGGGTTAACCCATTTCTAAACAGTGGTATCTTTTAACGACCCTACTGGATATTGATTTTTATAACCATGTAGGAAAAAAAGAAATTCTGATAACCAGTACTTTCTCCTTTTCCTTCTAGACTTTCTACACTTCAACATAGAAATTTTACATAATAGTTGTTAATGCAAAAAGTATTAATTTTTTCTTCTGCAACTCCTAATTGGAACTATCTAAAATTTTGCAGTCTGGTAATGGTCAACAAAAAAGACTCACCTGAATATTTACAAATACACCATGGTATGTTTCATACAAGGATTTGTTAGGTTTTGGCTTCAACGGAACTTCAAACGGAATTTCTGTCTTACCATTAGGAAATTTACCAGGCTTTGCGATTTCCAGTGTATAATACAGCAATTGTATAGGCTGAAATGGTGTGAAACCAGATATTAACCAATCACAACACAATAACACTTTCTGACAACCCAGGAGATAATGGCTTTTGAGATTTCTTATCAACCCATTACCAGATTTTGTTGTTTGAGAAAAAAATAATGCAGTCTAAATTTTTGCCATCTGGTAATGGGTTAATAAGAAATTTTCACTGAATAGAAAAAGATTGACCAATTCATGCGATATTCCTTGTGCATATCATTACCTTTTGATATTTCTTTTTTTTTTATTAATTACATGATTGTAGTTTTTGTATCTCTAAGCCAGAAGGCATGCAGAAAAACAAATGCATGTATACTTCACTTGCAAGCTTGTAATTAAAACTTTCTCCAGTTAATAATTAATAAATTTGCTCTGGCTTTTCATCTCTCAATGTAACTAAAATTCGTCTTTACCTTTAATGAGTTATAGAATGCCTCAAACACCCCGACACTTTTGGCGCTAAGCTGCAGATTCACTGCTCCGTCCATTGTTAATGTTACTCCCTGATGAGTTAACTCCCCTTTACTCTGGACTACAACAACTCCAGCTACGACCTCCTGCAAAATATTCACAGAGATGCACTCTGTATCAAGTTTAAACTAAAACCCTTTCCCAAACAAGACCTGGTTTTGACGTCCCTAAAAGAAAAGACTTAGGAAAACATTGAGACAAAAGAAGAAACTGCTGATAACCAGCAGTTTCTCCTTTTGCCTCAATGTTTTCTGTGCTGTTATATTCACAATTTCAACCTCCAGTGCCATCTGTTTTGTCGTCTGCAGCAGCTTTCAAATTCGGCCACCCTAAAATTTTGTCGTTTGGGAAAGGGTTAATCTTTAGAAGTGAATTGATGGATTGGGATTTAACGTCTCTTTTAACCTCTTTGACCTTCTTTGGTAATATCACGGAACACCTGTAGAACCATAGATGCCTGTCTCTTCCCATACCAGTACTACTACAATATCCTTACCGAGCCTACAGCTGCTCACCCATATAGGTAAACGATTATCAAACAATTAATGAGAGACAATTTTGTCTGAAAGGATATCATGCTGCGACAATAGTTCCAACCTGGCACCTCAAGATTGATAGTCTGATGCGCTTCTAACTACGCCATGGCTGCGAAAGTGAAAGCAGAAAAGAATTTGGTAACAGACGCATTGGCAGAAACTTACATAGTGAGACCAATGTTCATACATCGACATGTTTTCTCTGGCACCTGCATAGATTTATCGCAAAGAACTTCAACCCTTCCCAAAATTGGAAAAAAAAAATCCAGCCCAAATTGAGCAGTGTTGCAAACAACACAAAAGCTTTTGATAATTAGTATTTCCTTTCTTCTCGATGCATGTTTGGTCTAGTTTGTTTATCATACCCAGGTATTATATGGTAAAGAGTTACACTGTTACAAAAGTAGAGTATATCAACAAAAATTTTGAAAAATTGAGCCAGTGGGAGGAGCATTAACTTTACAAATTGAACTGAAAGTGACAATTTTATTGAGAGAATCTAAGTTGATTTCAAGTAAATTTGTCAAATTCATTGACATAATTCGAAAAAATACAATCAACATTGTTTAAAAAGTGTAATACTCACGCCTTCGCGATAAATTTTGTTAACCTTCTTCAATCTGACATCTAGGCTCGCCATTTTGAACAGTACGTGATCATGTGACTTGCCCCCCCTTCCATAATCAAAGTACTCATAATGCACATTGATGATTTAGAGACCGTTTTAAAAATGAAAGCTGTTGAATCTGAACAAAAGTACTTAGTAAAATGAAGGAAATTATAGTTAAGGGTTAAGCGCCTCGTTCAATAATTTTTCAATTATATTTCGGCGCGTGGTGGTGATCTAACAATGTGTTCCTGCAGTGCAAGGAGTTTGACGTATGAAAGCTCCTTGGTTCCTGGTTACAGGTAGGCTATTAATTTTCTCTCGCACAAGTAGCCCATTCCCACAAAATGACTCTTTTTGACTCCTTATGCGATAAAAGCTTTGGAAAACATTGTGCAAAATAAAGAAATTGCTTGTGAGAAGCAATTTCCTTAGCCTATTCCCCACAATGTTGTCTACCCAAAAAAGTCCAAAACATGTAGACCTAATATTTCATTATAGGCTATTTCAAATTGTCATCTGCATGATTTTTTACTTTGAAACAGCCAACAATTGCCGTTGGTAATGGGGTAGGCTAGCCTGTATTTCTCGCAGTGCAAACAACATCCACCCAGCTTAAATCAATCCGAAGTAGATTTCAAGGGCGGTAACCAGTCTATAAATATACAATGACTTTGTATCCTTACAAGAACAAGAAAAAACACTAGCAAAAAGAGAAAATGACTTAAAAAAGAAAGAATTTGCAGCAATAAATGCAGTAAAACAGGTGGCTCTTGCGAAAGCAAACATTTTGCAGCTCGAAGCCAAAATAAAAGACCTTGAAGAAGCTAACCGACACTTGAAATCAAAGATTCTGCTACAAACAGAAGGAGATAGTAACTCTTCACTTGATCCGAACACCAAACACGACATTTATACTAAACTAACACAACATGAAGACAAACTGAACACTATTTTCCGTCTGTTGGCAAATTATGATAAACCTCACATACTGCCTGAAGATTCTAACTCTACATGTGAAACAGTTCCGGGTGCTCCCAACGATGATCGAAGATTAACACAATGTAATCCTGGTGATCTAGACCAACATGCTATTGACGTACACGAGAGTCAAACACCAACAGCCTTAGAGCGTGATTGTCTTGAAGAGATCCCTTATCCTGTTGACTCTATAGAGCATAGCCTTCCTCCCATTGGAAATACTACAGATACACACAAGAGTCAATCTTCCCCTGATGATGTTCATGAAAATGATGATGTACCATTTGACCCAACCCCAGCATATAACCTAGCCCAGCCCATAGTCAATGATAATGTGACACAGGTCCCAAGTGCTACTGAAGACCAGACACAGCCTGAAAGTACCCAACAAAATCACCAACAAAACCAAGTTAGACAGTCTTTTTTAGAGTATGGCCGGGCACCACACGCCCCACCATGGACAAACCCACCGATGAACCTGCCAGGCATAGCACAAATGATGCCACACCCAGTTGTATTTTCGTCACCACACACTCATCCTCAAGTGATGCAGTACCCCGCTCAACCAATGATGTTTCAGACGCCGGGAATATACCATCCAAACCAACCCATACCCATATACAACCAACCAAATCCCAACTATCTACCACATATGGTTCTACCTATGATTCCCCGACCAGGCCCGATTCCAATGCCCCAACAAAGGATAGTGCATTGTCTATATCGACACTAAATATTGAGAACTTTAATACAAATAAATTATATCTAGAACAGCTCATGAAGCAAAATGACATTATTTTACTTCAGGAACACTGGTTATATAATTTTGAGAAAATAAAACTTGAATCCTTTTGTGAAAGCAGAAGCTTTAATTGTTTCATCAAATCAACTGATGATGATGATCCTATTCCACCCATCCAACGCCCAAGAGGTAAAGGCGGAACGGCTATCATATGGCACCAGAAATTGGACCAACTTGTTCAAACCCACTGTGATGGTTGTGATAGAATCAACTTAATTACAATCAGGACTGGCATGAACTGTTTATGTTTAATCAATGTATATATGCCATGCAGAGGTTCATATAGTGAAGACTTTTATACACAAGTTCTAGAAGAAGTGAAAGAAATATCAGAAAAATTCAAGTATATGAACATTATTATTGCTGGAGATATTAACGCTAGTTTTTCTAGGTCATCACCAACCACAAGGGATAAATCCTTAATAAGTTTTATGACTTCAAACAATTATGTTAAACCGTCGTGTTTCCAAGAGGTGCCAACCTTCAAACATCCAAATGGTTCCTGTTCAATCATCGACTTTTTCCTAGTGAAACAGACTGATATTTTAACAGATTACCATGTACATTCCTCCAACCATTTAAATACCTCAACTCATTCTGCTGTGTGTGCCAAAGTAAATGTTTCCCTTCAAGAAGAAAAAACATTGCCACAAAGACAGGCCAAATTATGTGCTACCACTACACCCAAGATTAGATGGGACAAAACAGATATAGAAAAATATCAAGACCTCCTTAACTACAGACTTGCTTCAATTGAACCAAATAACGGAAAATCTGATGCACTATTGGACCTGACAATCCAAGAATTCTGTCTAGTTGTTAAAGACACTGCTATTGAATGTGCCCCACATCGTAAAACAAGAAAAACCAAAAGGATTTGGAGTCCTGAAGTATCAAACCTTTGCAGAAAGAGCAAAGCAGCCTACCAGAACTGGAAGAAGCATGGCTCACCAGATGCCCGAGACAATATTTACCACATGTTTATGAAATCTGCAAAAAAGAACCTCAGATCGGCCCAACGACAGCTAGCGGCAGCTGATAGAAACACAATCCACACAAAAATTATGGATAGTCATGCCTCAAAAGAAAAACTTTTCTATGACATCATTAGAAAACAAAGACAGGGTGGAAACAAACTTACCGATAGGATTATAATTGATGATCTACATTATGACACACCAGACTCTGTGAGGGAGGGATGGGCTCATTATTTCAAGCAGCTGGCCACGCCTAATTACGATGTATTGTCTGATTATGATGCAGCACAAACAGAGCTGAACAGGGAATTTATCTTTGACCTGTTAACCAATGTTCACACAGATAACCAAACTTCAGTTTCAGAAGAATGTATTGAACAAGTTATCAACCAACTTAAACTTGGAAAAGCTCAAGATGAAGCAGGTCTTACTGCAGAACACTTGAAATTTGGTGGTGATGCCATAATAACAACCCTAACACTGATTATTAATACAATTTTAGCCCGGAAAAAGATCCCAGATACACTACGATCGGGAGTTATTTCTCCAATATATAAGAAGAATGGTAAACCAATAACTGACCCAAATGCATACCGACGTATCACTATAACCAACCTTATTGGGAAGATACTTGAGAAAGTGCTATTGAACTTATTTGAAAAACAACTAACATCCCAACAAAGCAACCTTCAGAGAGGCTTTACCAAAGGAGTTTCTCCGATATATGCAGCCCTGATCTTGTCGGAGGCCATAGCGGAGTCAAGAGACTTGAAACAACCACTGTATGCAACTTTTGTTGACGCTACTAAGGCCTTTGATGTGGTTTGGCACTCATCTATGCTGGTAAAACTATTCCAATATGGTGTTACTGATACCACCTGGTTATTACTACATGACTGGTATAAGAACCTAACATCTAGGGTGAAGTGGAACAACGAATTTTCCTCAAGCTTTAGTGAAACTCAAGGCGTGCGTCAAGGAGGTATCTGGTCGCCCACAATGTATAAAATGTTTGTTAACCCTTTACTCACTAGCCTGGAGGAATCTGGATATGGTTTTAACATTGGATCAACCTACTGTGGTACTCCTACCTGTGCAGATGACCTCCTGCTCCTCAGCGATTCAGCAGAAGACTTATTGACCATGGTTACAACCGTACAGAACTATGCAGCCAAGGAACATTATGAAATTAGCAAAAATAAAACCAAGATTATGATTTTTAACCCTACAAAGTGTGACAACTTACTAAATGAAAACCATTTCTGGCAACTAGACGGTAAACCCATTGAACCTGCTACAGAGTACACTCACATTGGAATTAGTAGAGCAGCCACTCCGAAAGGCTATCATAAAGACCTTATTATCAAACGTATTTCTACTGCTAGACAGACAGCTTATGCTCTTATGGGTGCTGGCCTTCATGGACTTAATGGGATCTCTTCAGAAGTTTCTATTAAAATGTGGACAATTTATATTCTGCCTAGGCTATTATTCGGCTTAGAAACCCTCATTTTGAACAAGTCAGACATTCAAAAACTAGAAGTATATCAACGAAAATTCTTACGACAAATCATGCATCTCCCTGAACGTACTAGTGCAGAAGGAATATACATCCTTAGTGGTCGGATGCCCATTGAAATGGAACTCCACAAAAAACAACTAACCACCTTCGGTAACATTATTCGTGAAGATGGGGTTGAAAGAGACCTTGCCATAAGACAACTTTCAACAAAAGATGACAAGTCCAACAGCTGGTTTGTCTACATCAGATCACTACTAATGAAGTATTCACTCCCAGATCCAAGTGAACTCATTGACCAGAGACTATCAAAGAGTACATGGAAAAGTAGAATTAACACAGTTGTGGTAAAGTATTGGGAAGCCGAGATTCTCTCTGCTGCTCGAGAAAAATCATCATTGAGATACCTCAGATGCAATGGTACAACATATAACAACGTACATAATGTCTGGAAGTACACGGGTTCCGAAAAGATGTCAATACAGAGAGCTTTTACAAAGGCTAAACTCCTACTCAACGTATATACACTCCAAACGGACCGCTGCAAATTTAACCAATACTCAACAAGCCCCTTGTGTCCACTGTGTGGAGAAGAAGAAGAAAACACCCAACATTTCCTTCTAAAGTGTAGTGTTCTGACACCAACCAGAAACCATTTTATAAATGACATCAGCCTACTATTGAAATCCAATGAAGTACAGCTTCCGTGTGATCAAGTTGACTGTGATAATTTTCTACTCCGTGTTATCCTGGACTGTGATCCTGATGTGTTTCCAAATATCAAAAGTTTCATGTTAAACATTTCCACCCTAGAATCATTAACAAGAAGTATGTGTTGGGCGTTGCATCAGAGGCGTCAATATATCATCTCAAAAGTGTAGGTTTTCTGCTTATCTTAATGTCAAACCTCAGTGAACACATAGCCCATTGTTAGTGTAAATAGTACAAGTTTATTTTGCATCTTCATCGAGTGTATGAAGTGAATTCATTCTGGATACAGTCAACATTCGACTAAAGAAGATATAACTACACACGACCGTGTGGTTCTCCAGAGAGTGGAGGAAAATACAACGACAACAACAACAACAACAATATAGCCTACGTGGTTCTCAGTGGCGGATCCAGAGGGGGTCGGGAAGGGGACAAACGAACCGCCCTCTAAAGTCTGATTATTTCATTTTCATGCAGACATTCAGTCAAAATGCATAATGATAGGAAAAAGACCCCCCATTTGTATATATTCACCCCCTTCATAGAAATCCTGGATCCGCCACTGATTCATCTATCGGTGAGCCGTGAGGGGCATTTTTTTTGTAATCGGGCATATGAAAGAAAGAGTAGGCCTAGGCCCTACTAGCCTGGTTACAGACTTTTGACGCCTATATGAAACTCAGCTCGGTAAAACATTAAGACAAAAGAAGGCCATGCTTATAATAAACATTTTCTTCTTTTGTCTCTATTATTCTGTCCTATATTTTTGCAAACATTCTATCTTAATCAGCATCCATTATGTCATCATAGGAGCTTTCAAATTGGGCCAACATAAGATGTGGCTGTTTGAGAAAGCAGGATTACATTGGCATAGACTAGCCTACGAACGATGAAGGAAAATTAGAGGCAAGATTCTGTTAAAAGCATTTCCCAAACAAGACATCTCTTTCACGTTCCTAATGGAAAATGCTTGGGAAAGCAGCATTTTCTTCTCTTGTAACAATTCATTAGCTGTTCCTAATTTAGGCTTAAATAAAATCATACTATAATTTGAGCAATGTTTGTCCGTTTGTCTGTTTGTCCGTTTGTTCCCCTACTCCTCCCAGGTCCTTGGGCCGATCTTCACCAAACTTGGAGGGAAGGTGGAGGGCGGCCCCGGGTATTAGCTTTAGGGGTTCATTTTTTGAAAGGTCAAGGTCATCGAGGTCAAAGGTCAAATTTATGTTTTTACGGGTTACGGGTATCGTTTTTACGGGTTACGGGACGGGATTGCTTACGGGTTACGGGACGGGATTAGGTGGAGGGCAGCCCCGGATAGGTCAAGGTCATCGAGGGGTCAAGGTCATCGAGGTCAAAGGTCAAATTTCGAGACGGGTAAAATTGCTAGTAATGATAATAATAATAATAAAAAAAAAAAAAAAAAAAAAAAAAAAAAAAAAAAAAAAAAACGTCGCCATTTACTTCGACAGCGCCGCCCTAAAATGTCATCGTTTGGGAAACGATTAAACAGGACCATTAACCCATTCTCACACGGGACGCTTTCTGACACCTCTCAAGCTAACCCAAAATGGGACGATTTTTTAAATTTCATCAACTTTAGATCGTCGTCTGCAGCACTTTTCAAATTGGAACAGTCCCTTAATTTGCCGTCTGGTAATGGGTTAAGAATGATTAAAAACAAAAGAAAAGTTACCTACAGGTAGAAACGTCAAAATGTTATTAGGCCTGTTGTTTGATAGTGACCAATGAAAGAAACGGACACATTTAATTGAGTAATTTGTACCGCTTCAAGCGAAGAAAACATGCATCAGTCTAAGGAACAACCAGTCACCTCCAAAAATACTCCATGATAAAATAAATTGTAGAGCTTACCTTGCACACACATATCGTCGCTTTTCAACGAAAATCTCGTAACTGCAGCTTAAAACAAGCTGCAGTTACGAGGTTTTCGTTGAAAAGCGACGATATGAGCCATACAAACGACTTGCTCCAAATACTGAATAGAAACATTGACAAGAATGTTAGAGTCGGCGTCCGTCAGCCGACACTTTCACAAGTACAACGAATCGTCGACCTCCAAGCGACTCGGTCCCCCATCAGTTTGAGCCAGAAAGGGTAGAAAATGGACCATTAGCTGGTGTTTCCTCGAAGCGCATTTGACCGAAACTATACTCAGTTCCAAAAGAAAGTGTGCACTTTTAAATTTTGAATATCTCTTAAAGTATACCGTCTACCTTAAAGGCTACCAAGCTTGGCATTTTATTGCACCGTATATTGGAAGAAAATCATTAAATTAACGTGTTTTATAAAAGATCCGCCAAACTCGGTTGTTTTAAGGTAGAATAATTCTAATGCATATTTACTATTGTCGTACATTTTCGACACATGTCGACAGTTTCCGTATCTATTTTTAGCAACAATATTGCTAAATATTACTTCCCTTTGTAAATAAAATTCCCCGAATAAACCCCGAATTATCTTTATCTGGTATGATTCTCCGTTTAACATTTATTTTTCAGAGACATTTTTCGTGTAATTTTATATGATTTTGATTGATATCACCAGTTTGTATGTGATTAGAAACTTTGATACTTAATGAAATTTCCTATTTAGAAAACAAATTGTAGTATGTATAATTCTCGTTTCTTCCCTTGATACTGGTTGGCTCAACATACCGAGAAACCCTACAGTAGAAGACACATACACGTATTCTAATGAAATCTATGATGTGGTGATCAAACGCCTATCGTTTGAGAACGACGAGTGGATGAGATCATCATTGTTCAGACATTTGCACTCGATTTTCATCACTTCTTTGTCGGCGATCCTTATTTAAATGTGCAAACTCGTTGTCAGTTAATCGTAACGTGGTTTGATCCGTGATTTGATCCTTTTTTAAGATTCGTTTTCCATTTAAGTCCTTAGATTCAATATGCAATCCAGAAGAAGTGGTATAAGGAAGCTGTAATAGACTAAAAAAGATTAAATACAATTTTGTCTTTAGAATTTGCATTACTTTTTACAAAAAGCGATGTTCAATTGGTTAATAGGTAAAGGGTTAAAATGATGAAAGTCATACGAAATCACAACTGATATGTTATCATTTGCCAACTTCTGAAAGTCGTATACAACGTTTGGGTTTTGGTTATAAGCATATAATTAGATATGGGCTGCGGTTCCCTCCATTTAGGGCATTCACTTCTTTTGGGAAAGAAATAGTGCGTTCGAAAGTATGAGGGCGCTAAGAATTACCTTCATATATTTTCAAATTTTGACGGATAAAATGTACATATGTGGATTTTATCGTGTTCCAACACATGTAAGAATAATTTTGATATCGGTTTTAGAGAGTGCGTGAACTGATTTCTGGCACTGCCAACATTTGTTTCAGAGGCATAAATTTCAAATTAGGAAATAAAGAGGCTCTATTCTTAAATAAGCACGCAGTAATTTGACAAAATATTTCTCATGTGCGCACAAGGGGAATATCATTTCACATCAGGCGATGGGTAAACATGTTTTTGATAATAAAAACCAAAATCTAGACACATTTAATGTGTTTATGTCCAAAATTCAGATACTTTTTTGCTTTGAGTGGTGGCCGCCATATTGGAATTTTGTAAATTGGGGGTGGGATAAGGGAAAATCAAATTTCTAGTTAACCTCTGGACGAATTTCTGTCATATTGCACATATAGATGTCTAATATAATGTACTATCAGACAGAAGTTTTTGTCACTCCAATTTCTAAAGTTGCCATTAGGCATATTCTACCTTAAAAGTTTTATTTGCTTTTCTTTACATCGTTGAAAAACTGATTTTCGAGAAAATAAAGATCGGCAATTTCCGTAAAATTGTTACGGATCGACGTCATCGATGGCTTGACTCCGCCCCCAATCTAGAGCATGAGGTGTCTGACAAAGATAATGTGTTCGACTTTTCTGTCATATAGCGAAGTCTCAGTTTTTTTATCCATTTCCCGATCGTAAGAGTAATACAGACAAACTTAAACCGTTCTTTGGCACATTCCTTAATTCACTTACGACCTATTCTTTGACTGTTTTAACATTTTTTTCTAACATTTACTGAGGACGAATTCCGTGTTTTGAGTATCATTTGGGGAAGTCGCTTTATGACAGAAAAGTCGGACATTTAACTTTTTCAGAAATTTCAGACTTTCCGGGAAATGACCAATGACTGCCCGTTTTTCCCGCCATGACGTCATCCAGTGACCAGTATGACGTCATAATTTCAAGTCGGAAGTTTAGCGTATTTTCTTCGGCAAAGATCGGAAAAGACCAAAATATCCAATTTAAAAAACGAAATAAAAACACTTCTAATGTTGGAAAATTGTAGAAACTTTGATATTTGGTTAATAGTAAGGTGTTCTTTCGGCACAAGACTTTAATTTTGCCAATCACCGGACACTTTAAGGAAATTTTGTACGACACATCTCAAGACTTTTGACAAACGATATATTGATTAAGTAATCACATAGCACGCACGAATTTTCGGCTTGATTGCGATTTTGCATTTTTAGTGTTTTACGTATGCCTCACGTACTGGATGAGTTATCGATCAGAATTTACACTCACTGCACTCCTTCTGGCATATCGTAGCATAAAATCACATGTTCATACCATTTGTACATAGTGCATTAGCGTGAAACGAATTACAATTAACGTTGGTGCGCAAGACCGAACCTGGTGAAAACAAAAACTTTCCGAAAATTTGAATTTGTACGGTAATTATGTTCTAATAGCAATTGGTCATTTGTATGGCATCTTAAAGGCAAACAAATTCGCTTTAGAGCGTTATTGCACTGTTCGACGGCAATTCACTAGACTACTAAAGTAGCTATTACTAACGTTGACGTACACGTACGTCTACAAGAAAGTTCAAGCTTTCACGAGGAAATGGCTTGAAAGGCCTGGCCAAACTCTACAACGGCATATAAGCTTGTAACTATGTCCACAGGGAAAACTGTAAGGAGTGCAAATCTCAAAACCATCAACACCATAATGATCTGACTATGTGTATGCAATATAAGCAATTCTATCGACATCTGTTTTGATGCCAATTTTCTTTAAGGTCTAATCTGAAGTATGATAACACTTTTACTCCCTAAATTGCCATTAACTTTGTGAAAATTACGGTAAAGGTAAAACGCAAAAGTGCACACTTTCTTTTGGAACTGAGTATATATATGTATAGTCCGATTACGATACCATGACACATGTTTATAAATTTTACCCATGTAAACAAAGTACACGCGTGTTTTCAATTTTCACAAAAAAATTGCATGCGTTGATTCGAATCTTGCAGGTGTTAGACACCTGCAATATTTGAACCATGGCGTGTAGAATTACAGATTTGGGGTATCGCATGTAAAATTACACTAGCCTTGAGTTTAATATTGCATGTTATACAAGTTATAAAGCTTGTGTATATATGCGAATTTTGTAAATATATGCCATAGTATCGTACCCGGACCATAGGGCAGTTGAAGGACTGAAATCTCCAGGAAGAAATGTTTTGACAATTACTTTATTTAATGCAAATTCAACACTTCGAATTAGAAACAACAATTTTTACATCGATAAAAATACTTATAACCATTTGTCAATATATATCACACAGTTAAAATGCAAGAATAATGTATAATAAAAAAGTTATAAACTTATAATTGTTTTAAAGTCTATCGTATAAATATGCATCTTTAACAAAAATGGGAATGTCACGACAAAGTAAATGAGCTCATAAACGAATTCATATGCGTTAACCAATGCTAAAATTATCGACACTAGTCAGTCTGCGTATCTTTTCCTATGTTTTGTTCATAAAATATCAAAGTCATCACGCCTTTGCTGAAAACAGTCTGGATTGACCTACGAAATTTACAAAGGAGATCAACTAATTGACATTTTCCAAACAACACCTGGTTCGAAAAACCTAAACAGTGAAACTCTCATTTTAGAAATTACGTGTTTGAACAAAAATGACATACAAGTAGTCTATATATAGACGACCAGCAATTCGCGGCTTCTCAACAAAAACTCCTAATTGCAGCTTAAAACAACCTGCAGTGTCGAGAGTTTTGTTGAAGAGAGAAAAATTTTCCATTTTCTCGGAGCATTTCCATCTACACAAATCTGATTGATGTTGTCAGATTCGATTCCTTGTCTGTACGAGACGAACCTATGAGTATAACATAAATAAAAAGGGTGAGATTCTTTCATGAATACTAATAACAGCATAACGCTGCTTTTCAGCAAAAACCTCGTAACTGCAGCTTAAAACAAGCTGCAGTTACGAGGTTTTCGTTGAAAAGCGACGATAACATTATTTCGATTACTCTCTAACCACACGTCAATGTTTACACGTAAACGATTAACCTCTGTTATTTTGAATTCCGATCCTGCCTTATCTGTGACGCTGTAATTGACGTCACAACTTAACGGTAGCAGAAAAGGACACATTCGATGGTCTAACGACAGTCTATGATCGATAAGAGCTATAAAGAGCTCTGTACGGAATGTATATCACCGTTTTTCCTAAAAAACCCCTCATAACTGCAGCTGAAAACAAGCTGCAGTTACGAGGTTTTTAAAAATAAGTGGCGATATTTGGATGTGTTCTATAGACTACTCTAGTATAAGAGATGTCAACACAATATAAAGTAACGTTAATTGTAGGCACTTCTTGACTTCCATAAGAAAGCTTTGGAAACCCTCGACGACAATGAAAAGAATGTACACGTATATGATCAGCATTTTCCTAGGGTTTCAACGATTCACAAAAGCTTTGTTAATAGGGACGTCAAAACGAAGGAGATACAAGGACGTGTTTATCCTTTTCCAAAACAACATCTGCTTGATGAACAAATCGTATTCCTTTTGTCTCAATATTTTCTGTGTTACCCAAATTCTCCACATCCATTTTGTCATTTGTGGCATTCTTTGAAATGGGCCACTCTTAAACGATGTCATCTGGGAAAATGTCCAACCCTTTCCCAAATAATAGTTGGTTTTGACGTCCTCCCAAAGAAGGGTTTAGGAAAACATTTAGGCAATAGAAGAAAATGCTGATAGTCAGCATTTTCTCCGTTAGCCTAAATAGTTTCCGTGCTTTAATATGCACAACTTTCATATCTATTTGTACCCATTTTGTTGTCTATAGCCTAACAATCTCAAATTAGACAAGTCCAAATCTTAATCATTTGGGAAAGTGTTTTAAGTGTGACTACGTTCTAGTTAGCAGATATGGTGAGGCCGGTTGGAGTTCCAGGATTGGCTCTCTGTTCTAAAGTGTCCAATCTTTTAAGTTCCTGTTGCATCAGAAATAGCGCCGCTTTACGCGACTTTACTTCCGGTTTTGTGTACGTTAAATGTGTGACAGTATTAAAGTCAAAATCTCCTTGTTGGTCTACTGGTTTATTTTCAGGTTTAAAGTCTTTAACTGGTTCGTATTTCTTGGGTACGAATGAAGAATGGGCGACGCTTTCCCCCTCAAATTTCATCATGGGTGGGTTATAGGGGCGATTCTCGTGGAAGTCCCCGTGACGCACGCGCGGTGACGTGCCCCAGTTCTTGTAGAAGTCCTTAAAGGTGGTATGGTCGTCAAATTTGGCGTCGGATCTCTGCACCTTCTGGACCGGGACCACGGCACGTGATATGTAAGCACGTGATAGATCAATCGGGCGATAATCTCTCTGAAAATACAAAGTAACAATGATATCAACACGCGGATAAGTTATATTCCTTCATATGAAACGGTGGCAAAATATACACGAGACAAATTATATGAATTGATCAAGTGACAACATTTAGTGTTCGACCTACTTTTTGGACCAATGAAATTGCAGTATATTTATATATTTCGCATAAACCAGACTACCGACTAGTTTATGTGACGTCTATACATAGCAACGCCCCCGTCCCCAATGAACCGCTAGCGAACACTAAGTCAGATAGAGTCTGTATAGTAGATTCTACGCGATATAAACATTCAATGCGCTACATGCGCATTTGAGTGTTTATTTCGTGTAGAATCTACTATACAGCATCTATCTAATAATAAAGTAAGATAGCTTCTGTCCATTGAAAATTGGCATAATGATAATTTGATTCAGGTCAGTATCGTCTTTTGCCAACACAGATTTTGCATTCCCGTAACAATTACGAGAAGATGGTTGGCGATAGAAAGTGAAAAACTTTGCATCCGAGCAATGATTCCTTCTTTTTGGTCGGGATAATGCGGCGCACTACACAGCTGTGCATATTCGAAGGGGGGGGGGGTCCGGTTGTCTGGTTCTGATGCCAAAATAATCTATCATGGTGCATTTTATTAAGGTTGTCTACCCCTAATGAGATTCGCGCGGCGTCGGAATTGATTTATTCGGGCGACGTCGAAAACATTCGGCGGTGGAACGTTCCACCACCGAATATTTACGACCGCGCCCGAATAGGTTCGGATACGTAATGACGACGCTCGAAAAAAGCCGATGTTTTATGAATCTCAAAATGGCGACAGTACGGGTATTCTACCTTAAGACTATTGCATACCAATGAATCCGATAAAAATACAAAGCTTTCGGGAAAGCATTGAGAGAAATTATTTGTTACAATGTTTTCTAACCAATGTCCAATCGCTGTGTACGCATTTAGGTATGAGGGGTGTTAATAAAGTATCCGAAATCTTGTTTAATTCATGTATCATTTGTTATGCTATTTCTTTGTGTTTCCAAAGTGACTTTCGAAAGCGCCTTAATTAATGCAAACAGCCTGGTTTTTGGTTGCAGGATCAAGTGCATAATTATTCAATGTCTTTGTGCGGACACTTTATTAAGCTAGGCGCATGACAGTCAGAGTCTTTTTTGATTAAAGTACCACAGCATACCTTACTAGGCCTACGTGTCTCGCGATCAAGCAGATCACGTGGCCTATTTTATCCAATGACGTACCTTATTACATGTCTCGCCATCTAGTGGGTCACGTGGTGGCTGGTACTCGTCATCCTGCTTCATGCCTTTGGGAACCGGATTCTCTATGACGTCATGTCCCCTGTAGATCTTGCGCTGTTCCGTTTCAAAACTTCGGCTGTAACATAGCATCATATCGTTTATAATTATCAAGTTCAAACCTTTTAAGAGTAATCATATGTGACCCGTCACACTAAAGGGGACCTTTTCAGAATTCCAAAGTCCAAATTTTAAAACAGTCTGATCAGCTTCAGTACAGTCGAATCAGATCCAACATGTAATAAATGAACACAAAGTAAGATAGGAAAACATTCCAGATTCAGAAAATCACATAAAGGTGAAAAGTATCGATCCTAGTCTGGCTGCACGGACTGTGCAAACTGACTAGGATCGATAGGGCCTACTTTTTGCACATCCTACATGTATAAGGTCCTTTTTATAACGTGGCGGGTCACATATCAATTTAGAGTAAGTTTACAAATAAGGCTAATGTGAATTGTAGACTGGTATCAAAAAAGAAAGCAATTTGAGTAAAAGAAGAAAGTACTATTATTTCCATTTGCTTCTAAAATTGACGCGTCAAAACGCAGCAATTGCTTGGGAAGAGTGAATATCATAGTCTTGTAAATATTTTGAAGGTGTATGCCTACACATTACTTAAGAATACAATAGCCCGGTTACACACAACTCCGCGTCCACGTCACGTCCGCATCACGTCTAAAATATGCCGCGTGGGTCACCACTTTAGACTAATCCGAGTCTTCTCTGATTAAAATTCGCTCTTTGATATTTGGATGTGGCTATGTCTTCTCTGGTGAAAATTCGCTCTTTGATATTTGGATGTGGCTATGTCTTCTCTGATGAAAATTCGCACTTTGATATTTGGATGTCGCTATGTAAATAGCGACATCCAAATATCAAAGAGCGAATTTTCATCAGAGAAGACTCGGATTACGCTTTAGACCTGCTTCTGTTCAAAGTTCTGTGGACAGGGGGTTGTTTGGATGACCGGGAATTTCTTTTTTATTTACCTGTTATCAAACTTCAGATCTATCGTGTCCGGGGCTGGTCTGGCCGGGGTCGGGGATTTAGGCTGGCTACCTCTGTACCCGGGAAAGTCAGACATAAACTGACGTAGGCCTACTCATACGGTCGCTTTTCAACGAAAACCTAGCACTTATAACTTTAACCAAACTGTAGTTACAATGCTTCTATTGAAAGCAGCGACATTCATTGTTGAACTTTACTTTAATCCATATTTGACATGCGGCATAGAATAAGACAAGCTTGAACAAAATTGTATTCTGGTCTTCAGAACCACAAATAAGATGCATGACAAATTTTCGAAATGCCATATTTCATTCATTGCTAATCAAACTCTATGTTGTGGGTACTCATTGGAATCGTCTCAGCGAGACGGTTCCAATGAGTGCCAATAATATAGGGTTTGGATTTGGAATGATAAATGTAGAAAGTCTTAAACCCCTCTCTTATCTGTTACTCTGCAATTAGCATAGTTCGCGATAAATGACCTGGTAGAGCATCTCTATCAATTTGAGTATCAAATAACTAGAAAATGGTGCTCTGTCAGGTCATTTACGGTGAACTATACTTCTGGCATGTTTATTTAGGCCTACCTGTTATCAAATTTCAGATCTATGGTGTCCGGGGCGGGCCTGGCGGGGGTCGGAGGTTTAGGCTGGCTACCTCGGTACCCGGGAAAGTCCGACATAAACTGAGTCTCCCCGGAAAACTTTCCGCGTGGTTTGTGTTTGGCCAGGTCGGACTGTCGAACTATAGGACTGGGTCGGTGGTCACCGGATACGCTCTTATACACGTCCTGATTGGTCGTAAACATCATGTGATCACCTAGAATGTTGGGAGAAAAGACAAATTTTAGCCAAATAGATATTTTGATTTGTTAAATTTATGGAATTTTCCCCATGGTTTGTGTTTGGCCAGGTCGGATTGTCTGACTATAGGGCTGGGTCTGTGGTCACCTGACACACTCTTATACACGTCCTGATTGGTTGTTAACATCATGTGATCACCTAGCATGTTGGGAGAAAAGATAAATTTGAGTCCAATAAATATTTCAATTTGTCAAATTTATGGTATTTTCCTAACCATTTGTGTTTGGCCAGGTCGGATTGTCTGACTACAGGGCTTGGTCTGTGGTCACCCGATACGCTCTTATACACGTCCTGATTGGTTGTTAACATCATGTGATCACCTAGTATGTTAGGAGAAAAGATAAATTTGAGTCCAAAAAATATTTCAATTTGTCAAATTTATGGTGTGTTTTTTTTAATCCGAGTTCACCGTTGTTTACATATATACATGTATAGCTCACGATACCAGTAATTGACTTGGCAGAGCAACCTATGCTAATCGATAGAGAAGCTCTGCCAGATCATTTATCGTGAGCTATACATGTTGTTCCACAAGCATTGTTGAACAGCTTATTTTAATTTCTTGGTCAATAATCTCATAGTTTATCTTGAAATGTTATAAAATTTCCCAAATCACTCACTATTCTAAATACATAAAGGCACTACCACAAGAATGATCTTTGAATATAATTTGTCTTTTAATAAACAATACCATCATGCAAAATACACGAAAGTAGCATAATCAGAAATGTTGAGCTATAATTTGCATGTTTTGAACAATACTCGACTCTACAGTAGGCGCCACATCGTATGGCACATGTTTATATTTTGTTCAAATGTAATTGAACATTGAACAAAATATAAACACGTGTCAAACGATGTGGCGCCTACTGTAGCCACTGTGGGCTTATTTCGTTGGTGGGAGGTCAAACCTCGTAACTACAGCTTTTCAACAAGCTGTAGTTACGAGATTTTGACCTCCCACTAACAAAGCCAAAAGCCATCATCCCTTCTTATCTGTAGCTCTGGACATTATTTTTCCAGAACTAACTCACCTTCTAGTTTGATGTTGGCATCCGAGAGGCGTATCATGTCGGGTCTCTTCGCGAATTCACCTTGAAATGATTGTTTTGTAACACTGGCATTCACATTCTCTTTCGTGGGGAACAAAATGGAACCTACGGAAGGAAAGGTTGATTTTTGTGGTAAATAAATTACTTGCAAAATATTTGCCAGTGCTATATTTGCATAGCTGTCATAGGTCTCTGAATGTCAGGAGTGTGACATTTTAAAATATGGCCCTGAGGGCCGCTAGGGCCTCGGTGGGTCTAGGATTATGCACTTGCAAGGGGTCCAGAGTCTCCTGGAAAATCCTGGATTTAAGTGATTTCATTGTCTTCTTGGATACATTCAATCCAAGAGGACATTGAAATCAATAAAAGCCAATTTACCTTAAGGTACATATATTAATTGCTAAAGTGAATTATTTTTTATTAAGTATTACCTATAAAAATAATCATTTCATACCCGTCATATTCTTTTTGAAAATGCGTGTGCTCAAAAGGTGTAAGCGTGTGCGCATGATTCAGACTCAAAATGCGTGTGACACACGCATAATGCGTGTGACTTGACAGGTATGCACTTGACAGACGTACAAGAGGTGTTTGCAGACAATATGCCAGAGATATAAATAGTTACCTCACATATTTACAAATCGCCGCTTTTCAACGGAAATCTCGTAACTGCAGCTTAAAACAAGCTGCAGTTACGAGGTTTTCGTTGAAAAGCGACGAAATTCTTCCTATACTAACAATCGAAACAGGAACATTTGGTTTTGGTCTCAAAGCAAATGGATTGAACAATTGGTATGCATGCAATTTCTTCATGGCGCAATGGTATAAGAATCGAACTCCAAACGACTGAAATTTGGCATGCATTGCAAGATTCACACCAACGCTTCCACAATTGTAACGTAAACATACTTTAACCCACGATAGACAATGTCGTTGTTATGTACAAAGTCCGACAATTGGGATTCCGTGTACAGTGTATAAGAATTATGACCAAATGCCAAGCCACCTTTCGCGACACATCCACATGTCGCTGCTTTTCAACGAAAACCTCGTAACTGCAGCTTAAAACAAGCTGCAGTTACGAGGTTTTCGTTGAAAAGCCACGAATTTTATATGAATCGAGTCTTCTATTTCGTGATGTTAAGTTACCTACCTACAAAACTTGGTAGTTCACCAAACGGAACCTGTTTCTCTCCTCTCCAATGTTTATGGTGATCCTTATACGTGGTTCTGCCGTCAAATTTGGCGCTTGTACGTCTGAAGTTTTCACGAGGAGGATCATATCGGCGGATTTCCGGCAAGGACTTTTTCGTCGTGAACTCTTGTTTGTAATAAGTACTGCCCTCCAGTGGCACGGTTGGTTTTTCATAAATGTCTTTCTGTAAGAAATGAGAGTGCTTTTTCATAGATTGAAATCTAATCCGAGTTTTCTCTGATGAAATTCGCTCTTTGATATGTTGATGTCGCTCATTTACATGAAATGAGCGACATCAACATATCAAAGAGCGAATTTCATCAAAGAAAACTCGGATTAATTGAAATTATGCGCATTACTGAATTGACTGAACATTTTTTTTAAAACAAATGATTTTCCGGGATTTTTTTTAGAAGTAGATACAAAGTCATGCTTTAAAAAATACAAACTTAAAGAGATACTTGAAAAAATGTTCAATGGATAGATCTAACGAATAAAAGATCTATTTTTTTTAACGCCGACCCCAACAAAATAATGCCTTTAAATTAGATTTACAGTCCAGTCAAAATATCATGACACATGTTTACAAAATTTACCTATGTATTGTAAACAATGTAAAAAGCATCCTCAATTCTAAATACAATTTTGCACACATTGGTTCGAATCTTGCAGGTGTGGGACATCTACCAGATTCGAAACGTCTCATGGCAGAATTACACTTTTTTTTTTAAGTCCGATAATGTGTTGTTTACATAGGTATATTTTGTAAACATGTGCCATAATATATAGTGACCGGGCTATAACATACCGGTGCGAAATCTGGAGGTCGCCCAGTAGTATCCGGGGCTTTAAAATCTTCTCGCTGATTGGTGGAGAACGTCATTGGTTGCGGGAACATGTTCCGTGGCGAGGGGGCGGGCCGCTTGCTGGAGCGCGGACGGACGGACGGGTCATATTTAAATGTATCCATGTAGTCGCTGGTGTCAGGGTGGGACTTGAGACGACGAGGCTTGAGAATGTTCTCCTTACGTCGCTTCTGCTTCCTGGAAAAAAGTACAGAATACATTTATTTAAGGTTTGCGAACTGAGGATGAAACCACCACTTTCTGGCCATACGAAATGCATCAAATTACACATACTTGTAAATACACTTCACATAAGTTGATTCACCGTGCCAGATTTCAAGATAATGCTTCAAGAAGAACATAATTTACAAATATTATTTTACTCTATATCCATATGCAAGGGAGGTAATTTTGAACATTTTTGTCAAATATTTCCATAAGCATGCATTAATTCAAAATTCTAAACCATATAAAATGCTTATGTTTGTATTTGGAATGGAAATGTAACACAGTTTAGGAATTACTGGCACTTTTCAAATTTCGCCTCTGGCTCTGCATTTCATTCACAGTTCGTAAACCTTAAGGTTATCCGAAGCGGCAAAATATTGAACTGGTTCAATTTTAAAGCTGGTGCTGACGGCAAAATGGATGTTTAGAAGAGTTGTATTTATGTACAATATAGCAGAGAAAATAATGAACCAAAAGGAGAACTGCCAAGAATGAAGTAATGTTGAACAACATAATTTTTTAACAAGTTTTCGAATGAAATAATATTTTAGACTGGTCCAAATTTAACGGTGTTGCAAACGACAAAATAAAAAGCACACAAAAATTCACCTTCTTGTTCAGCAGTGTACACAAGATAGGTGTTGCCTTGTAAACATTTTCTTATTTATACTGTACTTTTTTTTACTCCAAACTCTGTTTCTGTTTGAGACGCCAAACCAAAGCATTGTTTGGGAAAGGGTTACATGGTTTTATTGAAACTTTATTAAGCTTAATGCACACATACTTATTTCTCTCACTTGTCAATTATGCAAATACCGACTAATCTCCTCAAGACCCATTGTAGATAAAGTCAGCACGTTTCTTATTTGTCCTTAACCCTTTCCCAAACAAGACCTGGTTTTGACGTCCCTAATAGAAAAGGCTTGGGAAAACATTGAACAAAAGAAGAAACTGCTGATAATCGGCAGTTTCTCCTTTTGTCGCAATATTTTCTGTGCTATATTATTACCAAATTTTATCATTTGTAATATCCATTTTGTCGTCTGCAGTAGCTATCAATTTGGACAGCCCTATTTTTTGTTTTTTTTTGGGAAAGGGTTAAATTATGAGGTATTTAAACGAATTACGTATGCTGAACCTTTCCTATAGATCTTTGTATACCACGGCGATGAATTATGTGACTCAACAATTGCAGAAAATATTCAATAATTAAATTGATAGGTGACAGGTTTGAAAAAAAAATGGTTTGAAACAGAGAATGTGGAAATACGCCAGTGATTAGATGGGTGTCGTAGATATTTTAAAATTAGCTGATAAAAAAAGCTATTGGCGACCTACCATTTTTTTATTGGTCGTCAAAACTTTTTATCAGCTGTATCCAGGAAATTCCTGGTGTTATTCTGCCTTTTATGTTTTAACCCTTTCCCAAACGACAAAATTTAGGGTGGTCCATTTTTATTGCTGCTGCAGACGACAAAATAAATGATACTTAAGGTAAAATTTGTGATTAATATAGCTCAGAAAACATTGAGGCAAAAGGAGAAACTGCTGGTTATCAGCAGTGTCCTCTTTTGTCTCAATGTTTTCCTAAGCCTTTTCTTTTAGGCATGTCAAAACCATGTCTTGTTTGGGAAAGGGTTAAACCGGTCACATACTGACAGAATTATTGACGAATTTCTGTAATCGTTGCGTCACGTGATTCCATATCGTGCAAAACTTTGAGAAAAATGGTGATAATTAACACCCCATTACTAGTAGTTCCACGCCGAACATAATTTGACTTTCGTTTAATTTTAGGTTTGCTTATTTTGGCCTTGTTTTGTTTATATTTTGTCTGAAATTTTATCATAATACCAAGAGAAGGGTTTTGAAAGATTTGAAATGTTGGATAAATACCTCTGTTAGCATTCAAAAGATTTAGGATTCGATGACAAATATATACAATAGGGTAGGATGTGTTCTATAAGACATTTCAAATATTTATGTATTCCTTACAACCCACAATTAAATATTTAGGATATATAAAATGTATTGCTTACAACCTATAATTAAATATCAAATATATTATACACAAATACAAAGATACATTTGATCGTTTTTAAAGGTTTGAAGACACAATTTAAAATTTTGTACTGGTACGATTTGAAAGAAGTTATAAGAGATTGTTTGAAAATAATGTTTGTTTTAATTACACATTTTATGGGAAAAAAAATGTTCGTCAAAATTGGAAATAAATTCCATGTAGGCGCATTCCTGTATGCCCCAGCTGAATATTCGGATAGATTATCGAGCTTATAAAAAGGTTTTCTAATCCAGACCTATGTTTCATTAAGCCTGTTGAATAGATTAACCCTTTCTGATTTGGCAGACGATAAAATGGATGTAGATAAAATGGAATTTTGAACAATTCAAGCACATTATATATTTAGGGAAAACAACCACATAAATTATTTGACGTTTCTACTATCATTTCATTTTTTTAGATAGATTGGGAAAGACAAATAAAAAAGAAGGAAAATTATTCTAATACCAATATTCCAACATTTCAGTTCCTTATTTCCCCCAGATGCTTTCCTTCCAATGATACACACATATCAAACTCCCTACATATCTTGTATAAAATGTTGTCTGCGTAGTTACGAGATTTTATAACAACACATACAGAAATACTATTGTTTGTCCAAAATTGCGTCACGTTCGCGTTCAACCGGATAAAATCGTTCCCTACCAGCCTAAATTTTTTTTTGTATGGGAAAGGGTTTAAGCATTTAGAGTGCCACACATAGCTTACATTTTATAAACCTTAAATAGACTTTCCAATAAAAAGGCATATTGACAGCTTGTTTTATTCTTTAAAAAGGATCAATAAACTAAACTAACATTAAGTGCACTGAAGTATTTAGGAAGTTTTTAGAATTTTAAAGATATTTTGTAAAGATTGATGATTCGTTATTGATGATTGATTATCGATCTTTCCAGATGAAGAATTGATAATGCTTGGGGACTGGATTTTGAGGTGCCACACACATCATTTGGATACGAAGCACTTAGTGTAATTTCGACTCTTATATATATAGAACAGTCGACACTCGTTGTGTCGAAGTCTAAGTTGTCGTCAAAATACCTCGACATATCCGGAGTTCGACTTATCCGATTTTGTTCGGCTTCTATAAAGTAGATATTTGACTGTTTTGATACTAATTAAGTACAATTATTATTGAAATATAGCTCGTTTCGAGCAATTTCTATCCTTTTCCAACTATGTTTCAATAGCTATATTGAGTTCGAAATTATTTTGTTTGAAAATATTATGTCCATTGATGAAGACGGGACCAGATTTAAACTTCGACTTAAGCGAAAATTCGACATATCCGATGTCGACATAACGAGTGTCGACTGTATTTGTCGTGATAACGAAGATTGACGAGGATATCCGGATTTTATAAAATCAGAGGTGCGTTCCTTATAATAATAATAATAATAATAATAATAAAGACTTTATTTAACGAGGCAGCACAGTTGGGATAAACCCAGTCTTCCCTGTGGGCCTCTACAAATATTTACAAAACCAGTGCATGTATATACAACAAAGCAAAATAACAAATATCAACAGTCTGTGTAAATTATGCAATAATCCTTTCTCACATGACAAAATTATAAGCTAATCCGAATTGGAATATAGCGCAGATGACAAAATAGTTGCTAAACAGACAAAATCTTTGTGTGTTATGATTTATAAAGAAGGAAAATACTGGTAATCATAATCAGTATTTTCTTCCTTGCTCTCAGCACTTAAAGAACTCTACAGAGGTAGTCAAAAATCAAGTTAGAGTAATGTGTAAAAAGCAGCACAAATAATACTGCAGCATTTGTATGCATATCAAATATTATAATTTATCATAAAATCAATTCATCATCAGAAAAAGAATCATTCTGTATTACTTTATAAGGATGTTGTGCAAGACTGTAACAATTGCAAGAGTATATGAATTGATAATTACAATAGTTTTTCACCTGAGCCCTAAGCTAGTTTTCACTGCCTTGAGGTAAAATAAGAAAAAAGGTTAGAAAATAATTCCTCAACTTTAATTTTGAAATGTTGTTGAGATATATTCTATCATGTACATAAAGATTATGGATCAGCTTCACTTTGTAGTTTTAGTAAAATTCTGACAAGGCATATTATTTGTTATTAAACATGTACAATTATATTGTTTGGATTTGAGATTTAGGATTAATATCTACTGACTACTATAATATACACATACTTTGATTTTGCCACTCTTTGTATAAAATACGAGATTAGATCTATTTACATTTTCCTGTTTGACTAAGAAATATTATGTACATCCAGGGTGTTTCTCCCACCTGTGTACCACCATTGTAAATAAGCAGCTTTAAACTTATTTACATTGTCCACATTTCTGATGTATAGGGGTATTTGATTCCAAATTTTTGGACCAGAATATGAAATTGATTTTCTGAAAAATTCAATTCTTGGCTTTGGAATTTTTAGAGCTGAGTTTGCATTAGATCTTAGATTTGTATTTGCTGTTTCAGTGAAGAGATTTGATATATACTCTGGAAGTTTGCCATTTATAGATTTGTACATGAAAATAGACTTCTTGAATACAATACGTTCATGGATAGTAAGCCACTTGAGCTCTTGAAATAATTCTTCACTGGGAGTATCAATATTTTTATCAAGAATTATTCGTGCAGCCCTTTTTTGAAATTTGTGGAGTTTATCTAACAATTTTGAGTTACAATTTCCCCAGATAATACAACAGTAGTCAATGTGAGGTAGGATATAAGCATTGAAAAACAATTTTCTTGCATGAATATTAAGATATCTTTTGATTCTTAAAAGAAGGTATAACAAAGAATTACATTTTTTCAACAAATTTTCCACTTGGGTTCTCCATGAGAGGTTATGGTCTACTTGAACACCAAGCAATTTTTCTACTTCTGAAAATTCTATTATTTGATTTTGTAGAAGTAATGTTAAACTTTCATTGTTGAAAACTTGGTTTGTTGGTGAAATAATCATAGCCTTTGTCTTATTTGGATTAGGCAACATTGCATTTTTCTTACACCAATCATCAATGACATTAAGACTGTTTTGAAGGGTTTTACAAACTTCATCTGGTGATTTTCCTGTCACACTTACTGTCGTATCATCTGCGAAAAGATCAGTTGATGACATGGTAAGATGTGCAGGTAAATCATTGATATACAGGAGGAAAAGAATTGGGCCTAATACAGAGCCTTGCGGTACTCCAGATACTATATTTTGTGACGAAGATAATTTTCCCGAGACAGATACTTTTTGTGTCCTTTCCGACAAATATGATTGAAACCAAGCCAATGTTGGATATTTTATATTGAATTGAATCAACTTTTTCAAAAGTAGAGAGTGATTGATAAGGTCAAACGCCTTTGTTAAGTCAAGAAAGACAGTACCCACAACCTTTTTATCATTGATTGCTTCAATCCATGAATCAATTATGGCGGTGAGTGCTGTCCTTAGAGCGAGATTTCTTGAGATATCTTGAGATTTCTTAAGATGTTTTAGGATAAAGCGTTTTTCTGAGCAAGATTTTTTAAGACGATCACTGGGAGCCGCCATTGCTCTATACTTCTTTCGGAACACCTCCGTAAATTCTGTAGAATCTATATGGGAGAAAATTGACCGAGTTGTTCCGAATGCTCAATGATTCATTAACGTTCGGATATCCTCGGATAATGCCGATCAAAGATCGAATCATCGACTCGGAAGTGTGTGTATGAAGAAATCTTGAAAAAAATTGGATTTCTTAGCCGGAAGTGGCTACGCTTCATAAAGTAGTTTTCGATGTTAACCAAATGCACAACCATAGCAACTTGCGGGACTTGCAGGTTGTAATCATTCTAAAAAGAGAGGACACTGGAACTGCAAACAATGTATTTCAGTATCATTATCGCGTTATTGTTGACATAAGTCACAGACGAACGTTTTGAATTGTTGTTCTATTCTATTCTATTCATAGTCTGAAAGTAGTTCTTCGAGATGCATCCAAGGTATGATTCGATAGAGTTGTCCTTGGTGATCCAATTGGATTCATAAACTGCGGGGTTCCGAATGCTCCATACTTCATACAAATGACGTCATGATGACGTCATTTGTATGCAGTATGGAACATTCGGAACACCTCGCTTATAATCTCGGTCTTCAAAACGCTGTATCAAAAACATCTTAAGAAATCTTAAAAAAATCTCGCTCTAAAGAACGCGCCTCTGGATGACCTCATCGATCTTCAATGGACAACGACGAAGTGGCACGAAGTGCATGGTATCCAATGCTGGGCAGAATACATATCGCCGGTGTAAATGCAAAACCTCGTATGTCAATTGGTGCGATTTTCAAAGTACAAACTTGTGTGCCCTGTGTAGACGATTCTCGCTGGTTTTGAGATATTTTTATTGGTCAGTATTATTGACACATTATTTGTGAACAATATGTCCAAATTTCAAGTAAGACATTTTAGTTTGGGAAAAGTTACTACACTTTTTTCCCTCCCCTTTAAAATTTTCCGAAAACGAGATACGAGGTTTTGCATTTAAAACGACGATATACAGCTGGGTGTACAACCAAGTTTTAGAACTTGCAGCTCTTGAAAAACAGTTTTAGAAGTAGAATGGCAACCAATCAAATTCTGTTATATTCAAATTGAATATTGTAATGGACTATTGTACCATTTCCCAAAACATTTGAGATGCAACCGATCATCAATTTAGTCGTATGGACAGAATTTAAAATGTAAAGATTGATTTTGAAAGAATTGGCTTTGAAATTACCTCGTTTGGAAAGCAGTTTCGTGTACAATAGCTATTTTATGTAAATATGTAAATTGATTTTTCAACTTTTAAATGAAAGTAATTGGATTGTTGGGGCATTTGAATTGTTCTGTAAACAACTGGGGAAATTGAAATTTTACCTTGTGAGTTTTCATGTGAAAAGAGGCAAACTAGATCCCACGACTTCTTTCTGATTATGTAGCTTTTAAGGTAGGCCTAGCTCACCCATAATGAGATTCGCGCCGTCGGAATTATTCGGGAGCGGTCGAAAACATTCGGCGGTGGAACTATCCACCGCCGAATGTTTACGACCGTGCCCGAATAGTTTCGGATACGACGCCGCTCGGAAAAAAACGATGTTTTATGAGTTTCAAAATGGCCAAATTACGAGTATTCTATCTTAATCCATTACCACATACCAACATTTTTTTAACGCCCCACAAGATAATGGCTTTGGAAAACATTGTGGAAAATAAAAAAAATGCTTGTGACAAGCATTTTTTTTCATTTTCCACAATGTTTTCTACCAAAAGAGACCAAAAGATTAAAATACATTTCCTTAAAATGAAATTGTCGTCTGCAACATTTTTTAATTTGGACCAGTCCAATATTTGCCGTTTGGGAAAGGGTTAACAAACTCGAGATCAGCAGGTAGGACAGGGTAAAAAGATCAAACGAGACTGAATGAAAACCTAGAATAGACAGACAGGTGCGTTGTCAAGCCTTTCTTATCACAGACGTAAAAAGCAGGGTTTTCTTGGAAAGGGTATTTTGCTTGGAAAAGGGTACAACAAATTGGAACCAAAGTTTGAATAGATCTATGCTCAACAGCCTTGTAACAGTTCAAGTTTGGGCTTTATATTTTAGAATTCCTACTCTAAGGTCTTGAGTCAGGATTTCTGCTTAAGGTAGTCTACCCCTAAAGAGATTCGCGCGACGTCGGAATTATTCGGGCGACGTCGAAAACATTCGGTGGTGGAACTTTCCGCCGCCGAATATTTACGACCTCTCCCGAATAAGTAACGACGACGCACGAAAAAATCCGATGGATTATGAATCTCAAAATGGCCACATTACGGGTATTCTACCTTAAATAGATTAATGCCATTAAACGAAACTGATTGAAAACCTCCATTTCATTGTCTAATAACATTCACAAAAGTGTCATAAAATGATCAATTATGTATGCTGTATATCAATGGCCCGGTAATGACCTCCTGATTCAATTTCGTTTGTTGAATTAATTTTGATTTATATGGATTTTATGCCCGTTGAAATGGGTGACATTGTAATGCAGATTTAAGTAAAAAATGGGTACATTCAAGCCGAACGAAAAATGATTTTAAGGGACAACGCTCCAGATTCTTTAGACGAGTATATTCACCGATCAATGTTTATCGTATGGAGATTTTTGTAAACGTCATCTTCGGCATAGGGACTAGTCAAAATACTTTTAAATTTATTATTAGTGGGCACATTACAAGTTCAAAGTCTTCGTCTAAAGAATCTGGATCATTGTCCCTTAATACGTTATCTAGATCTTTTAGTACTCGTGATCAAGGCAATTGCATGTCTTAACCAATTCCCAAACACAAACTCATTTTGACTCCCCTAAAGAAAACGGCTTTGGAAAACATTGTGGAAAATGAAGAAATTGCTTGTAACAAGCAATTCCTTGATTTCCTACAACATTTTCTACCCAAAGAGACCGACAGAATTTAAATTTCAATCATTTGAAAGTGTCGTCTGCGAAATCTTTGAAATTGGGCCAGTCAAAAATTGTACCATCTGGTAATTGGTTAACCTTTTTCCAAACAAGACCCGGTTTTCACGTCCCTAATATAAAAGGCTTGGGAAAACATTGAGACAAAAGAAGAAAATGCTGATCATCAGCATTTTCTTCTTTTGCCTCAATATTTTCCATGTTATATTGTACCAAAAGCCCATCTTTTTCAACACAAATTTTGTAGTCTGCAACCGCTTTCAAATTGGACAACCCTAATATTTTGTTATTTGGGAAAGAGTTAACCGAATGCTGTAAGCACTGTAAAACTGCACTTAAATATAACGTGTGCACCCTATGGTAATGCTCAAAATGTCACCAAATCTAGGATCGAACCTAGGACCCCGTGAATGAGCCCATGTGAAATAAAATTGTATTAGGTATGGCTCACGATAACTGGGCTGTCAGATCGGCTTATGCTAATTGAACGAGATCCTCTGCCAGGTCATTTATCGTGAGCTATAAAGTATACGATATAGTGGTATTAAACAAGTGGGGACCTATCTAAGAAGGAACAATGACTAAAGTTAATGTAAAAGATCGTATTTAAGATTATTTCTCTGTAAGTGTGAATTGTAAACCCATTGTATAACTATTGTAAATCTATTGTGTCGTCTTGACTTTAACCCTTTACCAAACGACAAGACATATTTGAACTGTTCCAATTTGAGAGTCGCTGCAGACGGAAAACCCTTCCACTTAGGCCTATAGAGTAAAATAGAAACGATTGAGATAAAAGCAGAAAAATGGCGGCTTACAACATTTTTTTTCGCTTTTTCCTCAATGCTTCCCATAAAATTTCTGTTAGGGATGTCAAAACGTGTTTTAAGAAAAGGGTTAATCCTTAACCACATTGACTCGTCTAGGGGAAACTACAGAATATCGTTGTAGAAAGTCTTGGTAAGCAGCGTTTTCTTTATTTATCACAATGATTTTACTCGGCACCAAATGTATTTTCTGTTTGTAAAATCAACCACTGATTTAATTTGCTCTCATTGAATGAAAACTATTTTGACAAACGCCAGAGGAAAAGATCAAGGTTCGCATACACAATTGTCTTTTGAATATTCTTATTATGTTTTGTTTATTCAATAATTAAAACACGCGAGGATTAGCCTAAAATATACCATTTCTTACAATTGTGACATGATTAACAAAAAATGAATTTAACCCATAACCAGACGGCAAAATTTTGGACTGTTCCAATTTGAAAGTTGTGGCAGACGACAATTCCAAAATGATGAAATTTAGAAAACAGTTTCATTTTGGGGTAGAAAACATTGTGCAAAATGAAGAAATTGCTTTTTACAAGCAATTTCTTCATTTTCCATAAAAAAAATTTAACAGGCCTTTACTTTTGAAGGAGTCCAAAGGCGTCACTGTGCAGTAATAATTAATTAAAGTGTACCTTGATTCCATACACCGTATAGTCTGATTTTCGACAAGGGTAACATAATTTTTTCTTTTGTCTGAATTTTCTCTTAAATTTTCAAATTCATTGCTTGTTTAGGAAATGGTTAAATCCTATAGGCCTAATAACTGATCGATGATTTGATATTTTTTGCTTTATTATGGTCTACGCTTTCTAGTCTATTTTGCTTGCGTTTAACTTGTACCAAAACGACAAAAATTGGACTGTTCCAAATTGAAAGCTGCTGTAGATGACAAAATGAATGCGAATTGATATGGACTTACTGTAAATCAAACCATAGAACCTATTAAAAGAGAAAGGATAAATTTCAGATTAACATAATTTCATTCTTTTCTTTTAATATTTTTTGACCATCTCTCGTACTTAGACGGTAAAACCCAGTCTTGTTTGGGGGAAAAGGTTAATGCATAGCGGACTGAAATTAAATAGAGATTTTAATCGAAGATCTATGATCGGATATTGGAATCGTTTCAATAGATTCTTAACAATGCAACATTGCAGATTGGCCTTTTAGTGAGATCGATCGGGTGCCTTTGACCCTCGGCCGCGGCAAATATCCTTTCTGACAAACTGTCACCTACCAATGGTTTGATATCGTTAACTTAAGTGGACGAGCAGCTGGAGGATCGGCTAGGGAATTGTGGTAGTACTGGTATGAGAAACAAAAGGAATCCATGGTCAGGAGCTCCAGCCGACGCGATATGACCGTAGCAGCTGAAAACGGCGTAAACCCCAAATAGAGCAAGCCTTTGGCCCTCATCACATCGCAAAATTTATTGATTTTTTGCCATCTCTTGAACTCTAAAAGATTAGCGTTTTTTTTATTTTATTTTTTTTTATTTTTTTTTTCACTGCGAATATGTATGGTTTATGAACCAGGGGCCCGTATTATCAACGATCTTACGACTACGTTTTTGTGCAAACTGTGTAACAAGGCATCTGCTTGCACTAGAAATCAGATTGGGCCAATCAGATTTGTTGTTACAAGTAATTACGCAAAAAATAATCGTACGATCGTTGATAATACGGGCCCCAGGATCTGGAAAGGGGACCTCAATATCATTTGCGACCATCACGAACTCAGTCTGCGTACTATTTAATCAGGATCCAAATTGTTCTTATTCATTTGCTACAGTTAATGACGAAGCAATTGGAGAACTACATGGACCATGATCATACTGTCTGTATATACAGGCTGATCTGGATCCATGTTAGTTTCAAAAGAAATTAGGGACCCTTTTCCAGATCCAGGGTCACGTCTTTTTGTTTGATTATCTGTGTCTTTAAATCCCATGATGTTGTAGGCTATGTCTTTGGCTTTCTCGTGTTTGTTTGAAACAATCGTGGACGAGTAATAATACAGATTTGCAGCCTCTGAAACCCAGATATCACACATTCTACGCTATTTTGACCCCCCCCCCTCCCCGATATTTATTGAATTTCCCTCGTATTACTCCTGATCGAATGTCGATATCCAGATGCCTGTGCGATTTACCCTCTACCAAAACCAGAAGAGCACGTGACAAAAGAGGTGAAATCACATGTGCAGAAGATCATAAGACAGAAATAAATCGAACATGTCTTGAAAATGGAAGTGGCTTATCTATCAAATAGCTCTTCAAAAAGGAGGGAATTACATTGGTACCTCCAATGTTCGACAGACTGATTACCATTCCTGATACTATAGTTGTAGTGAGAAAGGCTAGGCTTTTTCAAACACTAGTTTCGGTCCCGAAATTCATACAAAATAGCTGTAAACAAGTGATATAATGTAATTGCAAAAATCCACACTTTGTAACTAAAGACGCTGTCATATTGCCGATCACATGACTTTTTATGTCTTCCGTCTTCTGCTCAAAATTGGAAAAGACAGGTCTTACTAGAGCTTCCAGAAACAAAAGAGCCGTATTCGTAGCATTCGATTTAGTCGGAAGTGGGACTCAAGTGTCTCTTCCGTTTTCAGAAGAGGTAAAACAAACGGAATTTACGCGCTACCACTTTCAGAAGAGCTCTTTTGTCCTAAATCGCACGCTGCTCAGATCTTTTCTTCCCTTCATTGAATTACGTGCAAAACAAGCATGTTTCATCTTCGTCTTCCTTGGTGAGAACAGGAGTCATTACTGACTGTAAAGTTGACCTGGGTAATGTTTCTCCTGAGACTAATTATTTCTCATCTCCCAATTATTTTGCTGGTTCAATTTTACTCTTGTTTACTGCATTTATTACTTTGTTTCCAAATAAATTGGGGGATTCAAAACAGGGACTGGTTGGGGGCTAAACCAAAGTAATCTTACAAATAATTAACACGTTGCGATTGTTCTTGAATAAAGTGGGTATTGATTATATTTTTGTATAAAGCTAACTTCATAACAGAACGCCCGGAATGACATGTTGGTTAAAACGTTTATTAAATGTCCAATATTTAATCTATAATCATTGATAAACCGACTACTTAATGTTTAAACTTGGGGCTTAAATTCCCATTGTCAACCGTATTTTGTAATCATAAATTATTTAAGCCTTTTTATGGCAAAACATATACGGAAGATCGAAATTATCCTTATCTGCAATCAATTCCTACAAATCAGTTGAAAAATGTTCATTTGTCACACAAAGAGTATAAATGAGCCGTGATCTGGAAAAACGTCCCTTAAAGCATTTGAGATGTTCATGTTTCAAGATCAGTATGTGACCAGGTGCAGTCTGACATGGATCCATGATTCTATCATATGGTTGCTACAGACAATGGTTGAGCGATTAGAGAACAACATAGTTCCTGGTCAGACTGCGTGTATACCATGTTGGGCTCAAAAGCCTTAAAGGACATTTTTCCAGATCCTGGCTCAAATGTATGAGACAGGATCTGGAAGGAGGTCCCTGTGGCATTTGAGAACAACTGTGGTCCAGATCAACCTATGCATCCACAGAGTCTCATCAGGACCCACGTTGTTCTCTAATAGCATATTCGTGACCTGTAGCATCTTTAAGATATCGCCATGGAATCAACCTCAGAGTGGGCTAGAACCAAGGTTGCCTAAAATGATATAAGGACCGTTTTTCCAATCCATATCGGTCTTTACAGTCCGAATTGGTGGAATTCAGTACAGAAAATATTGACACAAATGAAGAAAATTCTGGCAAGATTAGAGCCAACGCGTTCAAAATTGTATTTAAAAAATAAATAAATAAAGAACGCATATGTCCTTGTTTACACCAATGTCGACCGAGTTCGATCTGTACTTGATCGCTTGATTTGGATTGATCGAGATGATCTGGTTAGCGGTGGGAATCTAGCTTTATATAAGGAGCAAAGCTCTTGAGAGGAAGGGCACAAGACAAAATAGAAATAAAGGCGAACACGGCATTCTTCTTACATTTAACACGAATTCCATGTTAAGTTGGATATTTCTAATATCATTAATGCCTGGGGGATTTGATGGGATTATGATAATACATTGGAATAAATCCAGTCTTACGAACTATAATGCACAAGTTTTGTCAATTAAACCCTTTCATAGAGGGACAAAATCCTGAACTCAGCCAACTTGAAATGTTGGGACTACAAAATAAATTGCAACAAAAATATTTTTAAAAGTGTGTTTTGTTGTTGTTGCTATTGTCGTCGTCGTCTTCGTTGTTGTTGTTGTTGTTGTAGTTTTGTTAAATAGAACATAAACACGTTTAGAGCAAATAAGGCAATGTCAGCAAGAAAACCAGTCTAAATTCCTATCCTCTGGTTCTAAATTAGACAGGACAATCGCGACCCTCGAGACTGTTTGCAGCCTTTTGTCGTTTGGAACGAGTTTGCAACATGATCTCGAGTAACGATAAGATCCCAGAATATTCGAATGTTAGGCAGGAGTTTAGAATTTCATATAGCCATTGATCCAACCTCTGCAGTTTTCTTGCGGACGACAACTGCTCAAACAGTGTAATTCATGTAGTCCTTGGGCCAGATATGGTTGGAGTTACCACTAAAATGGACAAAGGGACACCTATATATCTTGAAAGACCTATCCAAAGGAAGAACAAAAATACAATGATATCCACTCTGCAGAGTAGCTATACCTCAGAATGTGCATTTGAAATTTGATAGGGTTTGAATAGTTGAAAATCAGTGCAAGGTTTTGAAATGTTTAAAATAATGTGGCTTTACTGCTTTCTATACTAAGCATACACTGCATATATAAACCAGATGCATAGAAATACAATTCATGTTGAATAATTTGTCCTACACAGCATGTATATGGAAAAAATCACAACAGGTATATCCATAAAGGGAGGTAATAAGCCAAGCAAATTACATGCTTTTCAATATGCAGTATGGCATTATTATGTCATAAGCCAAAAATGAAAACCCTCTGTATTTTCTTGAACCTGTTAATGAATTCTGACTGTTGTTCCATTTCAAAGTGCCGGATAAGCAAAATTTAACAACCTTCTTGTTTCCATGGCAACTGTCTTCTTATAGAAGTTTCAGCATTAGCTTCAACTAATCACAAAAAAACATTTTAAAACTATTATAGTAATAAAACATACATTTTAGTTTTGAAATGTTATTTTGTTAAGACATCTCTTACACAAAACTAATTAGTATGCTTATGAATATTAATAAGAACTTTAATAACAAGATCGTGAAACACAAATGTCCAAGGAATGGCAATGTCAAGTTTTTAAGCTAAGTTTTCGAGGTAAGGATTGATAAGGTTTAATGAATGACCTTGAGGAAGGTCATATTGATATTGCACGAACAGATAAATATCATTGTTCAAAAGAAGGTTACATACAAAATTATAGCTTTGTATGTCAAATATTTTTGGAGAAAAGGCCGGTTTTAAGTTTTCATACAGACAGATGGACGGACGGACAGACAGACAGACAGACAAGAGTAAAACAATATGCTCCTGCGTGTTTAGATTGCTGAAATGAGACATTTCTAGTTGCAATGTAAATGTGATGTGTGTTTTATACCGTAATTCAAAAGTTAAAATAACACAAATAAATTAATTATTACTTCGTTGGCAAATTATGGACAATCATGGGTAAACTGCATGTAGATCTAAAAGGAGACAAGAAAGAGACGGGGGACACAGTGTTTTTTGACAGCATTTGGGGTTAAGGATAAATTCCTGTTGTAAGCCCTTTAAAGTGACATTTCACATTTATTTCATTTTTTAAAAGTATGTCTTGATGCAAAGATTGCTTATTCTAATTCGTAGAAATGCTATTAGTTTTTTGAAGTTGTCATTTATAAGCGAAAAATACGCCTTCAAAGTCGAGACAGAAATGACAAATTCTATATAAATCTGAACTGTTGTCCACAACAATTTGTTTAATTTTAGCACAAAAATATATATTTCTCGTAAACGGTTCAATATTTTGACTTGAAATTTTCAGAATTTTCATTAGAAAACGTGCTCTTTCAGATTGAATAAAAGTGAAATTTAGGTAAAAATAATCGTGAATTGTCACTTTAAAGTTTAAGTTTTTAAAAAGTAGGTCAAACTCAAAGGTCAGGGTAACTAGGTCAAAGGTTATGGTCCCAAATAAATGGGTGTGGTGGAAGTCCTCATCCGGAAGGTTTCAAACCAAGGCCAAAGAAGTTCAAGACTTAACCATCTGCATGCAAAGTCGCATTACCCTCACCCTTCCACTTCTGTTTGTTTCTTGCCCCTCTCAATACCATGCTGAATGACACTGGACATGGATATGACATCCAAGGCAAGAAGATCAACCATCTTTTCTGCATGGATGACCTAAAGACCTTTGCCAAGAACGATCACCAGCAAAAACAACTGCTCGAGACAGTAAAGGTCTTTAGTGATGACCTATGTATGCAATTTGAACTGGAAAAGTGTCTAAAAGCCACCTTCAAAAAAGGAAAACTAACATCAACATCTGACATACAGCTAGAAAGAGACAACATCATCAAGAAAATGGAGCAAGACTCTAAATACAATATACCTTGTGTTAAAGAAGGTGACGGAATTCAACATGCAGCAATGAGGGAAAAGATCAGAAAAGAGTATTACAGAAGAGTTAAGGCTTGCCATCAAGAGTGAGCTAAAAGCTGCAGATAAGAATGAAGCAATAAACACCCTGGCAGTCTCAGTTGTCACATACAATTTCAATATCATAAACTGGCAAATGCAAGAAAAAAGGAAAACTTGACACAAATACCAGACAGTTACTAACAACAGAAAGAATGCACCACCCAAAGGTTCACGTTGAAAAATTGTACCTACCACGAAAGATCGGTGGTAAGGGCCTCTCATAGATTGAGATGGCATAAACACGTATTTGGAGACAACACAAGACAATCTGCTACATCTGATCCGGGAACATGAACGTAACAAGAAACTTTACTAAATCTCAGAGCAAGCCAGAAAATTCATTCAAGAACTGAACATTGCACAAACGACAAGAAATGGAGAAGAATCCGTCACAGAGTATGCCAAAAGAACAAGACGGACAAAGGCAAATGCCCAAAAGGGGATGACACAAACATGGAAAGCCAAACCAATGCATGGGCAATACCCTTAAGGTTTGACAAACCAGATGTTGACCATGATCAGACACATAAGTGGCTCTCTAGTGCAGGTCTCAATGCAGAAACAGAGGGAATGGTGATAGCAGCACAAGATCGGAGTTTGGCTACAAGAGCATATCACAACAAGATCATCAAAGATGGTACAGATCCAAAGTGTAGACTATGCAACCAATATGATGAAATTGTCTCGGGCTGTCCAACATTAGTGCCAACATAATACATTCAAGACATGACAAGGCAGCAGGGTACATTCATTGGGAAATCTGCAAGCAATTTGGACTCCCAGCAAACAAAAAATTGTATGAACATCAACCAAAAACTGTCGTAGAGGGACATGTCAGTGAATAATGGTACAGATATCAAGGCTAACAGACCAGACATCATCATCAAGAACTATTTGGACAAGACGTTCATCATGATTGACATGACGGTTCCATCTGAAAGAAAAGTCTCCGTCCAGGCACTTGAGAAACTATCAAAATACAAAGACCTTGAGATAGAAGTAGCCAGAATGTGGGGTATGGAGACGACAACTGTATAAGTCGTTGTAGGTGCACTTGGTCTCATTAAGAAGGGACTTGACAAAAATATTCAAACAATTCCATAGTGCACCAGTTATCGAGGAACTGCAGAAGATCATACTCCTCGGAAGCGCACATATCATCCAAAGAACGCTGTATAATAATAATAATGAAAACACCATAATTGCAAAATTTATACCTTCTGTCATAGATCTAGCTATGCCCTAAAGAATCTGCTATACATGTATACGACCTACAACCTTAATTTTAAACGATGTCAATAAACTTTCAATATACATGTATTGCAGTTGCCCTTTTTGTTAATCCATGTGTTTTGATTCTACTTTGAATTCTAAAAGTATCAAACGAGATCATTTGAACCATCTAATCAGTTCTGTTCATCATCATAATCATTCAATCATTAGTTTAAATTGTGCAAAGAAAGTGTTAAAATATTTAACAATTATTTATAATAATGTATTCAGTTTACTGTATCAGTGTTTTCCTAAACTTTAGGGACATTAATTTCTATTTGATGTTGGATTTAGGGTGTATTATTTTACGTTCAAAAGGGTTGTTTAGCCCTTATATTTAAGCAGATTTACAGTAAGATGCAAAATTACGGATGCTAAAAAATGATTGAATCTTGCATGAAAATGAGTGAATATGCCAAACGAATGAACATTAACTGTTACTAGATAACATAACAGATGCTGATCTTAGAAGCAAGAGCAAATGCCAAGTTTGAAAGCAATAGTTATGACAGAAACAAACTTATTTGTGACAGATGTTTGAAAGGTGCTCATTAAAGTTTGATGAAGAATTTCTAGGCAACAAAAAGGTAAAAATTGCTCGACATTAAATGCTAGAGCAATAGATATCTGTCTTGAGGTTAGTACCATGGTCATAGAGGTATGTGTAAAGTTTTAGAGTAATGGCGTTAGTAAAACAGAGATATGACACTTTTACCAAACAAAAACCTAATTCGCAAAAGGGTCACAGTTTTAAGTAGTGTCATTAATATTCGCGAATATGCAAATAAGTTAATTTGCATAAAATTTATGGTAAATTATTGAGCAAGTCATTAACTTTCATTTGATACCATTCTTACATATGTAGGTCAATATTCAACCAAGACATGACCAAAAACGTTTTGAAATGACTGAACAACTTTATAGGGTTAAGGGTTTAGATAAGGTTTATGACCCAAAGCCCCTACGGCCAAATTAAGTGCAAATATCGCTCAAAATGTTTGATATATTAATTTTCTTTAAGATTTAATATGTTTACGTAATTCCCCTGCACAAAAATGCCTCGTTTTGGAAAGTATTTACCAAATTTCCGTAGAAAATCGCAATTTTAGGAAAATTCATTTATATGCAAATGAGCAAATTTGCATAACATAAGTAAAATGAAAGAATAAGTCATAAGCTTTCATTTGATATCATTCTGACAACTGTGTGTAAATATTCAATGAAGATATGGCCGAATTCATTTTCAAAATTTACATAAATAATTTGATGGGGCTAAGGGTTTAGATAAGGGTTACGACAAAAAGCCCCAACCGCCAGAGTGTAAACAAGGCTCAAAATGTTTCTTATAAAATGTTCTTTAAGAAAAACCATGTTTTCAAAATTCCCCCTGAAAAGAAACGCCTTGTTTTGGAAAGAATTTATCAAAATTTTCGCCAAAAAAGGGAATTTTTAAGGGAAATCATTAATATTTATGAATATGCAAATGAGATGATTTAAATAAGATAACTACAAACAAAAGAGCGAGTCATAAGCTTTCATTTGATATCATTTTGACACCTGTAGGTCATATTCAATGGAAATATGACCAAATAAGTGTTATAAATTTGAATGCAAAAAATGATAGGGTTAAGAGTTTAAGATAAGGGTTACAGCCAAAAGCCCCGACGGCCAGAGTGCAAACAACGCTCAAAATGTTTCTAAGATAATGTACTTTATGAAAAACCATGTCTTCTTGCATTAGAAATAAATGATAATTATAGAAAAATACTTGTTCGAATATTTCGGCCAGTTCTTATACTTGATTGCACATAAAGCATATTTTGAAGAGGAGTAATGACGTCATAATAATTACATAATTCAAAAAAATCATGATTCATAAGTAGTGAAATACATGCTCATACATATGGATTCAAATAAATAGATTTAAACATTCATTTGATATTTTTTATTAATTTTTCCCTTTCCCTTACCCCAAACCAGATTGTTATTCACGTCGTGAAGGGTACCTATATAAAGGTAAGGGTAAAACATATTTAGCTACTCTTCATGTCGGATATCATCACTGAAAAACATCCGTCAGATGTATATCTACAAATATATATAGGTGTCCTTTTGTCCTTTTTTCTGGTAATACTTACCCCATTTTCCTGGTCCTGGCCCAAGGACTAATGTCGGCATTGTTCGAGGGAATTGCGAATGTCACCCTAGTCCCGCTTCTAATATAACACACTTTTAAACGACGGTATACCCCATGATACAACAACAGCAATAACAGCAATTGCAGAAAACCCCTCAATAATTTGGTTGATAATTTGGTTGATACATGATTTGAATTTTAGTTAAACAGTGAATTGCAAAAGTCTCCATAGCATAGTCGCGCTCACAATAAATCGCATTTTTATGTGACGTATCAGATATTTCGACGAAAAAGTAGAATGAAACCTCTCGATTTAGTACTCAAAAATCTACTTGAAATAGATAAGATTTAAAAAGTAATGACATAATTTCTGAGTGTGTGTGTTTTAAATAATTTACACTTATCATTTTAAGTATTTAACCTTGTGGGAAATGAAGAAATTGCTTGTGATATGCAATTTCTTCATTTACGGCAATATTTTCTACGATAAAAGGCAAACGACTGAAGCTTTATTCACTTGAAATTGTCGTCTGTAATATGGTTGAATTTAGACAAGTCTAAAATTGTGTCGTCTGGTAATGGGTTAACGCATTACCACACATTGGCTCTTTTTGACTCCCTACAAGATAATGGCCATGGAAAACATCGTGGAAAATGAAGAAATTGCTTGTGACAAGCAATTTCTTCATTTCCCACAATGTTTTCCATACAAATAGACTAACAGATTTCAAATTTCATTCACTTGAAATTGTCGTCTGCAACATCTTTCAATTTGGACCACCCTAAAATTTTGTCGTTTGGGAATGGGTTAAGAAGCCGTTTGACTTACCCGTAGTCTCGTATGACCTCGCTGATCAGCGACACATTATCAGGAAACTTTTCCGCTAGAATCGCAGCCTGCCTGCTCGGGGTAGCCATGTTTAAAGAGCTTCACCTTCAAGTGTCTACACTATCCAAAATATCAGGCACTCATTGAACACCCCTACTCAATTAACGATCAATTAAATCACGGTTAAAGTTAAGTTTTAAACCGGAATATTTTCCTATTTTCCCTTTCCGCACTATTTAATCAAGTCCATAATTCACACTTTCGCTTCCGAAATCGATTCCGCTACCGAATTATTGAATAAACACCGTTTTGACAATTATAGTGGTAATTTTGTGTTGATCACAAAAGTTTAGCAAACATTGTACGCGGGGTGCAAAAGTTTGCTCTTCAATTGTAACCAAGGTCTAACCGGTAGTTAACGAAGCTTTTCTAGCAACCGGCTGTTCCGTTCACCACCCGCGGTAAATCTTTTGTAAAAATCTGTATTGAAAAAGGCCATTGAAAAAATATCGCGACGGCTTAAAACGGATTAATCATTTTATTCATTAAATAATGATATTTTTGGTTTAATAGATTTTATTTTAAAAAGAAGTCGATTAAATCTATTTTTATTTCTAAATCGGAGATCGATCTGGTAGAAAAGTCGGCGACAAAACTGTGCGTATTTAAGAATAAACCAATCCCTGGTTTCAAGATTTCCCAATTATAAAAGGATTGGGAAAAACAATGTGACAAAAGATAACCAGCATTTTTTTCTTTTGCCTAAATGTTTTCCATACTATAATATACACACATGCTTTCTTTATTGACACTCATATTGTCATCTGCAGCAGCTTTTAAATTGGGCTACCCAAAAAATTGGTCAGTTGAGAATAATTTAATTTGAGCAGCCAATAGGATGAAAGTTTGTGTTTCAACGAGCACGTTGCTTGAGATAAGTTTATACTCTTTATTTCGACATTTGGTAGGTCGAATTTCTGCTTTTAAGTCGAACAGAAAGATTTGTCCTATCTTCATCGAAGGATGTAAACAATGTTTAGGTGGACTACCCGTTATGCAGCTTTTTTTGAGATTCATAGAACACGAATTTTTTGGAGCGGCGTGGTTACATACGTGTCCGAACCTTTTCCACCGCCAAATATTTTGACGTCGCCCGAATAAAATCAACAAAATATCACTTGAATCGAATCTGAACGAAAATCGGATGAGTCAAACTTCGAAGTTTTGTATATCGAGGTAAAATGACGTTCCTACGACATGACTGGGTCGGTCGAGACAACCCAAACTGATTGTTTCTTTGCCACAATGTATTGCTTCCCTTTGAATAGGCCTTACTATATTTTGCGATAAAAATATTTTACTAATGATAACCATGAGAGGTTAGTCCGATGATTCGAAATAGGTAGATTGAAACAACTTTAACATATTGACAATTTTGTAATAATCAACATAATTATCCTACCTAAAATAAACCAAAACAGTTTTAAAGGTTCCGGATTAGTTTTGAAATGATTTCATAGTCCAGTCAAGTATATTAGGGCACATGTTTGCAAATTTTACGCAGGCCCCTAAACATACGAGGGGAAATGCGTTCTTAAATTCTTATAGCATTGTAAATGCGTTGGTACGAATTTTGCGGCTGTCTCTCCAGCAAGATTTGAACCATCTTTTGCAAAATTACAGTATAGAGTTTGGAGTATAATATTGTATTGTTTACATAGATAAAATGTGTAAACATGTAATATAATATCGTGACCGGACTATAAACAATTCGTCGGTGGAGAGTCAAAACCTCGTAACTACAGCTTGAATAAGCTGGAGTTACGACGTTTTGACTCCCCACCGACGAATATCTACATTAGATTCAGAATTTTGAAAACCCGAATGTGAACACTCTTCATTAAAGAGAGCACAAAATGAAAGAAATATGGGTTGCTTTTCTACATTTACAGTGCGAAAACTAGTTTATATTTAGACCATTCCAACACCATGTTGTGTTTTGATACACTTGGCAGGTCCTTATGAACAGGGGGGGGGGGGGGGGCTAGCAGGGGGGCCTTAGCCCCTCAAAGTTGACCTAATTTTACACTGAAAATTTGGCGAAAATCCTGTTTACAACCCCCCCCCCCCTCCCCTATATTCAGACACGGGGGTCGAGCCCAACCGATATGAAATTGCTTCCTACGGGTCTGCTTGGTTCATTTTATTATCAAGATTATGAAACGATTTAAAAACTTTGAGACAATATAAAAATTGCTTATTAATATTATTTCCCCCTTTTCCATTGGTGTCCTATGACCTGTGTTTAAGCTATAGACATAGGAGCTTGATAATGTCATCCATGCAACGATGGGTTGATTGAATTGAATGGAGTTTTAAGTCCCACTCAACAGCTAAGGTCATATGGAGACGGAACCTCGGTTTAACTCATTACCAAACAACAAAATTTTAGCCTAGTCCAAACTCATAGGTGTTGCAGACGACAATTTCCATTGAACAAAATTTAACATGTTTGGTCTTTCTTGGTAGGAAACATTGTGGGAAATGAAGAATTTGCTTGTCACAAGCATTTTCTTCATTTTTCACAAGGTTTTCCAAAGCCTTCATTCTGTGGGGAGTCCAAATGCGTCAATGTGTGGGAACGGGTTGGAGTCTCATCCGAAATACTGGAGTGGCGGGGGATCGAACCAGCGACCTCTGTGTTACAAGTCCATCGCGTTAAGCGGCCCATACACGATCAATATCATTGACAATATTATTGAGTCATATATATATTGACAATATTTTTCTAGCCACCCATACACGATCAATATTATTGACAATAAAAATTTAGAGAACAATCAACCATGGGTTACATAACGTCAATAAAAATATTGAAGAAAATATTTCAGCGATCGCAGATATTCGTCAATAGTATTGACAATCCTTCAATATTGCCCATTCACGGTCAATATTATTGTCAATACCAAATATTGACAATAATATTGTCAATAATATTGATTGTGTATGGGCCCCTTTACCACTATACCAATCCGCCCCTCCATACCCCGACGGAGAATCACGCGACATCGTCAAAGGCTTTTTATCAATTTATATTTAAAAAAGTCTTTCACACCCATTTAATCCTTAAGACACTTTTAAATCGACTAAATATTAACCGAAATATTAAATTTTCGGCATTTGTAATGTCACGCGATTCCCTGTCACGCAAAAATTTAAGACATACGAGGGCCCATCAATAATTTCGCGAGCTAAACCTAAGTACTATCAATTACCCGTTGACGTATTTACACGAAAATTGGTATACTCAAAGCTCATTCATTTTCAAACCGGCTTGTCTTATTAAAAAACGATGACGCCAAAACAATTATGACGTCACGTCAATAGCGTTTGTTTAAAAATGACGTCATCTTGCACTTTTGAGCAACTCCTTATGAAAAAGTTTTATGCATTTCTTAATATTTCCTGTGCGGACATTCGTGAAATTTTACATGTATTGTAAAGAGACCTATGTTTATCGAATAACGCTGTTTGAAAGCGGATACGACACTTCCACAGGCGACAATCACGTGACTTTGTTATGATATGTTTTCCTAACTTTTGTAAACAAAAACACCCGGTAAGTAGACATTTTTTCTCCAATTTTAAATCAAATACTTAAAACTCAATATGGAGATAGGCCTACATGCCATTCGATACTTCATATTTTCCGGTCTATATTTTTGAAAACCGTGATATATTTTCTTAAGAAATATTTGCACTTTGCACGGATGTTCTCAGCTTTGACAGCAATTTGAGGGAATGTCTTGGTATCAGGATAAACCGGAGATTACGATGTATCGAATGGTACGTAGATCTATCTCAATACTGAGAGATAAGTATTTGATTTGAAGTTCGAGAAAAAACATGTAGGCTACTTACCGAGTGTTTTTGTTTACAAAAGTTAGGAAAGCATATCATAACAAAGTCACGTGATTGCCGCCTGTGACTTCAGAGGCGGTAGACAGATAAGAAAAAATGAGTGATTTTACTAACAGACGGGAGACTATTAAGCTGAGAAGAAATCTGCTAAAATCCTAGAATTTATTCCTGAAAATTTAAAATTAGGTGTTGAAATAGTAGTAAGACACTTTGATAATTTGTATGATACAGCTAAGGGCAGTGTGACCAGTTATATCAGATTGCGCCGTGCATTGTCAAGATGGGTACCGCGCCAGCCGCTTCCTGGCCGAATGGGGCAGGGGGTCAAAAGGTGTCGTAAATAATACCAAAGTTATAAGGAAGTCCGCCCCAATTTTGCGAATCAAATAAATACATGTGACACGACATCGATGCATCATTCTTGAGTCGGGAAGTAAAGAACAAATCTCAGTTTGGAAGCATTATTCTTTGTTCTCACCCACAAAAGCATTGATTTCCAGATGTGCCGGTGAGACAAATGTCATAATTTTCATCGATATTCGAGGAATCACACTGAAAGATTGTATGTCTATATAAAGTCGAGTAAGTACTTATAATCTTGCAGCAGTAATCAAATCTGATCTGCCACCGGCTTTAATGAGGCAGCGCGCAAATATTATAGGGTCCAGAATACTGCCTTGCTATGACAGCGCCTCGCGCCATTGCTAATGTGTTAAAAAGGCCGGTATTATGAAACTGGTTATATAAATATTATCAAACCCTCCGCACCACTTCTAGTTATTTCCAAACCTTAGAAATGACTTACGGGGTGAAAATAATGAGTAAAAAGAAGAATTGGGGTGTGTCATTTACAAAATTAATGTTTGCGGGACATGTCACGTGACGGGCTGCAGCACGTGCCACAGACGTGGGTCAAGCGGTGGAATGAATGCAAACTGTTCAAGGGATGTTACTTTTATAAGACATGGGCATCGTTTCTAAGTTAATCAACGTATTTTAATGATATACGATTAGTTCGCGAAATTATTGATGGGTCCTCGTATTGTGGAATGGGATCTGGATATAAATTCAGACAGGGAATCGTGTGACACTTTTTTGACAATTCCCAATTATTCTTTTATACATGGCCGATTTGAAAACGGTTTGGAGCAAGCAGACTGATCTGCTGAATATGAATGATCTTTTAAACAGGGAAATGATTAATTAACAATAAATGAATTACTGTATTTTGAAAAGCACCCCACTTGTTCGTAGCTCCGAAACCTGGTAATTAATCGATGGTACTGTGAAAGACCACCATGGACTCTGATTGGACGCTTGTGGACAAGCTGATCCGGATCTATGGTAGTCTCAAACGTCATTATGTCATTTTTTCCTGATCTAACGACGTTTTCTTTCCATGCTCATGGATAACAGATCAACGTATTAACCAACTCCCAAACAAGACCTGGTTTTGACGCCCCTAATAGGAAAGGCTTGGGAAAACATTGAAACAAAAGAAGAAACTGCTGATAACCAGCAGTTTCTCCTTTTGTCTCAATATTTCCTATGCCATACTTTATACAAATCCTATCTTTAATTACATCCATTTTGTCATTTGTGGCAGTTTTTGAATTTGCCCCCCCCCTAAAATCTTGCCGTTTGGTAAAGGGTTAAAAAGGGCATAGGAATCCCTCTTTTGGGCTTTTTTTCCTTTCTTTTATGAAATGTGCTTTTCTTATATGCGTTTTCTGCATAAGCTATGCATGTTTATTTGCAATTTGGTTTTATAAGGATAAAAATGATTCGGGTTTTCAAACTTTAATAATAATAATAATAATAATAATAATAATATCTTTATTTAACGAAGGTGACTTATTATCATTATTATTATTATTAAATTATTATTATTATTATTATTATTATTATTATTATTATTATTATTATTATTATTATTATTATTATTATTATTATTATTATTATTATTATTATTATTATTATTATTATTATTATTATTATTATTATTATTATTATTATTATTATTATTATTATTATTATTATTATTATTATGTTTATTTGCAATTTGGTTTTATAAGGATATAAATGATTCGGGTTTTCAAACTTTTTAATTATAATGACACATAACACATAAAAAGATTGATCACATGTTCTAAACAAATAGAAATAATGCGATTGTCGAAAATCTACAAATGTACTCGTAAGTGCATATGAAATGGACCATCTAAACCCAAGGATGGACCTAAGATTTTTTTTCCAGGGGGGTCCAAGCCCAAATGATGGCTTAAAGTGTGATAATGATAGTTGCTTTTCAAGGAAAACCTCGTAACTGCAGCTTGTTTTAAGCTGCAGTTACGAGGTTTTCATTGAAAATCAATGATATGTAACATTAGTTTTATGGTCAAATTTTTTTTGGGCCAGTGCCAGGGGGGGGGGGGGTGGGGGTGGGGTGTCCGGACCCCCCTCACCCCCCCCCCCTCTAGATCCGCCCTTGAAACCCAAACAAGGCCTGATTCAGACGATCTGGTAGAACAAGTCTGAGAAAACTTTTCAGCATTCCAGCATTATTTCCTTTTGCCTTAATATTTTCTGTGCTGTATTTTACACATATCATATTTTGACAACAGTGATTTTGTCGCCAGTAGCGGCCTTGAAATTGGACATTAACCCATTAGCAAACAGCAATTTTTTAGACTTGCCCAAATTCAAAGATATTGCAGACGACAATTGCAAGTGAATGAAATTTAACATTTTTTGGTCTTTTTATGTAGAAAACATTGTGAGAAATGAAGAAATTGCTTGTCACAAGCAATTTCTTCATTTTCCACAATGTTTTCCATAGTCATTATCTAAAAGGGTGTCAAAAAGAGTCAATGTGTGGGAATGGGTTAAGTAGGCTACACTGCTGATTGCATGGCAACACAATTCAATTCCTCGTACTCTATCCTCCCAAAATATGTTTCTTAAAGGGACATTTCATTCCAAATTCATTTTTTCAAAGGATGTATTGATGCCAAGATTGGTTATTCTAATGAGTATAAATACTATTAGTTTTTTGAAGCTGTTGTCAATAAGCGAGAAACACGCATTTAAAGTTGAGACATAATCGATAAATTGCATATAAATCCGAACTTTTGTCCACAACAATTTGTTCAATTCTAACACAAAAATATAGATTTCTCGTAGACGGCGCAATATTTTGGCTTGAAATTTTCAGAATTTTCATAAGGAAATATGCTCTTTCAGATAAAAATAAAAGTAAAATTTATGACAAAAAATTCCGAAATGTCACTTTAACAATTCTTTCTCTTCACATATCTTTTAGTATATATCGTCGGTGGGGAGTCAAAACCTCGTAACTACAGCTTGAAAAAGCTGGAATTACGAGGTTTTGACTCCCCACCGTCGATATGTCATCTAAAGCATCAGAAAAGAAAACAACTCTCTGGAAGCACAGTCATATACATTATACGTGACTTTTAAATGTATGCTCCCGTCACGATACAAATAATTACATGTACTTGCTTAATAAAAAGAATGCTGTAACTAATATCCATATGTTCTGTTTCTCAAAAAGACAATTTCTGCATTAATGCATTGACTGTCAGTGATTGCAGTCTACATCTTACTCATTAACATAGTTTTGTCTTTAATGTAGAACATGATATGATCGATGTATAAATAAAAAGAAATACACATGTACGCGATTTATGATTAATTGTTCATATATTGCTTCAAATTGCATGAAATATGAAAGCATGTCCATTGAAAAAGGGCATGTACATCGTAAGGGAACATGAACAGATGTTGGTTGCGTTAAAAATATCATAACTATGGCTTTTCTTACGTAGCTGGCGACTTAGAAACTATATGAGGACTTATTCCCGGTTTGGTGTTTTTATTATCCATATACCGGGCCGCACGTTGATGACCTCATATTACACGTTTTCAAGTTATCGTCCCACACGAGAGTTGCCGGACAGGGTCTAACAAAAACACCACTCACTGCGCATGTCATATAAAAATGGCAGCCTTGGCATGACTGGTAATCGCCCTCGGCTCTCTGGGCGCAGTCTAATTGTTGACCGAGGCACCCGGCTGAAAGGAAAAAATGAAAAATGTGACCAGACTAAACGAAAATATTTTGTTAAACTTATTTTAAATGAACCTCACATCAGTAGATATAAAATATTTAGCACAACTGGGCCGTTTTACCTGTGGACGGAAATTGACGAGACTATTCGGATTTTCAAAATCCGGTTAACTCGTCAATTTCCATTATCACGGAAAACAGCGAAGGTGGAGGTGAAGTGGCACGGAGTGTTTGGTTTTTAATGAAGTATGGAATACGTTATGTAGAAAGGGATCGAACTAAACAGAGTAAACGTTAATGAAATATCGAGGTATATAAAGTTGTAGCGTAGGAAGGTTTATAAAATGGGGGTATGTTTAAGTGAATGGAACCCGACAAAGCGTAGCTCGGGAGGTTGCTGAGTGGGGTCTGGGCAGAAATCTTTGAATTCTAAGATGCCATTTCCTGCAATCTGTGCACTTTCAGACATCATTTTATCTGCTTCTGGAGCCTCCAATTTTTCCTACATTTGTGTGCTTAACTTAGAAAAAAATGATAGGCAACTGGTGTATTATTGGGGGCATAGGATATGCTGCCCTCTTCTAAATTATTGGGGGCGCCTGCCCCCAGTGAGGTGGCTAGGACTCCGTTTTAGTAAAGCCATTCAACTGCAATTCTGCAACTGCAGAAACTTTAAGAAGAGGAAGACAAGACTTAAACAGTCTACCACTTACTTGAGTATAAAACACCATTGATGACCTGACTGCCTGGTAATAAAGGTCTTTGGTATGGTTTAACTGAAAATAAATGGGGAGAACATGTGTGTATTTTTTCTATCTTTCACGAGTATATTTTACTTCTAAGCCATCTTGCAAATCTAGGGGATGATATCCAGAGTTCTGGATATGTTTATTCGAAAACGCGCTTGCAGCATGTAATCTTTGTCCATAGAAATATCAACAACGCACCCAAACAAATAAAACAAATTCATTATAATGTATAAATAGACCGATGTTGCATACAGAAGCAGCTGCTGCTTGTGATTTCTATTAAATACATCCACAAATTAAAAAAAATCGGCTACCAGCACATTCCTTTTCCCCATTGCACTTTTCTTCATGCTTAATTCTATTTGTTAAAGATTTATTTTAGATTTTGGAAATCGCGTTGAAAACTCTAGAATTAAAAATACTCGGATACCAATCTACATTAGGCCTACCTGTAGGAGGAGGGGCGAATGTTTGGCGTACTGTGGTGGGTGGGGTACGCCGTGTAACTGGTACTCTAGCAAATGGACTCGGAGTGTTCTTAGGTGGTTTCCAAACTGAAAATAATGTTTGATAATTTGAAATATTAATCGACACAGACAGTTAAACGTAACTGTTGAACTAAACAATATAAACGCAAATTATTGATAAAGGGAATTTAAAAGAATGTTATGTAGAAGTTATGCTGGTACCAGATTGAAATAGAGTACCACTTGGTCTTGCCAAAGGTTGTTACCCGGGCGTCTTCAAAGAACAGTCATGTAGCTTTTTTGAATCTGCGTAATACATGATATTGTTTATCCTGATCGTCGTAACCCTGGAAATGTTTCATAAGTATATTCATATATGTATCAAAATAAGGCATTGGACTTACATTTAGACTTTTCACATATGTATGGATAATGTTGATTACAGTCGTTATCGTTCATCTCGCCGTCCCATAACTCTCCACAATGCTCGGCACCCCCGGAATTATCTGGCTGACCGGGGCCCCAGGGCCTTAAAACAAATGATATGATATCAGAATGTCGTCGCATTTTAACAAAAACTTCGTAACTGCAGCTTAAAACAAGCTGCAGTCACGAAGTTTTTGTTAAAAAGCGACGATGTACAACACTTAAATTATATTTTGTCTTTTCATAATTCGCCACAATGTTCGGTATCCTCGGAATTATCTGGCTGACCGGGGCCCGAGGTCCTGGTATCAAGAAAAGATGACAAACATATTAAAACTAATGCAGACCATTTGTGCTGATTAAATGTTGAATTCGTTATTTTCAAGTACTAATTTGGAGAATGAATTGTTTAAAGAATGCAGATTATCATGTCCGGAAAAGCGTTTTCAGAACGACGCAACATCATCATTATCAAGAAAAAGGCGAGCGATGTTGTTTTCAATAAATAAATATGGGTATCGATTTATGAAATTGTGTATCAGAAAATGGAAAATAGTATAGTACAACATTGCCAATTTTACATTATATGTATCGTAAATACATGGTAACGTACATGACATAAGTGTCTATGGGCGTACTATCATGCCACAAATGTCCTGTATTGTCGGTTCTGGGTCGGTTACTCAGGCTAGTCCAGAAATGATGCTGGCCCTGCGTCTGTGCTAGGTTCGATACCTTCTGACGGATCCAATCCTGCAAAATAGATCAGGAATATCGTAAATACACGGTAACGTACATGACATAAGTGTCTATGGGTGTACTATCATGCCACACATGTCCTGTATTGTCGGTCCTGGGTCGGTTACTCAGGCTAGTCCAGAAATGATGCTGGCCTTGTGTTTGTGCTAGGTTCGATACCTTCTGGCGGATCCAATCCTGTAATATGATACAAATCAAGAGGTTTTGTCAACAATACGGGAAATGGTATGCAATATCAAATATGTTTGATAATATGGCATAGGGCCTATCTAAGAAATATTGTTAATACTAGTATTTGTGAGTAACCCTATTAGACGATGACTCCGAACGTATTCTTTAAGATGTTAAAAAACAAGAGATTGGCTATCACTTTTTCTAAAACTATCTTATCTACCCTTGAGGATAAAAGTAGCATATATTCGTTGGAGTTTTCCTGTTTTCCTGCTTTTTATCACTAAATAGATCTATAGCAATACATTAAATCAATGAATTTGTTTGATACGTCAACTTTTTATTGTCGAATGTGTGTGCCTCTTCTGTTCCATTTTCTATCATTTTATAAATGACAAATTTCTTCATTTACACTGAACTTTAACTTTAGTCCACTTACCCGCTCCGCGATAGAGTCTATCTTGACTAGATGCCCCTGTTGTAGCTGACATTGAGCGCTGGCGTCATCTCGAGTGCGCATGTCATTGACGTCAGTGATGATGTAACATTGGTTACTTCCGGGACGCTCTATCCAACCTTTTGGACATTTACCCAGGTCAGCTGCAATTTAAGATTACTTAATCGATAAGGCAATTTTTGGGGAATTATGGTTTTAGCTTCGTGGAATGAAATAATGCTATGATCTTGATTTATATGTTAAAGAATGATAAACCTTTTAGATATTTTGCCATTTTCGCTTACTAAAGAGGTCATTACAACTTGATTGCTGCGTGCGAAATAGTAGGCATACGTAAAAGACATGCACACATGCACGTTCAAAATATTTGGCGCTGAGCCCTTGAAATTAACTTTGATGATTTGTTCAAAAAGTTCTGAGTAGGCCTATAGAATAGCATATCACGAACCTGTTTGAGCGGGACATCCGAGGAGATCAAACCGTAGAGCAATATTGTCCTTCCAGTCTAACGGGTTAATACGAACACATCTAGCCATGATAGGGCATGGTAACATGTGGGTGACGACTGAATCTTGGTCCTGATTACCAGCAAATACCTGTAGGGATAGAAAAGTTTTGTTACATCAATACGATAGCTTAGCCTAATGTGGATGTGGGCATAGGGGTATGTAAGTTGACTCCCATCACCTAATGAACCTTTATTTAAGCTTCATTAGGTGCTGGGAGTCAACTTACAGACCCCTATGGATGTGGGTGACGACGGAATCTTGGTCTTGGTTACCGGCAAATACCTGCGGGATAGAAAAAGTTTTGTTTGGCCAATATGATAGCTTAGCCTAATGTGGATGACATGAATATGTATTTATGATATAATACGATAAATTCTATATGAAATTGTTTTATGGAATCAAATTGGTGATATGTGATGAACAAGGATATTCGTCTGAAATTCTCAAAAACCAGCCTGTTCAAAACAATGTCTGGCTTTGACAGTTTCATTTGATCGAATTTTATGGTGTTTTCTTTTTAATGTAAAGGCAATGGCGGATCCAGGATTTTTTTTCCAGGGGGGGGGGGTTCCAAGCCCAAAGTTTTTTCCAGGGGGGGGGGGTTTCCAAGCCCAAATTTTGGCTTAAAATGTGGTAAATATGTAACGTTACACTAAATTTATATAGTCAAAATTCAATTTTCGGCCAATGCCAGGGGGGGTCCGGACCCCCCCCCCCCCCCCCCGACCCCCCTCTAGAATCGCCCATGAAAGGAGTAGGTATGTAAACGTGTCTGTTTCTGGTTTGATATCTCTTCTGCTTGGAAATTTTGTATAATTTTCCTTAAAAAAGAACACAACAGACATACCATATCATTTCCGTTGCTATCCTTCACAGTTTCAAAGTTGACGCAATCCAGACTATACATGACCCTGTATCGCTTCACGTGCTGGTAACAGCAAAGGTCATTAGGGTTCACATGGCGCCCTTGGGTGGCTACCCCACGTACTATACTAGGAGAATTTAACTGTACCTGTAATAAATTTAAATCTTTGAATTAGAATTTCCTATCTATACAGACACGTAGATCTATAATATTTATATGAATGCTGTGTTTTATACCATATTTAAACTTGATGAAACAAATTCGTTTTCAAGTAGGCCTATGTTCATTTATATTGATACTGTAGAGTAAGGGTAGACCCACAACAGTAAAAAGGACATAAAAGTACATACAAAAGATATAAACGGTTATTGTTAGACAGTTTGCCACCTTTTAATCAACTTGGAAAGAATTATTTTTGAAATTTGAATGTTTTATAAATACATAATAAATATAAAAGTATGTCTGTTTTAGACGTAAAATTATGTCTTCAAAACGCCCATTCATCACCGTTTCTTCGCAGAATTGTGAGTAAGAGATACTCCTTGATACATGTATATTGTTTTCTTACCTGTATATATTGTTGTTGATCGTTAACGGCCGACACCCAGGCTCCTCTGTCGTAAGATCCGTTACTGTAACGTACAGCATCCGAGAATAGCTTGCCTCGGTCAGGTCCGTGATTGTCTCGGGGATTTCCGGTGTTAAATACGGAAGATGCCGAAAGCTGGCCGCTCTTCACGCCATTTTTACCGGTGAGTAGGTAATCATGACAAACTTGAGATCCTATCGAAACAATAGATAATGTTCATTGGATGAAAGTAATGGATATAAGAAAAGAGAAAAAAGAAGAAATGTACTACTGTGAGTAACTGAAATATACTGAGTACATTTAATTCCGCAGAGATGCTTCGTTCTCTTATAGGATGGAAATGACAAACAAAGGCTACGTAATGCGGGTTTATTTTCGTTGATTTATTTAATTCCATAAACTCTAAAGGTAGAAGATGCTTTAAATACACATCGAAATAAAAATTGATTATTTTTGATTGAGATAGGTCAAATCAATTAATAACAAGTGTGCCCACCTAAAGCTTGAATTAAAGTCTTACATCGTCGTGGCATAGAAAGGACTTTTCTCGCAATGAAACCTCTTGTGACATTTTGTTCAGCTCTTGAATAACAGGAATACGAAGTTTTTGCAACGTTTTGGGTGGCGGGGTGCGTAAATACACGCATCTCTTCGGTTCATTCCAAGCATGTTCTATAGGGTACAAAACAGACCAGTAGTGTGTAACCACAGTATGTGGCGGAGCCATCGTGTCGTTAGTCGTGATATTAATGAGTTACAGCATCCTACTTGCAGTGAAATGTCCGATTTTGAAAAACCTAGCAAATGCGTTCCAAAAACTTGGTTCCTCACATTTTCAAGAGGACGATTCATACTGATAGAAATGAGATTCTTTCGATAAAACTTGTTTTTATAGTGTCCCTATAGACAAACTTTATAAACATGTTGTAATTTAACTCGAGTTTCACGTGCACCAGTTTTACGCAGCGAAAACGTGTTTAAAGCTTTGGATAAGGCGTCGTAAAATGTTCCAGGTTTACTAACTTTATTCTGTTCTATTCACGTTTAACGATCTGGAACCATAATAGACACTTTTGAAAATACAAAAAGTATTGTTATATATCATTTCTATGATATAAGACGGAGCTAAAATGAAACTTAAAACAATTTTTTACCGATATGTTGGAATTTTATATATTTTTTTAGTTATTGACACCCTTTTACAAAAAAAGGCGGGAAAAGGGGAAGCACCAACTCCGTAAATCTCATATTTTTTTCCCAGAAGATGATGATATCTGACATTTTTCAGCTTGTATGCTACAACAGATATGTAGGTAACATAAATAAGCTAAATACAAAACTATGAAAAACAAAATTGAGAAAAAAACACTTGATTATACATAAGGTTTGTGATTTTGCGACTGAATTTTTTCCATGATTAAGAAAAATGAACATTTTTCTTTGATCTGTAATTTTTGTAATATTGACTGGCAGGGTATGAGACCTACACCAAAATTATCTCTAATTTATACTTGTGCAAATAAAACAAGAATGGGAAAAATGTACCGTTAAATTTTGGTTTTTTATGAATTCAAACTTAGTAGGGGCGCATAAAACAAGGACAAAATTATCCAAAACAGGTCATTCAATTCCATCAAATATTCATTGTAAGGTCAAATGTAACAACACATTATTTTTTTATAGTAACTTATATAAAGAACTTATTTTTATCAAATATCCATTGCCAGATTTCCCTGTAGTTACTACATAAACTATTGTTAACAAAACAAGGGCATTATATACATCGGTGGGGAATCATGTGACACTAAATTTCAGGAAATCATCAATAATTTTGTAAATACTTGACCAATTTGAAATCGGTTTGAAACAGAAAAAAGTGTAAAACGCCCGATATCAGATGGGTGGTAACTATTTTACAAATCAAGTGATAAAAACGTTATTGACGACCAGATTAAGTTTTGGTTGGTCGTCAATAACTTTCATATCAGCTGATTTTTCAAAGATTATCCTTGGCATTCAGCAAAGTCATGGAGTGTTCCCGCTGTCTCTGCTTAAATTCTTCTTTTCAAATCGGTCATTTTTTGACAGAATTGTTGGAAAATATCGAAAATATTATGTCAGGTGATTCCCCGCCGTGATATAAGACTCGCGGGGTGGAAGAGGGCTAAAATTGGTGTCATGTACTACTGTATAAGAACGCCTTTTTTAATCAAATTGAGCTAATCTTACATGAACATGTATCTTTGATTACCGGGTCTTTACATACTTATAGTCCTTCAATTAACGATATTATGGCACATGTTTACAAAATTTACCCTTGCAAAAACGCAATAGCAAAGTCATAACTTCTGTAAATTTGCATGTGATGGTTCAAATCTTGTAGGTCCCTTACTCCTTCAAGATTTGAACCAAGACACGCAACGTTGAACTGAAAATTAACAAGGATTACCTTTTGTGTATTACTGTAAAATTTGTAAACATGTGTCATTATATTGTGACTGGACTATAATTGAAAAAAAAATCAAGACAGAAGACGCAATATTGATACTTAAGCATTTATTCGTATAGATCTTGAATCAATCAAGAATATTGGTGCATACATAACCCATCCCCCCCCCGAAAAAAAAACAAACTGTACCAGTCCAAAAGAACAGAAAACACTGAGGAAAAGGGACACATTGATGATAACACATTGATGATAATCAACAACCTCTTCTTTTCTCTCAAAGTTTTCTCAAATTATTTCTACAATGGACGTCAAAACTGGACTTGTTAAGAGAAGGATATATCAGTGCTTTGCTCTTTATAACCAAATCAGTAAATTCATAACAATTATAGGCCTATTGAAACAGTTATTTCTTCATTTCTCTTAGTGTTTTTCTGTTATTTCTTCCAGTGATCTGGGCCCCATTTTATCAACGAAATTATGCACATTATTTTCGTAGATTTGAACGGAAGTTCAATTTTTTTTGCGTAAGTGCGTTTTACAAAACATGTTCGCAGCTAAGATTAGAATTTCCTAAGTTTTTTTCCGTAACTTTACGATCAAACATAGTTGACGTAATTCTGTACGTCACCACTGTCGATGCCTAAATTTACCGTTTAAAGCCTTGATAACCCCAAAATTACTGAAAATATCAAAATATCTATGAAAGGAAATGTTGAAATTGAACAAACCACGGAAAATTCATGTGAATAGCAATGGATTTTGTGCTAACAATAGACTGGGTTTAAAATTATGTTTTGATAAACCGTCAGTGTTGTCATAAAATATCGTAACTACGGCCTGATTCAAGCCGTAGCTACGAGATTTCATAACAGTTCCAACGAATTACTTTTGTATGTCCGAAATAACGTCACGATTAACTGGATAAAATCGTACCCTATTTCGCTGTACTTTCACTTTCTTTTTGTTGCTATTTATCGAATACAACATGAAAAAGTATTTTTCATGCATTTCCTATTCTAATGGAATGAATGTACGTATAAAATACGTTTAATCGCCAGTTTGTTCAGAACGGTAATATTTAAGCATTTTTCATGCTACTAACAACGAAAAATACGAGAATTATCTCTATCTATGCAGAAAAATACACTTTAAATAGCTTACACGGCCGATATATATTAATATTTACGAGAAAGTAAACCGAGGTGAGAACAAAATCGAATCTTTCCGAAGAGCGTTTCACGGAAATAACCGAGTGCCGTAAATACCCGATCATCGGCGATAATAACCGAAATCCATTATGGTTCCAGATCGTTAAAAACTTGTGGGAGATTCATAACACATATTTCCATTTCTTATAACATCTTACAACATCTTGATATAAGGCTTTGAAAACTCTGCGTTTTTAAATGTACTAATAAGTATAGATCTAGTAAAGAATTATTCAAGTTGAAAAGGCATATTTAGACTATAACATATTCCATAGTAGGCCCTTTTTTGTTCAACAAAAATATTTTCGTCATTTGATATTTCGAATTTGAAATGTTTCTTTTTTTCAATTTTAATCTTTCGATATTCCATGTTGTTTTTCAAATGAATATATTTAGAAGTGAGGTTTGGACCACCCATTAGAAATGACAATCAAACACTAGTTAAGGTATTCCCTCTATCATTAGTTACCAAGAACTTTGTGCATCTTCGGCGTTATTCGTGGTAAAGAATATTGACGAGGATATCCGGATTTTTCCTTTGTCACGGAAAATACTCAACATGGAGTTGGAAATGCAAAATAAAACTGTTTGGTATCTAATGATCGATGGAATACATTAAACTAAACCTACGGCTATTCGGACAAATATTGGATGACTTCGATTTGGATTATAGTTAGAGCTATTGTAGCTATCGCTTCAATCGAATACCAAAAGTGTAAGCTATTTTACATCATTTCCGCAGCTATAGTCTGACCACCGGAAAAACTTTGGTCGCGCAATCCGTGCCTTTGCGCCATTTGGAACTCCTCGGATAAATAGTGGATCAATCAATGTCAAGTAAACAAAGACATTGATTGGCTGACACAAAACGAGGGTGAAAATAACTCTTACCTGGTGGAGCATTGAAAGGTTGGAAAGGAACCACCGGTGATTGTGTTGTTGTGGGTTTCCTCGTCGTGCGAGTCGTCGGTGTCGATCTTGTGGTCGTACTTGTAGTCGTCGTGGGGGTCGTGCGACGAGTTGTTGTCGTCGTTGTTGTTGTCGGGGTTGTTCTTCTCGTCGTAGGAGTCGTTCTCCTACGAGTCGTCGTACGAGTCGTCGTCGTAGTTCTTGTGGTCGTACTCGTTGTGGTGGATGGCGTCGTGCTGAATTTATTGGTGGTCGTAGGAACGTAACATGAGTAGTCCACCGTCAAATATTTGGGGATATTATTGCAAGGATCTTCACCTGAAGTTGACGATAATCACTTGTAAATCAAGACATTGTTTTCGAATCAACCAATTTAATTAATTCATTCATTCTGTTATTGTACAAAAAATAACATACAGTACGAAACAAATTGATACACGCAAGAACTCTTACAATCGTTCTGTGGATTTTGTTGTTATAGATCTAAAATAAAAAAAGTAATATACAAGTTCACACTTGTTTGATAAGGAAATGTCGTTAAAGAAACTGGTTAGCCTATAGATTGGAGCATTTTCTGGAAATTGCAATGCATTCTTAGATGTTTTTCTGTATATACTAATGGACAAAAATCTTGTCCATGTCAAAAAGTGTAAATAATTCGGTAACCACTTGAGGTAAGTCGATCAAAATTTACATGCATCATGTGCATATATACTGCTACACATGTCACATGATGCATGTAAATTTTGATCGACTTACCTCAAGTGGTTACCGAATTATTTACACTTTTAGACATGGACAAGACTTTTGTCCATAAGTATACTTTGTCTTAGATATTCGCCATACCTAATATTGTGTTGTCGGCTTCTAGAAAGCACCCCGACTTGGCTTCACACATCCGGATGACGGTATCCGTGGATACCTGCGTGGAGTGACAGTTGGTGGGCAGGTTAGGCACGTTATACGGATTACAGTTGCCAGTCCGAGTTCGGCCATAATGCACGGAGTTGATGGTCAGCACTTGACCGAACGGACATGTGATATACTCTCCCTTCTGTTCACAAATCTCTTCTACTTCTGTAATATAAATGAACATTTTTGTATATGAATGAGTCTGGTTCTGGAAGAAAAGTAACTATGGCATTTTCGGAAAAAAAAAACCCAAAAAAAACAAACAAAAAAAAAAAAAAACCAACACACAAAACAACAACAACATATTTTAAGATGTACTTAAGCGCGATTGGAACAAGATTCATTTTACTACTCTGAGTACTCTCTTGTAGTTGCTAGAGGTCAGAAAGAAGCTATTTAAACAACAAACGTCTTTATCAGAATGCAAATAAACGCATGCCGATTTAAGTCTGTGTTTGTTTAAATGCCAAAACGACATTTTTTCGGATCATGGCTTAGTCGAATGAACAGTAAAGTACTGACTTAATTCCAGTGGTCAGTCAGTGGTCAGTCCAAATCTATTGAAAGTGTGTGCTCGTATAAAACTATTATGCACTTACAATAGTTTTTGACTATGGCATCGAATAATTGAAGTCTGTAATAATGCAATGTATTTTGATGGCAAATATATTTAGACTATATACACTCCTCAAAAGTTCTAATTGGCCACTTTTTGAACTCGTTTTATTCAAAAATGGCTAAAACATAAAAACTGAAATTTTGACAGTTGTTTATCTATTTGATAAAGAGTTCGAATAAACAAATTATAGCACCGATTGTTTAATTTTACACAAATAATTGGTGAAAAACACGTTGTGGTCAAGCGTGCACGTAAAACACGTGCGCTATTCAAAACTCTTAAATATTAAACACAATGTGTCCTACTCAGCCTAGAACCTACGAAAAACAGAAAGCATGATCAAAATCAAGTAATTAGAATACGTTAGAGAGCTTGGCATGATCGATTCTGAGAGATCAAATATGGGGGTATGTTGTCAATAAAGTTTTCGACCATTCCTTCATTACAATAAATCAAATAATCTTCTAATATGGTTTCTAGTGCCTTTAACAATAATTATCATGTTGTTAGAATTTTCAATCGTCACAATCCTATGTGAAAAGGGCTGTTCCAGGAATTTCGAATGACCGGAAGTGGATATGTTAATATGACGCCGACAAAGCCGATTGACATCGGGTACACTTTCTGTACTTTATATTGTTCGATTCAACCATAATTTACATAGAAAATGTTATCAGCGCAATTTGTACGACATTGGGTAAAATTACCCATTTTTCGACCATTTCAAAAATATCTGGAAACCATTCTCGTCAAAGATCGGGCTGGATGATGAGAATTCAGACAACCACCCATATAACACAACATTTCGGACGATCTGAATCGTTTTGCCACTCATGAGTGAATGAAAATTTCAAAGTAATACACCCTTATCTGTGAAAGGATCATCAGCATTCAATGACAAGCCGTAATCAATGATGCTTGGAGAAAATACGCCATTGACCTCTGTTTGTTACTTTTCATTTGTAGGGGTGTTTTTCTCATGTCACTTTTTTGATAATGTATTGTAATAAGAAGCTATTGAAATTTTGCGTAAATCAAGAGAAATGAATATGTCAGCTTATGATATTAAATTAATTACGTTTTAAACAAATTTGTAGTCTGTACTTCCCAAAATATGAGGTGGCCAATTAGAACTTTTGAGTAGTGTAGAGCGACTGTGTGCATGTTTTGAATGTAACTTTGCTTTCTTAAGAACACCGATCTTTGAAGAACCTATGCTAATGGTATATACTGAGCTATTATAGCTGTGGTGAATTACGTTCTTGTTGTATTTTGTTTGCTTCGTTCATTAATATTATAAATACAGGGTGTCCCAAAATATGTGTCCCCATTTTAAACATCTATAAAATTGACAAATGTTGTCACTGAGTAAAATCAGTTACATAGGTATGAAGGGGACATGATAAAGTTTTGTTTGATATATAGAACATCTATATTTACTTTGAAATTTTATTCCACATAACGTTTTAAAAAATATGTCATTTTTACTTTTTTGGCAGTGACGTCAACGACGTCATCTTCTTCATTTGACAAAGTTTCTTTTTCCAAGCTAAGATGATCAAATTGATCCTTTCAATTTTGTCTCCCTTGGTCATTGTGGTTTAAATAGATACAGTGAAAGTTTTAACATCATTAAATTTTGAATGGGTGAAAATAATCACATTTTAAAGATCTATAAAATTGACAACCTATTGTTATCAAGTAAAATCAGTTACATATGTAAGAAGGGGACATGATAAAGTTTTGTTTGTTATATAAAACATCCATAGTTACTTTCCTATATGTTCAACAACACGCTTTAAGAAAATGTTTGTCTGTGCAAAACCGACCCCCCTTTAAAGCACCTCTCCTAAATAAGCACAAACTAGCTATGGAATAGCTATGAGCATATTCTACAACTCATCGTAAAATTTATTAAATGAGAACTGATATTTAAACAACATAACAAATAGTGACAGAAATACAAAATACGCGAGGCTTTAAAATAAAGATAAAATACATGTATACTCACTCGAAAAAACTACCGTATATGAAATAAAAAACAAAACTAATTTCACAAGCAATGCCATAATAAAACTCAAAAGTCGAGTATTTAACAAAATTATATAACAAAATTATTTTACAAAATGATAACACAAATTAGCAACGTTAAGAAGTATTTAATGAATAAGTTAAGAATGTCCAGTAAAATCCAGATCAAAGTTTATATAGTAGGTGTTGATAAGGGCGGTGTTTTCAAAACATGACCCGGAATGATCGCCTGACCAACCGTTCCGGCTAGGTCTGTAAATACTAACACTGTTATCTTGAAGACTTTGGGTATCATTTGGAAGGGAGTTTATCTTTATTTTCGCCGTAAAAAATTAGAAAAGCAGAAATGCACCATTTTGACTTTAAATAACCTTTGCTTGAAAACTGGTTTTGAAGAAGTATGTAACCTTTACCACTCACAAACAAAAGAAATGGATTGGTACCGGGGCATATCCTTTTTAAATGCGTTGGTGTGGGTTTGGTCTTTTAATCCATGGTACTTACCTAGTTAAACAAAGGTGACAGAGGCTTTTGGTGCATTGGCGTATACACAAACCCACAAGATTAACCTACGCAACAGCCAGATGTTATAACTATGTACGTACAACCACAATCAATACATGACTTGAGTTTAGTCTTGGAACAATTCTGCGAGACAATAAAATGCACGAAACGATGCTCTTTTCTCATTTCTGTAGCAAGCGCATTTGTTCAGCCGATTGAATATCGTCGACAAGCCTCGAGCATTTTACTGCTTAACCTCTCTCACAACATAAGGAACTTTAAGACTAGATCAAATTCTATGCTGTCTCTAATGACGACAAGAAAGTTAATAAAAATATGAAATAATGCTGATCAGTTGTCTTTTTTTTTGTTGTTGTCTAAGGCTCTGTCTACAAGAGACATCAAGAACCAGGCATGTTTGGAAAATGGTTCCCATTCTTCATTGTCATTTATTGTACTGTGGAATGAGTTACAACTACCAACTCTACCGTTTGTTGCGACAACACCAAGGAGTTATGTATCAATGTTTACAAATTGTAAGTTAATTTGGGAGGTCTGTGGCCTGGTATTTGATACACAAACTGGTATCTATTAGTAAATAATACATAGAGTACTGTAAATATTGAAATTAGTTTAGAAAGACTTTGATTTTAGTTTAATCGAAATTTAACAAGTCTGAGATAGCTGTACCTTTGGATGGGATTAAATAAATTCCCTTTGATATCAAATTTAAATGTGATATACGAAGGCACGTATAAAATGCTTCTTAACCGCTGGTTTTTTTTGTCAGAACTCTACCTGTCCATTCTTGCTACAAGTTGCAGTCTGACCTTAAATCCATACTGTCTGCTTTGATTCGGTATTTGATTTGATGAAAATATTGCTAATGATTACACAGGAACCAGTTACACCAAAACATTTAGAACGAAGTTTTGTCTTACCAACGATAGCATTTCTATTAATTGCCTTCAGAGATTGGTTTTTATCAGGGACCAGTTACATCAAAACATTTGGAACATCCAGAAGTTTTGTCATACCAACGTTTATGACAAATCAGTTTTTCCATCATCTTCTGATAAGAGGTTGGTGATGACCCTAAATGATTTGATGAAACTGGCATAAGTATCCTAAACGGTTTTAAGTTATAAGAAGATAATCTTCTAATCTCAGAGTGCCCCTTTTCTAAATAAGCTGGTTTGTATGTTGATTCCACTCGATTCAGCAATCAATCATGAAAACCGTTTACCCAATTTCTCATATAATTTGACCTTGAATATATGTGCCAAGTTAAATGTAATACATATGCCAAGTTTAATGGCAGAAACATTAAGATAAAGTAGGTACACAATCGTGGACCAGATTTTGAGGAAAGAATGAAAGAAACCTTGGCCTTGTCAGTTTCATTCATTTCGCGTTTGTTTGTTATTGTTGTAAATTGTAATTGGAGATCCGGGTTAGCCCAAGAGGACAAGTACAAAACTTAATGGGTAGATACAGTATCTGTGAAAGGTCCCTACATCATTTATGACTATCGTGTACTACATCAGTCTGTGTCTAGGTGAACGGTATCCATTTTGTCATCTCGAAGTTGCAAGTCATAAAGAAGCTGTTAGAGAACACGGTTCTTGATTAGACTGCTTAAGTACGTGTAGGTTGATCAAGACACGTGTCGGTTTGAAATGCAATGGGGCATTTTTCGGGATCCTGGTTCATTTCATTCTGATACATTAACAGGACAAATGACCTTTTACTTTAAAGTAATTTCTAAAGATGGATTGTTGTAATGTAATCCGTATGCTTAATTCGTGAACTATAAGCCACTTACCCGAACCTTAGGCCTACTAGAAAGGTAATCGAGTTCATGGAGGACACTTGCAAAATAGCTTCATAATTTGTAAATTTATTGGAAACTAAAGAGTGTTAGTGCCCTATTTTAAAATCATGTAGGGAAAAATATAAAAAGACAACGAACGTGTGTTATTAAAAAAAATTAACAACATTTTTTTTTTAAAAAAAAAGTAATTATGACATTTTCACACATAATTATTGACAAGTAGATTGGGTGGTGGCATAATTGAGTATATCATTTTCATTTTGACCCTGTCCCAAACAAGACCAGGGCCCTGTTTTACTAACGATCTTACGATCATGTTTTGTGTAAAATGTGTAACAACGCATCTGATTGCACGAAAAATTGGATTAGGCCAATCAGGTTTGTTGTTACAAGTAATTACGCAAAAATAATCGTACGATCGTTAGTAAAACGGGGCCCTGGTTTGACATCCCCTAAAGAAATAGCTTGGGAGGACATTGGAACAGCATGGAGAAGAAAATGCCGATAACCAGAAGTTTCTCCATTTGTCTCATTACTTTCTGTGCTATGTTCTACACAAACCATACAATTATCAATATCTATACTGTGGTCTGCAGCAGCTTCCAAAATGGAACAGCGCCAATTGTTGCCATTTTGGAAAGGGCGAACAGAAATTTTTTCAAGATGGCGCAATGTTGCTATTCATTTTTATCTAATTCCAAGCTATATGTCTCAATGTTTTCTTCGTCTTGTCTTAATTTGTAGACGTAAAAACAATGTTTTGTTTGGGAAAGGGTTAAACGATGCATTATAATCTCAATTTGAATACGTTGATAACATTATAAGGTTGGAAGTCAATGCTATAAAGGGTATAGGGGGTCAAACATTAGCGATAAAACATTGGGTGGTTCGTCTAATGATACTAAATCCAGTTTACATAAACAAGACCTGGTTTCGACGTCCTTGTATAAAACGAATATGGAAAATATTGAGACAAAAGTAGAAAATGCTGATGATCAGCATTTTCTCCTCAATATTTTCCCGGTTATATCGTACAGAAATCATATCTTTATCAATGCTGATTTTGTCGCCTGCATCAATTTTCAAGAAAGACTCCCTTGAAAATTTGCTGTTTTGGAAAGGGTTAAATCCAGTTTACATAAACCTCGGTACAAACAGTGCGGGTGGAGACTTAAGTCCATGACCCAATGTGTGAAATTTGAATAATTTTCCGCTTTTACCCTTGTCACAGACAAAACAGTCTCGACTTTCTTAAACTAGTTCTATTCAAATTTTAGACTTGTCGGGCTGTGGCATCACACTGTAGGAAGGTTAAGAGGAGTCTTAAGGTAGAATATCCGTAATGTGGCCATTTTGAGATTAAATAAAACATCGGATTTTTTTCGAGCGTCGTCGTTACGTATTCGAACTTATCCGGGCGCTGTCGTAAACATTCGGCGTGACGTCATATCCGTTTTTAAATCATTCTCCCTGAAGAGGCCCATAAGGGCGAAACGTCGAATGTTTACGACCCTGTCCGAATAAGTTCGGATTCGTAACGACGACGCTGCTCGATGTTTTATGAATCTCAAAATGGCAACATTACGGGTATTCTACCTTAAATATTTTGGGGTTAGCCGTAGTTGTGTCTATAACACAGATCGATGCTTTTCTGCTAAAACCTCGTAGCTATAGCTTAGTTAAGCAAGCTGCAGGTACGAGGTTTTTGAACAAAATCAACCGTATGTCTGACCATGCAGATCAAGTCTCGTCGTTAAAGGATAGGTCAGGGGTTTGTGGTATTTAATGTTATCAGTCCGTTCAAGTGGAGTGTATGTCTTTTTGTAGCTATTTTAATTCCAATATTTTGTCATTTCCCGACCAAACTATAAGATAACGAACGAAATCGCCATGGTAACGTAAAAGCAACCGTTTTCAAGATGCACGAATGGATAGTTAAAACATCATAATTTGGTAAAAAGTTCAATTTTTACAGGATCTTACTTTTTATATTCTTCATTTTTGTCATGTGACGTAAGAAGAGTGTCACAAAAAGTCCATTTACAAGCAAGAAGACGAAGGATAACATGGATTCTTACTTTCAGCTTTTGATATTATGTAAATTATTTGTGATTTTGTGCGGATTATTAATCTTTAGATATACTTATAAATCATCAATTCTAATACCAATAATCTATAATTCTCAATTACAGCACAAGCAGTTTGATTGGACGAGACGTATATCTCGGTCAATCGAATTAATTGTTCTGTGACTTTTCTTGTGATACTGATTTAGTGACTTCATAAAACAACGATTTATAGTAATTTTTATAATAAGGAGTATTTGTCTGTAATTAGTGCCATTAGAGCTAGCTATCAATATCATTATCATGCTACCACATCATTTGTAAAGGAAACTGTTGAAGTGGTGGGTACATAAAGTTTTTCTTTTACAGTTGCCATTCCACACAGTTCATCGGCATGTGAGTAATAATTGCAACTTTTTTCTAAATATTTCTACTTTAATATGCTACAATAAAGTTCACACGTAATAATAACTAATAACCTTTTGATAATAATGTTACTTTTTGTTCTTCCTTCATACGATGTAACCGCATCGATGTCAACAGACAATCATGTTTTAATCCATTACCAAACGGCGAACGTTTAGACTCCTCTAAATTCGAATATGTTGCAAACGAAAGCTAAAACTTAATGAAGTTTCACGTTTTTTTGTTCTTTTCATGTAGAAAATATTGTGGGAAATGAAGAAATTGCTTGTCACAAGCAATTTCTTCATTTTCCACAATGTTTTCCAAACTCATTTTCTTGTGGGGAGTCAAAAAGAGTCACTGTGTGGTAATGGGTTAATAGTATTGTGATTGCCCATTTGTAACTCTTTAGGTTTCTATTTATAAGACCGATTCGATGATAAAACCAATTCCAGTAGGATAGATTGCCTTTTACGGAATTTACTGTATCGCACAATCTATCTTTCCATACGATGTGTCTTGTTTTGAGTTTTTACCAGCAAGATGGAAGAAGAAGAAACGTTGATCTGATTTTCTTTAACCAAACTTTGATTAACACTTTATGATCACATCACATGGCACCATAAAAATGGGGTATCAAGGCAAGGACACCTCTTTGTGGTTTCCAAGTGGTAGTGCGTTTTTTCTTCAGTTAAATTGGAAAACAAAGAGCTTTCCTGTAGATCTAGCAGTTTTACATGTTGTGTCCTATGAAAGCTTTCGTTTTCAATTGCATCATATCGTATGGGTAATGAAGAGGTCTCGTCAATGCAGCTTTGCTCAACGACAATATATAGTTCATTATCTTTGAAGTATGGAAACGTATATGGTACACCCTGATGATGTCATTGGATGCGAAGATGTGTGCTTATAGGACGACATGATCACACCAAGTTGTCATAAAATTTAAAGAATAATTTGATAATTTGATCATGACGTATTAGCAGAACACGATTTGTTGTCTTAAGGACAGATCCTCCATTTATTTCCCACGGTAAGAATTTTTTTATTTTTTCTGTACTGATATTTAAATATATGAGAAGTAAAAAAATGACTTAAAAACTATAGGTCACCAAGCGAATTAAAAAGTTATTGAATTTCAAGGGAGACTACTCTTGTCTAAAATTGCAAAAATGAGGTGTCACTTAAATACCTACAAAAAAGTTGTTCGAAATGACTAGGATTACATAAATAAGTCTTTATTGTGTTCAATATGTTTTATTCTGTCTAAATGTGTATCAATTTGGGAAAATTTAGTGACGATTTTGAAATTTTTAGTAAAACATTCTTTCAAAAGTAGCTTAAATTGCTCTTTTTTCGCAACGTTTCTGATAATAAAAAATATTCCAGCGGTAAGAATTTTTTCTTTTTTGGTATAGACATAGTGCTTGGTCATACCTACAAAAACAAAAAGAGAAAAACATATCAAACCAAGCGTTTTTCTTAGTTATAAGTAAAATTTGGTTTACTTTTTACAGCTCTGTCCGAAATTGTTTCACTATTTTTATCCATTTTCTTCCTTATTACCAGCTTTAGATAATAAATTGTGTCATCTTTTGTGTCCATCTGAAGCGGACTATCTCATAAAGACACAACGTTGCTTTTGTTGCTCCGTTTCCTATCGCTAACGCCACATTTTGAACGCGTAACAGAAAGCGAAATGTACCATCCGAGTACTATTACACTTTAATTGACCAAACAGAGAAAATTGAAAAAACCGAAAAGGGTCTTGTCATTTATCAACCAAACATTAACTAAATGTAAGAAATACATTTGCTGAAAAAGGCCAATTACTGAAACAGCTTTATTCCGTTATTTAGGATATGCGCAGTAAGTTGCGCAGTAACAATTGGAGGATCTGTCCTTAATCTGATCATTACTCAATAACAGAACTCGACTTGTCGTCTTAAAATAAAACGACATAACTACATAATAACGTATTTTGTAAAAACTGCTATGTTGACTATGCTCGTTGTTTATGGCTTTATGACTTGCTATAGGTCGAGATGTCGGATTTAACTGCCTTGTCATTTTTTGTTTTAGACGACAAGTACAGATCATGACAATATATTCATGTCATTGAAAACTGACATTATCATATTAGGTGTTAGTTCCCATGTCGACTTATCAAATTGGGCAGAAGCCCCTCACTGGGGTGTAGGCTAATGGGGCATTTTAGCGGTGTTCCACTCCGGTGACAAGAGTGTTAGGGCCGTCTCTGGGGAAAGGGTCGGCTCGAGGGGCGATGCAAGCGGTAGATTTTCCTATGGTGCTAGGGTTAGGGCCGGGGTAAGAGGGCCAGCGAGCCGATCACCGACGGCTCAGTGGGGCATAAGCCCCTCACTGGGGGTAGATTTGGGGGCATTTTAGCGTTGTTCCACTCCGGTGACAAAAGGGTTAGGGTCGTCTATCGGGAAAGGGTCGGCTCGAGAGGCCATGCAATCGGTAGAGCTACCTAAGGCGCAAGGGTTAGGGCCGGAGTAAGATGGCCAGCCAGCCGATCACAGACGGCTCAGTGGGGCATAAGCCCCTCACTGGGGGTAGATTTAGGGGCATTTTAGCGTTGTTCCACTCCTGTGACAAAAGGGAAAGGGTCGTCTCTGGGGAAAGGGTCGGCTCGAGAGGCTATGCAATCGGTATCTAGAGCTACCTAAGGCGCGAGGCTAATATTAAATGTTCAAGTAGTGGAAATATATATTCCAGATGCTTGATTACCACGTGAATGCGACTTGTTTCTTTTTGACAAAAATATTGATGTAGGAAAGAAATAAAGGATTTTTGTCAACATGCCTACTAAAACTAGATAAGTCAGGGAAGATCGATGTACAAATTATGTGGATAAGATGACAAAGCATACGTCGACATGACATATTTTAAAATAATGATGCACTAACTTATGTCGGAAAGATTAGTTTACGTAGACAACCGGTAGAGTTAATTTTCTTTTGTTATCATGACAAGTCGACTTACCTGAAGTCGACTTTATCATTTTATCAGGGTGTACCATATGCGTTTCCATATTGAAGAGATAAAGAATCAGTTCTTTTGATACGCATATTCTTTCCACAGTTTCTGTATTGGTATGTGAACAGAAACTGGACACAATTTATTGCCCTACCGGTATCATACAGATAGACAGCGTGTTTTATGGACGAACACAGGCTAACTTGTGTAATTCAGGAGGGACAGTTTTCAAGGTATGTAATAATATGTAAGTAGAAACTGGACATTATATATTGCCATTAGGCTACTGGTAACATACAAAAACCAGATTAACTTCGAGAACACTTCCCAAATATTCGTACAAATGTTTGTAAATGCTTTCACGGTGAAGATGTTAGCTTCAAGCAGCCGTTTTTTATTTATAACAATTATCATGAATATGTAACAAATTTGAGTGTAATATTTTCTGTTATGTATATACCTTTTCAGAACCTAAACTGTCGTTCCACACAGACGAGTACGAATGCTGTGAAGACTAACTGTCAAGGTCGTACAACATGCCTGCTACAAGCGGCCAATACGGCCATGAACGAAGATCCATGTCCCGGACAAGGAAAATATTTACAGGTACCTTAATATATGCTTGATAGCCATGCTTTCTTCTTATTAACCCTTATCAGGTTGATAACGGATTCTATGACTGTTCATTAAATGAAATGATATTATAAAGAGCATAAGCTTGCCATTATAAAGAGCATAAGCGTGCACTTGAAATGTAAGATGTTTCACAGACATACATGTATGTCTGTGACAGAGTGGCATTAATATTCAACAACATCAATGTTGCAGTTGGTATCATCTTAGTACATATTATTATATATTCATATAAATTGAAAGTAGATAAAAATGTTATATATCTACCGGATAATTTACAAAAAAAAAACTGTTTTCATCTAGATACAATACCGCTGTGTATCCAGCATAATAAACAACCCTGTAACCACCACAAAACAGCCACAACCAACAACAACAGCCAAACCTACAGTGGCGAATCCAACAACAAGGTCCCCGGGACTACCCACAGGAGTGGTACCTATAGGTAATGTTTGACATTTTTGTAATCCTTTCCAAAATGAAAAGAGCTACCCTTCCATGTACAATATCGTTGTGTATCAAGCATAATAACCCTTTCCCAAACGACAAAATTTCAGGGTGTTCCAATTTGAAAGTTGCAGCAGGCGACAAAATAAAGATTGAAAACCGTCAGATTTGTGTAAAATATAGCACAGAAAATATTGAGGCAAAAGGAGAAACTGCTGATAATCAGCAGTTTCTTCTTTTGTGTCAATCTTTTCCCAAACCATTTCTAATAGGGACGTCAAAACTAGGTCTTGTTTGGGAAAGGGATAAACAACCCTTTAACCACCACAAAACAACCACCACCAAAAACAACAGCCAAACCTACAGTAGCGAATCCAACAACAAGGTCGCCGGGATTACCCACCGGAGTGGTACCTATAGGTATTCTGTACTCTTTTAACAATTCCAAAAAAGTTCAAAATGACTAACACTTATAACGGAGACCTCCATAGACAAGATAATAAAATAAGATAAATGATGATAGGATTTGTTTTTAAGATAGCGCAGAAAGTGATGATTATCAATCCTGAATTAATTTCGTTTGAGCTGCATAGAATGGTTAACTCCTGCAACCCATTTTACCAAGGTGGAAAACTGTCTTAAGGGGGAATGCTCCACTTTCCTAAAATTATTCCCAATAATAGAATTTATTTATATTTTGTATGTTGAAATTACATGTCATTACCTGTTGAAAAATACAATAAAAATGGATGGTCAGCGATCTTGTTTGAATTTTATAGGCATTCGTATCACATACCCCTACATCGAAAAAATGCACAATTTCTTGCACATGTCCAAGGTCACTAAAATGCTAATAAAACTCTGTTTATTCATCTTTTAGTCCCGAAAACGGATTTAAAGTAACGTCTTACATTTATTGAGAACAGAAAACCCAAAATTTGTGCTATTATAAACGCGTAAATGTATAAAACAGCATGCTCACGTGTTTGGTTAGATCAACGAAGCCGGAGTTTTTTTATGTCAAAATTTGCATATTTTGGGAAATATTTCAAGTTCTACAAAATAGAATTTGATAAAACTCCCTCATTGTATTAAGCAACATGTCCTGGTAATAATTAAAAAAGAAAATGCATAGGTCAGCGCACTTATTAGTGACTTACGGCAATTTTTATCAGCTACACATGAATAAAATGACGCAAAACAGTGGTAACTGCATACACACTTACAACTTTCTTGCTCTAAATAATCGATTTCCATCTTGAGGAAGTCAGTTTCGCATAATAAATGAGTTTTTACCGTCGAAAATGGTAAATTGTAATGATGTGTTATATTATTGAAAATATGGTAGCGAAACATATTGGTACGAAACATTTAATTTACTACGGTAAAGACCGAGTGTTCCGAAAAACTGGAGCATTCCCCCTTAAAACTTTCTTACTTGCAGGTATCGGGCCTGGAAGCGGAACCAAACCCTCAACAGCGTCACCTGGTGGTATGGGTACCAGTGGTGTGGCTAATACAGGGTCCTCAGCTGTAAACAGTGGTAGTCGCAAAGGTTTGTGCAACTAACCCTTTCGCTGCCCCGGGACGGGTATACCCGTCCTGCGAAAAAGCGTTAACGTGCCCCGGAACGGGTATACCCGTTTTTCGTCAAATTGGTTTTTTTGCAAAAATATCTGAAAATGAGTCTAAAATGGTGGATTAAAAGATTGAAAACAATACTTTGGTAAGTTTTATATGGTATTCATAAAGAATTTATATATATTTCACGCTGATTTTTGACGAAAACACCATATTTTTTTCAAATTTCCTAGAAATGGCCTGACAAATACGGAGCCATTTTGAAATAAATCTCTGGCAGCGAAGGGATTGGCTTATTTCCTATATAACGTAAGATTAAAGACGATTCCGGGATTTATGGTAGTGTCCTTCTCAGTACAATCCTTTAAATAAGCCACACTTCAAAACCTTTCTATAATTGTCATTTTTGTGATTACGAGTATTTTATGTAGGCTATTAAACGCTTTTGCAATTGCTGGAATGTCCTTTCTAATGTCATCTGCTAGCGGAAGAAAGATAAGAACAATGTTGAACTTTGTTATACATGTACATCTTCAACCAAATAATTCTTTGGATAGGAAATGTATTATGTGGGCCTATGTAAAACCTGTATCCTATATCAAACACTTTTAGTTATGGAATTGCATCCTAATTCGTTGTTTCATATACATATCTGTTGTCCCTATACAACAGTTCGGCAATACCACAAGTATCAGGTATCTGGTCATTTTAGGACGACAATACATAGTATTAATAAGCAATTACCAGCATTCGGTCTGCATTTTCAATTATGACCACGCGTGTTATTTTTTTTTTCATTATGCCCTTTCATTGTACTGACATCTCTATACAACAGTTCAGCTCTGCCATGAGTACCTAGTGTCGGGTACTAGAGGTGTTCCAGATAGTCAGTTATCCGCGTCGTCCCAGCTCGCACTGGCTAACAACGTCCATAGAGCCAGACTGTATCTCGGTATAGACAAGAAATCACCAACATTCTCACTAGAAGGAGGCTGGACCGCGGACCCGTCTGATACACAACCATGGATACAGGTGAGAACTGACCAATCAGCACAGTCCATAACAAAGTCGATAAACCAATCAAATAATTCATTCACGTCGGGACTATCTCAAACATTCTTAGACAGGGACTGATTTTTGGGATTTAATTTCTTTTTCCATATCGTTATTTGTTTGTTGATTTGAAAAGAAAGTTTAAAATGTGCTAAACACATAATGTTCTCTAGTTGCAAGATGACTGTCCATAATGGTCCAATGTATAGTTATACACATATTTGTCTTGTTAGATTAAATGAAAGAATGAAAAGGGCAGCATTATTCAAAAACATGGCAAAGGTTATGGCGTAAAACTATTAAATCTAATATAAACCTACAATAGAATATCGTTAAGCCCTCTATGTAATATTTTCCAGGTGAAAATGAACTGGCTGACCATAGTTCAGGGTATAGTGACACAGGGACGCCATGTAAATCCTGACACCAATTGTTGTTTAGAATGGATCACGAGATATAACGTACATTACAATAAGTTATAATGACCCAGGATCACAGTCATGTAATATTTTACAGGTCAAAATGAACTGGCTGACCATAGTTCAAGGTATAGTGACGCAGGGCCGCCATGTTAATCCTGACACCAACTGTTGTTTAGAATGGGTAACGAGATATAACGTACATTACAATAAGTTAGAATGACTCAGGTTCACATGTTGTAATGTTTTCCAGATAAAAATGAACTGGCTGACCATAGTTCAGGGTATAGTGACGCAGGGTCGCCATGTTAATCCTGACACCAATTGTTGTGTAGAATGGGTAACGAGATATAAAGTACACTACAGTATAGATGGGAGCTCCTGGGATACCGTCACTGATACAACTGGCAATGTCAAGGTTAGTGAAGTCCGCTGAAAAAATTATTCCCGTTCCAAAAGAAAATGTTTTTTTGTAAAAGAGATAGGGACAAAGGAAAAAAGGAGGCTATAAGCATCCAAGTTTCTCAAGACCTTTGGTATTTGACTCGTCAGATTTAGGTATTGATTGAATATTTATGGATCACAACAAGAATAACTTTAGTCTGACCAATTGATTAACTTAGATTTGGCAAAAGTTCAAATTTACACACATAAATTTTACTTTGCACAGTTTATTTAAATAATCAACGTACTGGAAGAGAAAATAAATTGAGATTGTACATACATGGCCTTACATCACATAATTATGCATACATTTTCCATTTCCTTGTTCAGGTGTTTGTTGGAAACACGGACAGTGACACGGTCATCACACAAATATTCGACTGTGCTGTAACAGCGAGGTTTATAAAGATAGAGGTCGTCAATTATAGCGGTGCTGCATCCATGAGGCTGGACGTGATTGGCTGTCCCACTAACACCGGTATGTAATTGTTTAACAGCGAGGTTTATAAAGATAGAGGTCGTCAATTATAGCGGCGCTGCATCCACGAGGCTGGACGTGATTGGTTGTCCAACTAACTCTGGTATGTAATTGTTTAACAGCGAGGTTTATAAAGATAGAGGTCGTCAATTATAGCGGCGCTGCTTCCATGAGGCTGGACGTGATTGGCTGTCCCACTAACACCGGTATGTAATTGTTTAACAGCGAGGTTTATAAAGATAGAGGTCGTCAATTATAGCGGCGCTGCATCCACGAGGCTGGACGTGATTGGTTGTCCAACTAACTCTGGTATGTAATTGTTTAACAGCGAGGTTTATAAAGATAGAGGTCGTCAATTATAGCGGCGCTGCTTCCATGAGGCTGGACGTGATTGGCTGTCCCGCTAAGTCCGGTATGTAATTTATTGTTCAGATTTTTGTAGGAAACACGGACAGTGACACGGTCATCACAGAAATATTTGACTGTCCAGTAACAGCGAGGTTTATAAAGATAGAGGTCGTCAATTATAGCGGCGCTGCTTCCATGAGGCTAGATGTGATTGGTTGTCCAACTAACTCTGGTATGTAATTGTGTTAACCCTTTCCCAAACAAGACCTGGTTTTGACGTCCCTAATAGAAAAGGCTTGGGAAAACATTGAAACAAAAGAAGAAACTGCTGATAACCAGCAGTTTCTCCTTTTGTATCAATATTTTCTATGCCATATTTTGCTCAAATTTCTTTCTTTATTAACATCCATTTTGTCATTTGTGGCAGTTTTTGAAGTGGATCATCCTAAAATTATGTCGTTTGGGAAAGGGTTAAGGTATTTGTTAGAAACACGGACAGTGACACGGTCATCACGCAAATGTTTGACTGTGCTGTAACAGCGAGGTTTATAAAGATAGAGGTCCTCAATTATAGCGGCGCTGCATCCATGAGGCTGGATGTGATTGGTTGTCCAACTAACTCTGGTATGTTTAGATGTTTGTAAAGATAGAGGTGGTCAATTATAGCGGCGCTGCTTCTATGAGGCTGGATGTGATTGGTTGTCCAACTAACTCTGGTATGTAATTGTGTTAAGGTATTTGTGGGCAACACGGACAGTTACACGGTCATCACTCAAATGTTTGGCTGTTCAGTAACAGCGAGGTTTATAAAGATAGAGGTGGTTAATTATAGCGGCGCTGCTTCCATGAGGCTGGACGTGATTGGTTGTCCAACTAACTCTGGTATGTAATTGTGTATAGATGTTTGTTAGAAACACGGACAGTGACACGGTCATCACTCAAATGTTCGACTGTGCTGTAACAGCGAGGTTTATAAAGATAGAGGTGGTTAATTATAGCGGCGCTGCTTCCATGAGGCTGGACGTGATTGGTTGTCCAACTAACTCTGGTATGTAATTGTGTATAGATGTTTGTTAGAAACACGGACAGTGACACGGTCATCACTCAAATGTTCGACTGTGCTGTAACAGCGAGGTTTATAAAGATAGAGGTCGTCAATTATAGCGGCGCTGCTTCCATGAGGCTGGACGTGATTGGTTGTCCAACTAACTCTGGTATGTAATTGTGTTTAGGTGTTTGTTAGAAACACGGACAGTGACACGGTCATCATACAAATGGTTGATTGTGCTGTAACAGCGAGGTTTATAAAGATAGAGGTCCTCAATTATAGCGGCGCTGCTTCCATGAGGCTGGACGTGATTGGTTGTCCAACTAACTCTGGTATGTATTTGTGTTTAGATGTTTGTTAGAAACACGGACAGTGACACGGTCATCACTCAAATGTTCGACTGTGCTGTAACAGCGAGGTTTATAAAGATAGAGGTCGTCAATTATAGTGACGCTGCTTCCATGAGGCTGGACGTCATTGGTTGTCCCACTAACTCTGGTATGTAATTGTGTTAACCCTTTCCCAAACAAGACCTGGTTTTGACGTCCCTAATAGAAAAGGCTTGGGAAAACATTGAAACAAAAGAAGAAACTGCTGATAACCAGCAGTTTCTCCTTTTGTATCAATATTTTCTATGCCATATTTCGCTCAAATTTCTTTCTTTATTAACATCCATTTTGTCATTTGTGGCAGTTTTTGAAGTGGATCATCCTAAAATTATGTCGTTTGGGAAAGGGTTAAGGTATTTGTAGGAAACACGGACAGTGACACGGTCATCACACAAATATTTGACTGTCCAGTAACAGCGAGGTTTATAAAGATAGAGGTCGTCAATTATAGTGGCGCAGCTTCCATGAGGCTGGACGTGATTGGTTGTCCCACTAACTCCGGTATGTATTTGTGTATAGATGTTTGTAGGAAACACGGACAGTGACACGGTCATTACACAAATGTTTGACTGTTCAGTAACAGCAAGGTTTATAAAGCTAGAGGTCGTCAATTATAGCGGCGCTGCTTCCGTGAGGCTGGACGTGATTGGTTGTCCCACTAACTCCGGTATGTATTTGTGTATAGATGTTTGTAGGAAACACGGACAGTGACACGGTCATTACACAAATGTTTGACTGTTCAGTAACAGCAAGGTTTATAAAGCTAGAGGTCGTCAATTATAGCGGCGCTGCTTCCGTGAGGCTGGACGTGATTGGTTGTCCCACTAACTCCGGTATGTAATTGTGTTTAGATGTTTGTAGGAAACACGGACAGTGACACGGTCATTACACAAATGTTTGACTGTTCAGTAACAGCAAGGTTTATAAAGCTAGAGGTCGTCAATTATAGCGGCGCTGCTTCCGTGAGGCTGGACGTGATTGGTTGTCCAACTAACTCAGGTATGTAATTGTGTTTATATGTTTGTTAGAAACACGGACAGTGACACGGTCATTACACAAATGTTTGACTGTTCAGTAACAGCGAGGTTTATAAAGCTAGAGGTCGTCAATTATAGCGGCGCTGCTTCCGTGAGGCTAGATGTGATTGGTTGTCCCACTAACTCAGGTATGTATTTGTGTTTAGAATAAATGTTTGTTTGACTGTTCAGTAACAGCGAGGTTTATAAAGATAGAGGTCGTCAATAATAGCGGTGCTGCTTCCATGAGGCTAGACGTGATTGGTTGTCCCACTAACTCTGGTATGTATTTGTGTATATATGTTTGTTGGCAACACGGACAGTGACACGGTCATTACACAACTGTTCGACTGTTCAGTAACAGCGAGGTTTATAAAGATAGAGGTCCTCAATTATAGCGGCGCTGCATCCATGAGGCTGGATGTCATTGGCTGTCCCACTAACTCTGGTATGTATTTGAGCAATCACCGCGGTCAATAAAAGTCGATCGCCCAATCTATTTATTCACTGCGGGGATGAAAATTATTATGTTTATTAATTTTCTCAGTTTCCTAATATCGACGTGTTTGTCTTCTCTCTAGCTACGTCATTCCCGGTTACGTTTTCGCTTAGCGACTTAAAAATTTTGAAATAAGTTTAGAATCAAATTTGCATGCAAGTCTTTGCAAGTCCGTGCTTATTTTATTTCAAAACTACCATAATTATTTTTGTTTAAATTTTCATTGGTCTTTAATAATCCGAAGAATATCAAACAAGAGCGATTCTAACATAAATGACAAACCTGACCTGATATTTTTCGCCATTGTTTAATCTACTCTATAAATGTTGAGCAAACGCGGTGTGTATCCTTCAATTACATTTTTTCTTCTTCAAGAATTCTCTCAAAATATTTTCTATTCACAGACGACCTTGGGGTATGTCCTAAGGGCTGGAAGGAACGTCCAAACACGGGTAAATGTTACTATATCTCGGACCAGCGGGACACCAAAACTTGGGAGGAGGGACAACTTATGTGTAAACGGCATCAGGGAGATATTGTAAAAATTGAGGATATTCAGGAAAAGGTGTGTTTACTAAAAAATGCTTGACCTGTTACATGTAGCAGTTGTAGTTGTTTAGTCTTCGCTTCATAATTGCGTAAACAAACTTCAATTTTGTCGCGTGTTTCCGTTTATAATTAAAGTTTTAAGTACCAAAATTGTAAGTACGCCAACACATGGTAATTTCTATGGTAATGAACAGCACTTTAAACATCTACTGGAAAAGTTGGTGTTCTTGAGCTTTACATATGATAGGATAAAATAATTGATTCATAAGTATTCTGTTTTCAGTTTATTTCCTTTTTCATTCTAATTACATATTTTATAGATCTGGCTCCGGAATGAGCTCCTACAACTTCAAGTCTCCCAGAATCTGCAGAATTGGTGGATTGGCCTGAACAATCGACCCCGATTTGACAACAGTTACTATAAATGGGACGATGGAACACCATTCAAGTCCACTGCAGTGTGAGTACTCCGAGATATATAGGAATGATAAATTTAGTATTTTTCAATAAGATATTTTGAAAGGTGCAGTTGAATTGTTAATGATCAATTTACAGTTGGCACTCGTTCAATCTGATTTAGTTTTTTTTTCTATTAAAAATCAAATTGACACTCGCTATCTGACATCGTATACCTCCGAATTTAATGGCAACAACGGGAATTCAAAAGACAAAAATGATAAAGGTGGTTGGAAAGTGAAAAAATAACATATAGGCTGTAGATGGAAGACATTGCACAACTGCGAGCTTTTCCCCATACACTGACAAAATACGACTTTGCGTTAACTGAAAAAATATCAATCATTGACATAAATTATATTAATTTTCCTCGCGATAATACCAAAAATTCAATGAAATTAGACTCTGTCTTATCTAGATCATTTCTTTTATTTCACAGACAGTGGAACCCTGGTGAGCCCAATAATTCTGGTGGAGTAGAACATTGTGCACATTATAGTCTGATCTCGGACGCTCTCAACGATCGATCGTGTGACCTGAGGTTGCCCTTCATATGTGAAATGGACAAATGTAAATTTATAATTATATCCCTTGTCATTTTACAACGCTCTTTTTCAAATACTTAGTCTTTAATTCACCTTATGATATGCCAACTTCGATTTATCTTTGCCCACAGTTGACATAAATTTTTTTGCGGGACTTTGTACATGCTTTATAGCAAAAGAGTGAAACATTCGCAAATTGAACATTCTAGTTACACTATTAAAAGTCTTTTTCGAATAAGACCGGGCAAATAGTATACGTTTTTGGTTGTAGGCCCTATTTGTCATAGCAATTTCTTCATTTCTATTAAGAAGGCCATCATCATCATCATCATCATCATCATCATCATCATCATCATCATCATCATCATCATCATCATCATCATCATCATCATCATCATCATCATCATCATCATCATCATCATCATCATCACCACCACCACCACCACCACCACCATCATCATCATCATCATCATCACCACCACCACCACCACCATCATCATCATCATCATCATCATCATCATCATCATCATCATCATCATCATCATCATCATCATCATCATCATCATCATCATTATTATTATTATTATTATTATTATTATCATTATTATTATTATTATTATTATTATTATTATTATTATTATTATTATTATTATTATTATTATTATTATTATTATTATTATTATTATTATTATTATTATTATTATTATCATTATCAGGTAAGGAGGGGCAAAACGCCCAGGTGGGGTCAAACGCCCACCACTATTATTTCGTCACTCATTATGGCAACTGGTATTTGTCTTGATTTTACACTTGAAATATTCTTTTAGAAAGATTCCCATGAAATTTTTACATCGAAAAGTCACCCAATTTTCAGTATGCGAATAATTGTTTATTTTGCATATATTTGATCTAATATTTGGGTAATTGGTTTTCTTGTGTATCTTATTTCAGTCTGAGTATTCAATCAACCAAAATGCATTTTCTATTTATCTGTCCAATTGGTCGCCTACACAAAGAGATAAAAAGAAAAAAAATATCAACACATTTTTTTCTGGCCAAATTAAATAACCCACCCCCTTTGGGGCAAAACGCCTATGCTGCTTTGGGGCAAAACGCCCACACTGGGAGTTTTGCCCCTTCCAAGGGTTAAATAAAGGGCGTTTTGCCCCTTGTATGGGTATTCAAAAGTACTAACATTTTCCTTAAAGCTCAAAGAATGACTAAGGTTGATACATATGACGAAATCCATTTACATTTCGTTGTCTACAAAACAAAAACTGGCAAAAAAGACCGACTTTTCGCGAATATATCAAACTTTTATTGCACCTGATGGATCCATGTGGGGCAAAACGCCCCTGAAACGTCGATTTTGTATTAAAATGAGACAATAAGACCATTTAATCTACTTTAAAGGGGCCTTATAAAGAACATAACATCAGTATGTTTTAATTTGACTGATTTGAAGATGCTGCAGACAAAGGACAGTAACACGTAAACATTTTTATAGACAAGTAAATTATGCCCAAATCTAGCCTAAAGTTACGCTTGATAAAAAATGTTGAAAATATGGTAAAACCCATCCAAAATATATTTTTCCTAGTATATTAATTACAAACTAATTATATTCCTATTTTGCCCCAGATATTTTCAAAATAAAATTTTATTTTTCATATGGGGCATAAAGCCCAGTGGTGGGCTTCATGCCCCACCCCTAAAGGCGTTTTGCCCCGAGGTCGGGGCAAAAAGGCCAAATTTCGAGAAAAATTGTTTTAACGACAGTCACTTTTTAAATCAAATGACAAATCTGTTTTGTGTATAGACATTTTGGACAAAGGGCAAAGTTTAATTTCACGTTGAAACATTTACATTATGCTTTGTTTGTTTTGTATTACAGCGCCCTTTCCTTAAGGGGGGCGTTTTGCCCCTCCTTACCCTATTATCATGATCATCACTATTATTATCATGATCATCATTATTATTGTTGTTATTAAACCGTTTCCTCCAAAACTTTACAGAACTGTTTCTTATTTAACCACAAGCGCTCAATTTTGTTTTCGATATTCCCACAGATTGGACGGCGCCTGTTAATGTTCCAGCTGCGATGACGGCGAAACCAACCCCACCCACCACCAAAAAGCCAGCGACACTCGGTAAGCAACTATTGTCAGAGAAGATGGGATATTGTCTCTTTCCAAAATATGAAAGAAATCAATTGTTCACCAAACACCATTGGTAGGCCTATTTATCAAAATAGTTTCAGGGAGACGATTCAAATTCAGTATCTATAAGATAGGGCATGATATTTGAAAGTAACTAAGTTAGAATAGTTTGTCCTGTGTATTGTATTCATTGTTCTTTTAAATGAAAATAACGTTTCCTTTACGGAATTAATAATGTCGTAGGCCTACACTTTGCAGTCATTTGATAAACAGTACCAACAAGCTGTCACGGTTATTATTCAAACGCATACTTTTACAAATAACAAAAAGAACAAATATATTGCTCGCTAAGGTTGTTTGCATTTATATGTTGACATTTGCTTTTCTTTCTTACTTTTTAATTTCAGTTCCAAACAAGGTCCCAGTGCCAATTGGTGGAGGAGGTAGCGTTGTATCTACGGGAGCCAATGTTTTCTCAAGTATGGCATGGCTTTTCTTTCTATAATTCAACCGTTCCCTGACCATTCCTTAGGTGCAACATTACGAGCCATCGTACAAGCCATCAGTAATATGCGGAAGTTGGGCCAAGTAGGCCTATAATGTGCCGTAGTCCACATCTATAGGCCTACTTTCAGCGTAATGTCCGTGATCTATACATGTACTAATAGGCGCCTGGTCTAAAGGTCTCTCGACCGTGAATTGTTTTTTAACTTGGCTATGGAAGAGTGTCTATTAACAAAATGAGATTGAATTTTGAAAAAAAAAAGGCATTGAATTTAAATTACATGTACAATGTTTGTGCTAAAAGTGCAATTCGATCAGAATCGATGATTCTCTCTTGCAGTTGCTAAATGTCATAAAGAAGTCATGAATGGGCTACTTGGGTATTGATCAGACTAAGAAGGATATAGTCTTAGACCCACGTCTGTCTCGAATGTTATAAGGGCTGTTTTCCCAGATCCTAGCTCAAATGTAATCCAGCGTAGGAATGTTGTCGCCCTTTGACCTATATCCAATGAATGATATCTATCAAGTATTATCAATCACAAATATACGCTATGTTTTCCTATTTATTAACTTGTCAGACTTTCAGTGGTTGTGAGTTGGAGTTTATCCCATTACCAGACGACGAAATTTGGGAAAGTGTTGCAGACGGCAATTCTAAGTTGATGAAATATTTAATATCAACAGACTGCATTTTGGGTAAGAAAACGTTGTGAAAAATGAAGAAATTGCTTGTCATAAGCAATTTCTTCATTTCTCACAATGTTTTCTCAAGCCCTTTCTCATGAAGGCGTCAAAAAGCGCCTCCGTGTAGTATTGGGTTATCTACCTGCTCGAGACCTATAATATTTGAGTCTGGATTTCGAAAAAAAGGTCACCTATGGCTTCTTCTGTTACAGCCGGTTGTTTGAAGCCCGCCGACTGTGCTGGGAAAGCCTGGGACGATTATCCGTCATGTGATGGATGCCACTACTTCCTGACATGCGCACCAAATGGTAACTTCCGGCGCACGTGCCCGCTGAACCTGAAGTTCGACGCTAACCTGAAGTTGTGTTCCGGGAGATCCTCCACGTGTACAGGACCATAATAGCGTAACATTGGCACGGAGCTATTTAGTTGTTTTATTGCAGAGCTAAAGATGAAAATTTAATGGTGTGACAACGCTCTTTATTTATTTATTTTTTTTTTTCAAAACCATAATTATGCTGTAGGCATAGGCACTTTGATTCGGCAAAATGGCTTTTTTAACAAAAATATACACGTTTGAGTAACGGAAGTCTTTCAAGCACCTAGAGCTGTTCCCATGTTGGTTCCATGTACGAGTTCATCTCCTGTGGAGAAAAAAAGAGGCGCTTGTAACAGCATCCGTTTATTAACCCTTTCCCAAACAACAAAATTTTAGGGTGATCCTCTTCAAAAACTGCCACAATTGACAAGATGGAAGTTATCAAAGATAGAATTTGTGTAAAATATGGCTTAGAAAATATTGAGACAAAAGGAGAAACTGCTGGTTATCAGCAGTTTCTTCTTTTGCTTCAATGTTTTCTCAAGGTATTTCTATTAGGGACGTCAAAACAAGGCGTTGTTTTGGAAAAGGGTTAGAAATGGCCGATACTCCACCTTGCTTGTGTATATCTATTATAAAGAAAGGTATTTTGTAAGATCTTATATTTCGCTGCTTTTCAACGAAAACCGCGTAACTGCAGCTTAAAACAAGATGCAGTTACAAGGTTTTCGTTGAAAAGCGACGATTTCGTGAATCCATGTGCCTATGATATTGGGTAGCCTACTCAGTTGAATCGTCTTGTTGAGACTATTCTAATAGATAGGGCCTATTCACAATGTATGGTTCGATCTATGATCAATATTTTCTCAAAAGGCCTAACACCGTCTTGTTTACAGCTATGCATTATACATGTAATTTGTGTATTTTCCTAGATATTGTCGTCGATTGTTTTCTTTTATCAATAAAATTTAGCCTCTGCCCCCTGGTGTTTTTGTCTTGTATTTGAGTTCAGAAATTGTGGGGAAAAAACGTTCAGCTGGCGTAACGTATTCATGAACTATGAGAAAACATAACGTCGGTTGGGAGTCAAAACCTCGTAACTACAGCTTGAATAAGCTGGAGTTACGAGGTTTTGACTCCCCACCGACGATAAGACATGTAATGCCGCTCTTATCAAATCTCATTTAACCCTTTCCCACACAGCGAATTGTTAATTATTCCAATTGGAAAACTATTGAAGACCAAAAGTTCGATTTTAATAAAGAGGAATTTAGTGCATAAATTATTATAAAGACGAAAAAGCAAAAGCAGAAATACTGGTTTTCATTGTTGTCTCCCTTTGTCTCCGTGTTTTCACAAGCGTTTTCTTTAAGGGACGTCGAAACAAGGCCTAGTTTGGGGAATAAGAGAATACTTTGTTCATCAATAAACACATGTCTAGGTTTCCACCTTAAAATCGTGATTGAGAAATAAATTCCTTTTGAACACATTCAATACGTCGCTATGAATTTGAGATCACCCATCCGATTTCGTTACGTTCACGGTGGGTAACCCACGTGACTTTTGGGAAGTGTTCACACAGAAAAATCGTCCGCTTCAATGTATGTTTTGTTTCATTTCTCAGCTTATACTCTACGGATTCTGATGAGATAAAGTGCACGGAACGCGCATTTGAGAAAGCCTTTCACGGTTGTAACTCACTCTGCCCACAATTCAATAGTTTCTTCAAACATTCAAGCGATTTCAGTTTTTTTCGGTGCAAAACGAAAGTAGGAAGCGTTCATACATGTGCACCGAAAAGACTTTCGCTTGAATGTTTGAAGAAACCACGGGATTCGGAGCAGAGTGAGTTACAAACGGGAATGGTCCTTTCAAATGCGCGTACGGTGCACTTTATCACGTCAAATTCCGTAGCGTATAAGCTGAGAAATTAAACAAAACATACCTTGAAGCGGGCGATTTTTTGTCGATGTGAACGTTTCCCAAAAGTCACGTGGGTTATCCACCGTGTGTTGTTGATCTAAAAAATGTTGGACTATCGAAGAATTAGACTTTCTTTGGCGGTGGATTATGACCTTGTCCAGATTCACAGTCTGATCAAGATCCATGCAAATCAGTATAACAGTTTCTTCATTATTTGTGGCGTGTTCAAGGGGACATCGGAAATCCATATCAGACTGCATAAAGGTTCAAGATCAAAGTGTTTGTCTCGCTCATGTCAAAGTCTAGATCTGTTACAATGTGACGTTTAATTCTAATAGAAATGGTTTGGGAAAAACATTGAGGCAAAAGAAGAAACTGCTGATAACCAGCAGTTTTTCCTTTTGCCTCAATATTCTGTATGCTATTTTTTTACTCAGGTCCGATGGTTTCAATCTTTACTGTATAGTCTGCAACAGCTTTCAAACTGGAACAGTTGGAAATTTTGCCGTTTGGGAAAGGGTTAACCCTTTCCCAAACAAGACCTGGTTTTGACGTCCCTTTTAGAAATAGGCCTAGCTTGGGAAAACATTGAAGCAAAAGAAGAAACTGCTGATAACCAGCAGTTTCTCCTTTTGCCTCAATATTTTCTGTGCCTTCTTATACACAAATTCTATCTTTATCAACACCCGTTTTGTCGTTTTGATCAGCTTTGGAATTGGACCAGCCTAAAATTTTGCCGTTAGGGAAAGGGTTAAATAAAATGTAATACCACTGACGTTGATTCAATTTTCGTGGAACTCTAATCTAGTACGTTAATTCATTTCCCAAACGATACAAATTAGGGTGATCCAATTTGAAAGCCCCTGTAGACGAATTGACGATAAGAAAAGTTAGAATTTGGGAATCATAGGCTTATAGAAAAGAACATATTCAGACAAAAGGAGAAAATGTTGATTAGCTTATCAGCTTATTCTTCTTTTGACTCGATGTTTTTCCAAGCCTATTCGATCAGGGGCGTCAAAATTAGGTCTTGCTTGGGAAACTCGAAAGAGTTAAGTTTTGAACAGACATCAGAGGCACTTCATTGTTGCCTATCGTCGACGCCCTGCAAATAACTACAGGGAAGCAAGTGACACAGTAATAACAAATTGCTGAAAATCGCATATAATTCTATTTATTCGTGACCGATCTGAATTCAGTTTGAAGGTCAGGGATTCGATCCACGTGATTTTTTTCAACATCCACTTATAAAAAAGGTAACATCACATCCAACAAATCCCTAAGTGTGTGTCTTCGTTTTCTCTGCTTCAAACATTTTTCAATCAGTCTCGTATTAACAGATTTTTTTAGGATTTTCTGCTGCGGTTGTGTCTAGTCCTATCTATAAGCCCTGGCATATTTTATCTTTGAAGTGATGCCAGTTGTGTCATGTGATTCCTGTCGTGATACATGTAACTCCAGGACCAGCAAATCTAGATTAGTCGCTAAACAAAATTTTGTAAAACTGACGTCAGCTGGATCGATCCATTTTGGTCGAACTGTAAAGCAGTATCACCCGGCATAAAAATGTTGTGGCATCAGAGGCATTCCATTGTATAGTTGCCGGTTAGATTTTTGCAGGTAAAAAAAAATGTTTCAAGATTTCAAGATTTTAATAAGATCATGACCTCTAACCGAGGTATAGATCAATAAACCAATAACTAACAAAACAATATGACAAACATTTTAGAGAAAGCCTCAAAGAAGACACAAAAAAGACAATCTGAGTAGCATGGAAAATACTAGATCTATGAAGTAAATGAAATATGTTAACCAGACCTACTGGTATCCTCTATCTATCAAGGCCCATCAGCAGTAAATGTAGTCATAGGGCACATGAAAAATTTAGGAAAATATATTTACTGGTAAACATCATTTAGTTTTAAGCTTGAATTTTTGTGTTTGTATCAAACAATACAGGCTCAGATGGGAAGCCACGCTGAGTTGCATCCCATCCAAACCAGCATTGTTCTCCAATGCCCATTAACGAAATACTAGACCAGGATAGAAAATTAGTTTAATGGTTTAATAAAGAACACCCATCTCTCCTCTAAAAAAAGCAAAAAACAGTCAAGCATCTAGGCCGACACCAGCCAACATTAACTTCATCAACTAGTGTCCATCTAGTGCTACAGTGCGAACAAAGAGGAGAGATAAGTGGTCAACCATTCTAATGACACCAGGAGCTCTGTTCTGGTTCACTGTTCAATAATATAATAAATGACATGATATCAACCCTTTCCCCAGCAGCAAAATTTAGGATTGTTCAATTTCAGAGATGTTGCTGACGACAAAATGAATGTTGAAAGAGTGAAATTTGTGTACAATAAAGCACTGAAAACACTGTGGCAAAAGAAGAAAATGCATATCATCAGCATTATCTTCCCCTGCCTCAATGTTTTCACAAGCATATTCAATTAGGGTATAAAACCAGGTTTTTGAGGAAGGGCTAAACATTGCTGTGTATCACCTTAAATGTTGCAAGAATCTCCTTGCAAAACTCACTGAGCTTAAATAGAGCAGGTTTATCCTTGTTATTCATGACCTCATCAAAGATAATAGCATTTGGTTGACGTGGCAGGCTCCTTGGTAAAAACATTCTTCTCTGCTCCTCAAAATAAGAGCATTCAAACAAGTAATGGTATTCATCGCCAAGTTTGTTCAATCTGCATAGATCACATATCCTATCATCCCTCTCAATGCCCCAAAATCTACCAAGTTCAACTGGAAACTTGTGATTCAAACATCTAAAATGGCAAAAAGCCATAGCTAAATCATTAGGTAGCAAATGAAAATATTGTTCAAAAACTAATTCTGTCTTAAACAATCTGTAATTTAAGCACTTAGGTGAGGTAAATATTGATTCTTTCCAACTCAATATATAATTTTCAATAAGTTTTGACTTTATCAAATGACTTAAATTATGTGGCACTTGAACAGTGTTATGTGAATTCCAAAGATCATGTGAATTCCAAAGATCATCATAACTCAGTCTTCGCGAAAGCGCCGGACCGCCGGTCATTGACCGGCAAATTCAAGGGGGTCCGGCAAAATTTTGAGTAGACCGGTCCAAATGTCCGACGTATTTAATTCTGAAGAATCTTATGATAAAAGTCTAAATACCTTTTTCTAGTCCAATTAATTTCATATCACTTATTAAAGATCGCTATCCTGAAGTAAACTGTAACTGATTGAAGCCAAGAATATGATGGGAGTCCTGTACCAGAAAAATCAATAATTTACACGCATGGGTAACTTTACTTAGCATAAAGTATAACACTTTACTTGAAGGAAGTGGCTAGAGATACGGGCCCGTATCTCTAGCCCCCATAGGCTAGAGATACGGGCCCGTATCCCTAGCAAAACCCTCTTGTTTTTGCTAGAGATACGGGCCCGTATCTCTAGCGAAACCATGGGGTTTTTGCTAGGGATACGGGTCAAACGACTTCCGGTCTAACATAACCTATCATGTCATTTATGGAAAATCGATATTGATCCATTCCCAAACTGCGAAATCTAGACTAATCATTTTGAAACTAGTTCCAGAAGAAAAGTAAAATATCATTTATATGTATTGACTAGAAAATACGGGCGATATTGCAGGGGAAATGTCGAGGGAATGGAGATATTGCTGAAACGAAAGGTTTGAAATGGAAACTTTTTTTATTCCATCAATATCTCATGTTATTTTATCTACGTTTTGACAAAAAGGTGCTTACTATTTGCAACTTAATCAGTGGCAATGGTTTCACGAGTGTGTCATGTGTATTAACCCTTTTGTTGTGCCTAAGCCTGTTCGTGTTTATTAGGGAAAGATTGTATCAAGTTAACTGTTATCAAGTTAACTGTGGCGTAATTTCGGACAAACAAATAGTATTTAGTTGGTGTTGTTATAAAATCTCGTAACTGCGGCTTGATGCAAGCCGTAGTCACGAGATTATGAAACAACTCCAACAGTTTATCAAAACATAATAATGAACCTAGTCTATTTTTTTTCACAATATTCATTGCCATTGACAATAAACTGTCTTGTAAAAATCTAGCCGAGGTTGGAGCGCACACACTTTGGACCATCAGATAAATATTCGTAGAGGAGCATGATTTTTACTCTTTTTTTCCGTTTGTAAGTGGCGAACAGGGGGCCGGAAGGGGGGGCTGAACATTACCTCCAAATTTGGGCAAAAAAGCCGAATTTTCATGTCTGTATTTTATAATGAAGAAAATTGGGAAAATCTTATAAATTCTTTCCAATATTCAGACACTGGGTCTGTTTAATTTAGAATATATTTATATTTTGTCTGTAGAAAAGAACGCATTGAATCAATAGGTCATTGCATTGTTGAATTACAACAATAATATCATCTAAAAATAACATCACTTTGAGTTTAATGTAAAAAAAGGTGTAATTGTGTCTACACTTACAACTGTTTTACAAGTTCGTAACCCTCGCCTTCGATATTTTGAAAATAAGTCCAGTATTATAGACATGATCTATCATACAGTGGATAACCCACGTAACTTTTGGGAAACGTTCACACCGAAAATCGTCTGCTTCACGTATGTTCTGTGTGTAATATAACATAAATAATATTGACGCAAAAGGATACCTTGTTGAATACCAGCATTTTCTTCCTTTGTATTAAAATTTTGTAGCCTTTTCTTTGGGACGACTATGCCTTTACCGGGTCTCGCAAACCAGAACAAAAAACATTTATACCCGTCGGTTTCGGGAAATAAAACGGTTGTTTATAAAGAGAGGATTTCTGCGTAATATAGCAAAGTAAATATTGAGGCAAAGTAAGAAAATTCTGATTATCAAATTCTGATTGTTTCAAAGCTTTTTCCAAGTAAGAAAGATGTCAAAACTAGGTCTAGTTTGTGAAAGGGTTAAAGCAGTCTCCATTTCTGGCCAAAATTAAATAGTCGTTGAACCCTTTGCAAAATTATGGTTTTGACATTCTTACACGAAAAATTTTGAGAAGATATTGAGGGAAAACAAGAAATTGGTTGATGATGTACCCTTTAATTTTTTTCTAAATATTTTTTTGCGCAATAATTTGCCAAAGTTCCATTATTACTTAGTTTGGTTTCTTCTGGGAACTATGTAGGCTATTCGCCTTTAAAGTTTCTTGTCAAACAAATTTCAAGAATAATATATAATCAAACAAAAGTGCTATACACACAGCGTACGCGTGAAAACTGATGGACCTGCAAATAGTAAGCACTTTGTTGTCATAAGGTGTTTGAAAAATATAAGATATCAATACCCCAAAGGTTGTCAAACTGACGCTTTTTGACGCCCAATGACATAAAAGGTTTGGAAAACAATGTGAAGATTGAAGACACTGCTTGTGACAAGCAATTTCTTAATTTCTCACGGCGTTTTCTGTCCAGATGGATAGAATTGTACTCGTCTAAAATTTTGCCGTCTAGTAATGAGTTAAAACGTAAATGAATAGGCCTAGTTATCATACCTATGCACATATTTGACAACGAATATTATAATGCATATCACGAAAAAAAAGTTACAATGCAAAATAATTATGTTTTCTCCTATTTTCATTCAATAATAGTCTTCATAAATGTGACTTCTCAAAAGTGTCCCTCTGTGGGTAACCCTTTTTCACACATTTTATAAAAGGTGCGACTCGACGTTCCGGCAATATACCGATGATTTAAAACTGAAACAAAGGTTTCTATTTTAACCATATATCAAACAAGAAAAAACAATTTCAGCAATTTCTCCATTCCCTCGGCATTTCCCCTGCAATATCGCCCGTATTGTCTAGTCGAGACATAAATAATACTTTATTTGTCTCCTGGAACTTTTCGAAATGAACAGTCTGAATTTCGCAGTTTGGGAATGGATCAATATCGATTTTCCATAAATGACACGATAGGTTATGTCAGACCGGAAGTCGTTTGACCCGTATCCCTAGCAAAAACCCCATGGTTTCGCTAGAGATACGGGCCCGTATCTCTAGCAAAAACAAGGGGGGTTTGCTAGGGATACGGGCCCGTACCTCTAGCCCCCATAGGCTAGAGATACGGACCCGTATCTCTAGCCACTTCCTTACTTGAAATGTAGCCAACTTTTATCCCTTTTCCCACAGAAATTACACAGACAAAAAAGACAATTTAGTTTTAGTTATTATTCTCCTTTCCTCCAAATATTTGAATTAGAAGGTTTCCTTCTAATTAAACACACTTGTGCATACCATTTAACCCTTTTCAATATGCTTTTTTCAGATCCAAATCAAATTTCCAAATTCAAAGCAGATGCATATTAGAAGATCAATGCTCCAAAATATAGAAATATTTATGTAATAAAGCATAACAGATTAACAACAAATGAGAAAAAAGGAGAAATTTAGGTTTTAAGCATTTCCTGTTTCTCTTCTATGCTTTATTTATTTATTAGACTGTTATTTCGGGTTCATTTTCCATTTTACTTCATATGTCCGGTCCAGCCAAAATTTTTTCGGTCCGGCCAAAATTTCAAACTGCCTGTCCGGATGTCAGGCACTTTTTTCTCAATTTCGCGAAGACTGTTATCATAACCACATGTTGTGAGACAATCTTCAATGCTCAAAATCCACTTAGAATGAAAAAGATTTTTCCTGTGCATTGCTATTAAAATACTATAAAGTCTAAAAGCAATTTTGTCATGTTTTCCATTTACTATACGTTGCCAAAAAGCCGACCATTCTAGATTTACATAATATATCAATGGGGTACCTCCCAAGTTCCCCGTATAACATAACATTAGGTGTAGATTTTTTGACGCTCAAGATGATTTTGTAAAACTGTAAACACAATCTTTCAAGTAGCTCTGTATTTTCAAAGCCAGTGACTTCTGAACCATATAGCAAAATAGGTACCACCATACTGTCAAAAAGTTGCATTTGTAAATCAACTGGAAGTTGCAGCTTACGTGACTTTCTAAGTACAGAAAACATAGCTTTCCTAGCCTGATCTGCGAGTCTTTGATTATTTTTTATGAAACGACCATTAGATGAAAAAAGAGTACCTAGGTATACAAAACCATCCTCTATATCTAACTCTTGTCCATTATAAGTAAACATCATATTATGCTCAAATTTCCTATTACAAAATATTGTTACTTTAGTTTTAGCTGGGTTAACTTCCAAATCCCAAGATTTACAGTAAAGATACATTCCATTCAGTGCTGCCTGCAGTTCTACTTTTGATTCAGCAAAAATGACCGTATCGTCAGCATAGAGTAAAATGTAAAGCTTAAAATACACTTCAATTTCATCATTACTAAGCAATATTTTAGACAATTCAGAAACATCTTTCAAGCCATTATATGCATGAGATATGAACTCTGATAAATCATTAAGAAACAAAGAAAACAGTATCGGTGATAAGTTCTCACCCTGCCGAACTCCGACATTACTCGTAAAGAACTCTGACTTAGCATGCCCTAACCTGACACATGATTTTGCATTAGCATATAGACTGTGAATAACCTTAAACATTTTACCATCAACATGATGCATTAATAATTTCTGCCATAGAAGGCTTCTGTTTACAGAGTCAAATGCTTTCTTATAATCAATAAAAGCGCAATATAATTTTTTGCCTCTGAGAAGATAAAGATCAATTATACATTTCAAATTGAAGATATGATCTGTGGTTCCATACTTTTTACGGAATCCTGCTTGTTCTTCGCATAGCAGATTCATGTTTTCTAGATAATTATTCAATCTATTATTCAAAACAGATGTAAAAAGTTTTCCAAAGCAACTTAATATGGTGATGCCTCTATAATTGTCAGGGTTAGCTTTATCTCCCTTATTTTTATAAATTGGTGAAATCATACCTTGTGACCATTCATCAGGGATAATACCAGTATTGAAAACAAGATTGAAAAACGCTGTAAAGACTTTAAGCATCTTAGTTTTTGAAGATTTAAGGAACTCATTAAGAATAAGATCAGATGAACAGGCCTTATTTAGCTTCAACTGCTTTAAACACTTCATCACTTCCTCCTCAGAAATAGCCGAGTTTAACTCAAAGTTATGCTCGGATACCTCCGAAGGGTCAATTTGATAGGGTGGGTCTGCATCAGCAGTATGTATCAAGTTTAACTTCTTAAAATGCTCTGCAAAAGTTTCAAGAGAAACCTTTTGCATAACTTTTGATCTTGAGCTATCAGCTTTGTTCAGTAAACTCCAGTAAGATTTTGGATCAGAATGTTTTAAAGAGCGTAGTTTATTGATAAAATCCTTTTTATACAAGTTATATTGTTTATTTATACATTTCTTATATGCTTTGCTGGCATTCTTCAAAGAATAATAATTTTCGACATTGTTAACCCTATGCCTCAAATTCTTAGCCCTTTTGTATTGACGTCTTAGCCTATGGCATTCATTATTGAACCAAGGACGCTGAACAGGTTTAGATCTTGAAGAATAGTTACCCGTAGATGTTTTAAACTTTATGTCTTTTAAAAAACCAACTTCATTAGCCGCATCAATCAAAATGGAAGAACATTCTGCGTTTAGATCATTTATGTCAGATGCTGTGACCAAATTACTATCAAGCGTCTCAATTTTGTTTGCAAGTGATGCTATTTTCTCTATATTTAAATGCTCAACATATGTTTGAGATTCAGCACTATTCCATTTTGCAATGGTTACATTTTCAGCAACAATGTCTTGATTCTCGTGCAATGCAATTTCATTACATAAAAGTGAAAAATGTATCCCGCTGTGAGCATCACTGATCATAGGATCGAAGGGTAAAACTTCAAATTCTGAAACAAATGTGAAGGTGTCACTCCTCAACGAAACGGCCCTATTAAATATATAGTAAAATGGGTCGATTTGGCAGCTTCTAGCTTCACTCAGAAGTCTTTGCGGCACATTTTACTTAGTCTGCTTAATAGACATTTCATTTGTCTTTAATTAAATACCAAGAAAGTGGTATCAATAGCACCATCAGCTAAAATCACGCACCCGTGAACACAGCCACCCTTGCAATTTGCCATCTCTTTTGGAATCTACATGTGACACACCCCCATGAAAGGTCACGACCGCGCAAGAAACTAGTTCCCGACAAATTCATTAAAACACATCCTAGCAGTACACTGATGGTCTGCCAGTATGCAGAACCACATTTCATGCATCTGTCTATTCTATAGACACAGAATCAATGCAACAAAAGGAGCGAATCAGTTTTTGACGGAACTATGTTTGTATACTACGACCCGGAAGCATTTCCCGTTGTGGAGTGTCTCCTGAACAAAGATGTCAACCCCCTCTAGAAGTATTTCTTACGAAATGAAAGTTATTACAACCGGTGTCGAGGTCAGATTCCCGAACGCAGACGACTCGGCGTTTGACGTTTGAAAACAAACTGATTTGCATTCGAAGATCTACAGATTCGCAACAATGAGTGAAAAGAAACGGATTTGCATTGTTGGATCAGGAAACTGGTAAGTCAATCCATCCCCGAAACAGCATTATTTTTTGAAAGTAGGTCACATTTTTTGCCTTCTTCGCACCATGACCTTTTCGTACCCGGATTCCATTTATCTTCGGATTATTGATGTTATCTGTTCAGATTCTAGGTAGTAATATTAGATAGGAACACATCTAGTATACCGGTCCCTATTTTCTAGGAAGTATTTTTGGGGGCTGCCGCCCCCACACCCCCGCTTTATTTTATTTTGAAATTATTTATGGGGGCTGCTGCCCCCACACCCCCGCTTATTTCTTCTATATTGATGAAAAATGACTCCATTTTGTCACTTTACTGGCGACCATTTAGTTTGGGGACCGGCTAACTAGAAACTACCCATTAGATATTGTTGTATATCACAATTGTGTCAATAACAATAAGATACTCATTGACATGCACTAGATCTTATGAAATACGAAAAGATGATGGTTTATTGACCAAACGCCGGCTGTCACTGTCAAGTTGTTGTGTCAATCAAAAACATTGATATCCTCGCCTACGTGGTTCCGACGCACCTTAGAAAGCAGGGTTGGCAATCGACCGGTCACCCGGTTTTAACCGGGCGGTTTTAACCGGTTAAAACCGCCCCGGTCAATACTCCAAGTGGTCAATTGGTGGTCGATTGAGAAAATCTAATGGTCAATTGGTGGTCAATTGAACATTTTTAATGGTCAATTGAACATTTTTAATGGTCAATTGAAAAAATTCTGATGGTCAATTAAAAAAAACTTTAATGGTAATTTATTCTTTTTGTTTTCGGATTTATTATTTATATTCTTGAAATTGAAAAATTGACAGTTATAACCTGTCAAGGGTACTCATCAGGTGGCTTTTGACCAGATAGGGTCCTTTGGCTTTATTTTAACACAACAGTTACTCTTGTTTTGACACTTAGATTAAATGTCCAGTAATGTCCAGTTAACTGACCAATAACAGATAGCAGAATGATCACACTTTCACACATCTGAATAAACAAAGGTGTCAGTTTCACAACCCATATATTTCAGCCCCTCTCATTGGTCAACCTTACAAGCTGGACACACCTTCCATAGGTTTGAGTGACAGGTCCAGTATTTTGACCGTTTTGATTGGCCATTCTTAATTGTTTGTCAAAAGGCAATTACTGTTATTAAGATTAGGTCATCCTCTTTGATGTGTTGGCTAACAATATCCATAATTTGAACCAGCAGTACTCTTTGAAGTAGTGTGTCATTTTTGTACAGTCAAATTTTGATCGAGTCAATGTTTGTTTGTTTGATTGCTTTTCATGATTTTGATGGGCACTTTTAAACCCTTTCTTATTACACTTCTCTTTTCTTCTCTTTTTTCTCTTCTTCTTTACAGGGCAATGTATATACAGCATGCCCACTGGGTTTTCATTTTGGGGGTACATGTACCCTCTAACTTTTAAATTGGGGGTACAAAGAAAAATCTGGGGGTACAGTGAACCCTTTACTTTCAAAGTTAAGGGTACACCACAAATAAATTTTATTAAATCTTAAATACTACTAATTTGTGCAGAATTGATTTAAGTGCCTAAAGATTTACAACTGTTTTGCGCCAAAAAGCATCCTAACTGAGTTCAATAATGTGATAACTATTCAAAGAGTACTCCAAGAAGTAAATGCACCTGCTACATAACTTGCTATTAACAACTACTCTGGTTGCAATTGTTACCCCCTCCAATTCTTGTAAGTTATTATAAAATTGAAGAAATCAGTTTCTTTGCATTTAAAACCAAGTAGCTTTCAGAACCTTCAAGAGCTGAAACCAGTTAAAAAATTAAATATCATATAAATAACAGGAGCTACTGAAGAATCTTTAGAATTCTTTTGATAACACTCAGACATAATTAATTAGAGTTGAATGGCTGTCAAAGTTTACAACCCCAGAATTACCTGTTGATAAGCCACATAGTTTATTCAATGGATAAAATAAATGACTGTGACCACTTAATTATAGGATTCACTACTGATAATCAGGCATGCAAACCAGATACTCTTTCATTCCAAACATTCAAGTGTAATGGTCTTAATCTTTTTACGTTCATCCATTATTCTATACGTGCTTGCACGTCTGGCCTATAAATCTGTACGTGAGTTAATTTATTTCTACGTGAATTACGTACTGTAGTACGTGAATGGGCATGCTGATATATTGAACTAGAACAACCTGAACTGAAAATTGATGAGAATAATTGAAAAGTTTACTGATTCATGAAACGGACCTCTTTGAAATAGCCATTTACATTTTGGTTTTGCAGCTTTGTTTTTTTAGAGTATTGAACAACAGAAAGTCAGAATCTCAACATCTAATTTGCAGTGATATTCTTATATTATGTAGGGTTATCATATATGAGTATTTTCCAACCAACCATTTCAATTGACCAATCGACCACCAATCGACCAGTATTGACCGGTATTGTCCAGTATTGACCGGTTAAAACCAGTATTGACCGCCGGCCCGGTCAATACTCATATTGACCGGTCGATTGCCAACCCTGTTAGAAAGAATCGACGATTACGCGAACAAAATGAAATAACAAACATTTATCTACCTCTGCAACATATTAAAAGCTCATTCATTCATCCACCATTTAGAAACTTCTGATATCGCTAGAACTTATTTTTCAACATGATAGCCTGACGTCCCGTAGTTTCGATAGCCTTATCTAAAACCATGTGCTTGCATATTTATAAACTGATTTTATAAAATTCTTACCATCACAATAGATTCAAGAACCAAAGTTCAAGACATTAAAAATGGAAAACAACATTTGTAAACAGACTAACCAAATAGATTGGCCAGAATATTCAAAGCATGTCATTACGCGGCGTCAAAGTGAGGCTCTCGTCATTCCGATAGGGCTTTGTTTTTGTTCCTATTTAAAGCACTAGGATGACCTAATAACAATCGCAATTTTTTGGATGGGGACTCGCTCAACCATGGAGAAAATCAAGCATCTTGAAAACTTTTCTAGGATGGAAAGAGGCTTGGATAAGGTTGAATGATTTTTACCCTGACCTTGATTTTCTAGTTTCTGTTTTGTTTTGCAAAAAATATAGTTTGTTCGTGTAAAAATCAGTTGTCTCCAAATTTCTTTGACCAAAGACTTTGTTCGCAGCAACATCATTCAGATGCACAAGGAATGGTACTCAAATTGTAAGCACTTCTGAAAATCACAAGGCTATCGAAACCATTATGACCTATCGAAAGCATGAGAGGAAAGGATATACAAAAAGAATTCGGGTATGGGTTTCCAATATGGCGGCAATGAGAGTACAGAGAAACGACGCATTTCATTGGTTTCTATTTTTACTCTGACAAAAACGGAAGTACAGTTCCAGTGATTTTGTTACAAATTTATGCGTAAGAGTCCTGGGACTCACTGGTTCCCAAAACAATGAGTCCGAAATTGAAACATAGAAGTCTCTGTATAACAACGTCAATTACACATTAAAAATGTTAGCGTTCTGGGACTCACTAAATAATTTATAAATGAGTCCTGAGAAAAAAATATGAGTCAGGGACTCGGGACTCGCAGGTAACAAAATCCCTGCAGTTCCCTTTTACTCTGAGAAACATGTACGCCAAAAATTAGTAAACTGGAGCTGGAAAAAATTAACTATGAACTAAGATGTGCTTGTAAGAATGCAGGGATAGACTGGTGGTCCAGAGTGGTTAGCCTCTGGATTGATTGGTTTCAGGGACTCCGCACTGTCTGAATGTGGTCCTGATTTTGGCTCCAGTGAATCTGCAAAGATGGTATGCAGTTGTCATTTGTGTGGGAGTATAACTCCTGCACTTACTTTTAGGTTTCTAGAAGAAACAGATCAAAAAAAATATCGAATAAAACATCATTTCAAAACACCGTTAATGTTAAAAACTATTTAGTTAACCACACAATATGGAGATAACGAGTACATCATCCAAAACAGTGAATTTTTCATAAGGAAATCACGTCGCATGTCATATGACTGTCACGTGACTTTCTAAAAATAGCGAAATATCCGGTTTGGGCTGGTCTGCTTTTCATGTGCAAAACTCCGAAAATAGCATTGTTTAAAATATCGGAATTTTTGGTGATAAGAAAAAATGGAATATTTTAGTGTTTCCAATAAAATCTGACTAAAATAATATTTGGTAATCAGCGATTTTTCACATTTTGGTCTTCTTGCATGCTTCGTGTCTTCAGTAGACAGAAATATGCGAGTATGACGTCACACGGTGTTGTTAAATTGAAAGCGAGGTGAAAACAAAAATGGCGTCGTAATAGTGATGCGTCGAAATAAAGTACTCGAGGATAACCTAATTGATGATCAGAAAAAATGCCACACACCCATTGTTTGTCTTTTCTTGGTTGCTGCGTTAAGTCATATTGTATTGATCAATTGACTATCAAAACAATCAACATGCCAATGGACGTTCAGGAAAATGCCACAAACCCAAGTTTGACTCAGATTCTATGTTGTGTGGAGCGATCTATCGATTTGCGTTTGGTCGATTGCAAAGTTTAGTTATCATTGATGCGGTTTTGCCATAAAGAAGAAATCTTTATAAACTGGCACCTGCAGGACTGGTAGATTTGGACATACTAGTAGGAAGCTGAAAAATGTCAGTCCGACTTAAAAAATTGTTAGACCATTAGATATCCTCATTTTCTTATTTTTCTATAATGTATTTTTCAGTGCTATTTCTACTAAAGACATCAAAATCAGGTCTTGTTACGGAAAGAGTCAAAGAGGGTTTTTTTTTACTAAAGCAGAAATATGAAATAAAAGGAGGGAAGACATATAGTGGTCCGCTTCGGTACGATGTCTTTTACGGCACCGCGGTATTCAAAACAGTGTTCATTTGCGGACGAAGTATCACCTTCCAACTGCGTGTATTAGCAAAACTGAGAGCAAAATCATTTACTCTATTCTTCGGTGATTACTTTTATTATAATTTCGGCTGCATTTGATTTACTTTAGAAAGAGAAATCATGGAATATTTTCATGTCCCTATTCATTATTGATTTTTCGGACGCCATTAAGTACCGTGGTACCTAAGAGGACCATCCTAATAATGATAACATTTTGATTTTGTATGCAGAAACATTTTTTGTTTGTTACTGAAATCCAAAATTAGTTACTTGGTTTATTAGACAGAAGTGAAAGTAATGTTTGAAACAAAATACCTTTTTTAATGGTCAGAGAATTATGTTAGCAGAAAACTAACTTCTTGGTATGCCCACGTAACCCTTTCCCAAACAAAACCTAGTTTTGATATCCCTAATAGAAAAGACTTGTCGAGAAAACATTTAGACAAAAGAAGAAACTGCTGGTTATTAGCAGTTTCTCCTTTTGTCTCAATATTTTCTCAGCTGTATTGTGGACAAATCATATTTCCATTGGCACCCATTTTGTCTTCTGTAGCGACTCTCAAATAAGAAAAGTCCATTTTTTGTTGTTTGGGAATGGGAAAGGAGTAATTAACTTATATGATTTTTTGAAATATAATTCAAAACTAGAAAATGAATTGTAACAAAAAGGGGTACTGCAATTATTCTAAAAACGTCCATATTCTAGTAAACGCCCATCCCCCAAATATCGGCTGAAAATCTGCTTGTTTCCAGCACAATTTTAGCGAAAAGGGGTGATTCTAATAAACGCCCATCCCCTGATTCCAGATTAAAATAATGTAAGTCATAACCAAACAACACTTCTAAAAACAATGAAAAAGAGGATGTTCAACCCTAAATCTGTTGGCAATGAAGGAATTTCCTTGAAAAATCGTATTTTGCAGTCCTTATAACAAAACTTTGCCAAATTTGACATGCTCAACTTTAAGTCTATGAATTGACACTTGAGTATAAAATTTTGACAGACGAAATAAGAATACCTCTAATAAACGCCCACCACCTACTTTTCTTTCGACCATGTTTATAATAAACGCCCGGGCGTTTATTAGAATAATTACGGTATACTATTTCCTTTTTTCCCATTATGTCTTCCAAAGCCTTTATTTTGGTGGATGTCCAAAAAATGTCATTGACATTGTATGGGAATGGGTAACTTTATGTTTGTACTATTGTTTCCATTATAATTAAGAAAAGTTTTTAAATCTGGATAAAAAATACCCGAAACAATCCTTTCCAAAACTGTAGAAACAAGAGATGTTTGTAAAACATATATGCCCCCTCAAGGGCCTACATTTGATGTAGTTCAAAGTCGAAGGTCAAGTTAACAAGGTCCAAGGTCATGGTCAAATATGAAAGGTCTTGGTAGGAGGTGTCTATGTGTGAAATATTAAAGCTGTATATGTAAAAGTAAAATGAAACATAGGCCAGGTTAAAGTTTTTAAAAGTAGGCCAAATGCCAAGGTCAAGGTCAAATGTGAAAGGTCTTGGTTGGAGGTGTCCATATGTGAAATATCAAGGCTGTAGGTGTAAAAGGACATGATATATATGCCTGGTTTCAGTCTTTTTAAAAGTAGGTCAAACTCCAAGGTCAAGGTTGCAATATTCAAGGTCATGGTCAAATGTGAAAGGTCTTGGTAGGAGGTGTCTATGTGTGAAATATCAAGGCTGTAGGTGTAATAGGACATGAGATAAAGGCTAGGTTAGATATTTCTAAAAGTAGGTCAAACTCCAAGGTCAAGGTCCAAGGTCATGGTCAAAGTGAAATATCTTGGTTGGAAGTGACCATGTGTGAAATATCAAGGCTGTATATGTAAAATGACATGAAATATAGGCCAGGTTAATGTATTATAAAAGTAGGTCAAACACCAAGGTCAAGGTCACAAGGTCCAAGGTCATGGTCAAATGTGAAAGGTCTTGGTCGTAGGTGTCCATGTGTCAAATATCAAGGCTGTATGTGTAAAAGGACATGAAATATCGGCTAGGTTAAAGTTCTTTTTAAAGTAGGTCAAAGTTCAAGGTCAAGGTCACAAGGTCCAAGGTCATGGTCAAATGTGAAAGGTCTTGGTAAGATGTGTCCATGTGTGAAATACCAAGGCTGTATGTGTAATAGCACATAAGATATAGGCCCAGTTTATTTTTTTTAAAAGTAGGTCAAACTCCAAGGTCAAGGCCACATGGTCCAAGGTCATAGTCGTATGTGATAGGTCTAAGTCGGAGGTTTCCATGTGTCAAATATCAAGGCTGTATGTGTAAATGGACATGATATATCGGCTAGGTTAAAGTTTTTTTAAAAGTAGGTCAAACTCCAAGGTCAAGGTCACAAAGTCCAAGGTCATGGTCAATTGTGAAAGGTCTTGGTAAGATGTGTCCATGTGTGAAATATCAAGGCTGTATTTGTCAAAGTTCATGAGATATATGCCGGGCTTAATTTTTTTTAAAGTAGGTCAAACTCCAAGGTCAAGGTCACAAGGTCCAAGGTCATGGTTAAATGTGAACGATGTTGATAGGAGGTATCTATGTGTGAGATATCAAGGCTGTAAGTGTAAAAGGACACGAGATATAGGCAAGGTTAAGAATTAAGTGTAAAAATCAACAAAGGGCAATAACTCCAAGAATTTGATTGGCAGAGTTACGGTTCTTGTGCACTGCACCTCTCCATAATGAAATCTATTCACCTGTAAAGTTTCATGATTCTACCTTACATATTTTTTGAGTTGTGCTCCGGACAAGAATCAAATTATAAAATCAACAAAGGGCAATAACTCACAAAAGTTGATCGGCAGAGTTACGGTTCTTGTGCACTGCACCTCTCCATAATAAGATCTATCCACCTGTAAAGTTTCTTGATTCTACCTTACATACTTTTTGAGTTATGCACCGGACAATAATCAAGTTTGAAAATCAACAAAGGGCAATAACCCAAAAAATATGATCAGCAGAGTTACGGTTCTTGTGCACTGCACCTCTCCATAATGAGATCTATCCACCTGTAAAGTTTCATGGTTCTACCTAACATAGTTTTTGAGTTATGCTCCGGACAAGAATCAAGTTATAAAATCAACAAAGGGCAATAACTCAAAAAATTTGATCAGCAGAGTTACGGTTCTTGTGCACTGCACCTCTCCATAATGAGATCTATCCACCTGTAAAGTTTCATGATTGTACCTTACATACTTTTTGAGTTATGCTCCGGACAAGAATCAAGTTATAAAATCAACAAAGGGCAATAACTCAAAAAATTTGATCGGCAGAGTTACGGTTCTTGTGCACTGCACCTCTCCATAATGAGATCTATCCACCTATGAAGTTTCATGACTCTACCTTTAATACTTTTTGAGTTATGCTCCGGACAAGGTTTGGTCTACGGACAGACCGACCGACCGACCGACCGACCGACCGACCTTCCGACCGACCGACCGACCGACCGACCGACCGACCGACCGACCGACCGACCGACCGACACTTGCAAAACAATATACCCCCATTTTCTTCGAAAGGGGGCATAATTATGTGGTTCTGAATTGAAGAGACTAGTAGACAATGAAATAATTTTCTTCTTTTCTTTCGATATTTTCCAAATATTTCTTTGATATAAGGACATCAAGATCAGGTGTATTTAAATTCCAGTTTTAGAAAAGGTTAAAAAGAATGCCAGTATTGAATTATCATTGTTTCTCTTTACCCTTTCCCAAACAACAGAATCTAAAGGTTGTCTGATATGCTACCTGTTGCAGATGACAAATGTAACATTTCTAAAAATAGAATTTTGGTAAATTAAAACACAGAAAACATTGAGGCAAAAGAAGAAAATGCTGATGATCAGCATTTTCTTCTTTTGTCTCAATGTTTTCTAAAGTTTTAGACTTTGTTACTAGCTAAGCTGTGTTGAAACTAAGAACTGTTTGGGAAAGGGTTATAGCACTAACCTTTTAACTTTCATAAGGACCTATGTATCATGTTTCAAGTTTGTTTCTCAACAAATACTGCTTTGTAATCTTAATTCTTTTCCAATGAACACAGAGATAAGATTAAGCAAAACAATGAAAGCTTAAGATTAATAGCAATCTCCTCTTTCCCAGATTATATGCAGTTTAAGATTTGTCCAAATTGAAAGATTTCTCAGAGGTCAATACAATTTAATGTACTTGAATAGAAAAAATATTTAAAAAAAAAGTTAGCACAGAAAAGATAGTGGAAAATTTAGGAAATGCTGTTATTTCTTTATCTCCCCTGTATAGAAAATATTCGTATTAAAACTTGTGCGTCTGGAGTCATTTGATGATTTAAGTATTATACCCATCCAGTTTTCTCAAGACTTTTCATACAATTGTATAAAAAAAAAGATACAATTAAGCAATGCTTAACCCATGACCAGATGACAAAATTTAAGACTGGTCTCATTTCTAAGATGTTGCAGATGACAACTTCAAGTTAACAGAATTGTACATTTTTTTTAATCTTGGGTAAAAAACATTGTGAGAAATGGAGAAAAAGGCTTGTCACAAGGCTTGAAGCAATTTCTTCATTTTTAGCTCCACTGGCCTTTCAGGCCAGCGGGCTATTGTCATGGCGGTGTCACCGTGTGTCTGTCATGCGTCTGTCTGTAAACTTTTTCTTTAAAAATCTTCTTCTCAGAAACTACTGGATGGATTTCAAGCAAACTTCACAGGAATGATCCTTGGGTGACCCTCTCTCAGATTCCTTCAAAGAATTTTGATTGAAACAGAATAACCTAAATTATCTGCCCTTGAATGTCAAAAAATAGCTGGTTTTGACTTTGTTTTTACTCTAAAATCTACAAGTATTGGCCAATCAAGACAAAACTTAAATAGAATATATATAAGCATAATATGCTGTCTGGGTGTACTTGATCGGAATCTTTCATCATGGGTTATGGACCCTTGAATTTGACAAAATTGCCATTTTCGACTTTGTTTTCACTCTAACAACCACAAATGTTAACCAATCAAGATGATACTTGGACAGAATATTGTTGAAAGCAAGATCTTGCTTACGTGTAATTTTCAGCATGATCACACTGTTACAATCTGAGTTATGTGCCCTTGAAATTGACAAAATTTCAGTTTTCGACACTTGCAGCTATGAATATTGACTTATATAGACAAAACGTAAACAGAATGATGGTGACTATAAGATCTTGCATGAGTTTAATTTTCGGCTTGATTATAAACTCATATACTGAATTATGTGTCCTTGAATTTGCCAAAATCTGTTTTCAATTCTATTATTGCTCTAACATCCCCTAAAATTTAAATATTAGTCAATCATTTATATTCTTTTTGCTTTGACCACATGATTGCTGCTTCTTACTTTGTTTTTGCTGTAAGAACCATAAGTGTTGAAAAATGTAGTCAAAACTTATATTAAATATTATAAGAAATTCAGGCATGTGGAGCGACTCAAGGCCTTCAGGTCTTTCTAGTCTATAATGTTTTTGAAAGCTGTAATCTTGTAGGGCATCAAAAAATGTCAATGTGTGGGAATGGGCTAAGAAAGGTTTAACCTGTTTGTATTCAATTTGTCTCTTTAATTCAGGGGTTCGGCCATAGCCAAAGTGGTTGGAAACAACATCCTAAAGTTACCGGACAAGTTTGAGACAGAGATCCGAATGTGGGTGTTCGAGGAGATGATCGAGGGTAGAAAATTGTCCGAAATCATCAACCAAGATCATGAAAATGTTAAATATCTCCCAGGACACAAGCTGCCAGAAAATGTGGTATGTATATACAAGTACAAATAGAATTTCGACCTGTGATGCTAAATAGACCTTCTGAGTGATGGTTGTGTATTTATATACTAACCCAAAGAGTCAACGCAACACGAACTTTAAATTACAATATTTTGATTATTGAAAATGTGAATTCGTTGTTTTTGACTTCATTTTGACCGCTGACCATTATGATATCACCAGGAAAAACAAATGGGTCTAAATCGATTCCGTAATGCAAATAACGTTACAAATGTAATGCCGGGGTGTGTTTCAAAAATGAAACCAAGATCAGTATCTCGTATGTCCTCCTGTAGCATTGAACACAGCGCAACCTATCTGTGACATCGAACGTAACTAACGTCGACAAACGTTTATAGGAATATTTTGTCACTCTTGAATTAATGTTTGTCCCATTTCACGCAAGGTCTGTGGTTGGACTGGGCGTTGACGTAAACGCATGTCAAGCAGGTTCCATATTTGCTCAGGAGGGCAGATTATCACTTTTGGGCGTTGCACCACTGGGGACAGACTCGTGTGTGCATTCGTAGTAAAATGGGACCCACATAAGGATGTTGAGGTAGGAACTCACGTTTACGTAACCTGATACGTGTCTGTACACTTATACGGCGACCATGGTTCCCAGCAGTTGCAGCAGCCTTTTTGTTGCTAGCCGAAACCGGTCTCTTAGAATTTGGTTTCTCAACCTGTTGTCCTGTACCTTGGTAGTTACACGACTTCTGAAGGCTCTTGACATGTCATAAACATTACTGCAAACGTCAAAACAGACGTTGGCAAGAAAAATAAATGACCTTGAAAATAAAGTACAAAAATGGATTTTTTAATTCAAATGGAACTTCTAACACATTCAGACATGGTTAATGAGTAAGATTAATTGAACATACTGGTTTGCTGAAACTTCCGCTATAGCCATGCTACCGTAGACCACGCAAAGGCCTATAGTCGGGTAACCACAGTCAGGCAGGAGCAATCAAATCACCTGCACCTTTCGGGACAATGCTAAATTGCGGCATTTTTGTCGATCACCAGACATATTTTTTTTACTTAATCTTATCGGGTTATCTTGCGACTTTCCAAAAATGCACGTGTGCCGGTTTATTACACACACTGTTGCACGTGCAGCGCGGATATAGGGTTTTGAACCACGGACTCTGTGTTCAGTGAAGCATAACAATTCTTACTTTATTTTTATGTGGACAATAAAATCACTATAAAGAATAATGAAATCTGAAGTTTCGTTGTTCTGTCATATCTCATTAAAAAGTTACAACCAAATATCTTGTTGCGTTGGCAGTTTGGGTTAGTATATTTGTCAAGCTATGATTCAATGTTGTGCTTACGGCAAGATTCGCCAGTGGCCATTGTAATAATCGGGACGGAGGTGGTGCAGTGGTAACGCGCTGGACTTGTAACACATGGGTTGCTGGTTCGATCCCCCGCCTCTTGGGTCTTTCTGATGAGACTTTAAACTGAGGTCCTGTGGGACGTAAAACTCACTCCCATTGTAATACTGAAAAATTGTTGAACATGGTATTAACTCTATTTGTAAAGTTAATTGATTGTCAATTCAAATTGATTGTCAATTCAATGGAGAAAATCTTGAGTGACCTTTCAAATTTTCTATTTGTTTATTGTTTATATTACTGATGAATGTGAACCATAGTGCTGTCACAATATTATGAACATGTTTATAATTTTCATCTTTGTAAACTAGGAAAAGGGAGTTCTTTATTTTCTATACAATTTTGCATGTGTTGGTTCAAATCTTGCAGGTGTGAGACACTTGCAAAGTTTGAAGCATTAGAAGCAAAATTACAGTTGTTTGGAGTTCAATATTTTGTTATAAATTTACATAGGTAAAATTTGTAAACATGTGCCTTAATATTTTGACCAGACTTTGCATAACAATGAATGTGTATTTACATTTTACATAGTATTGCACATACTGTCACAAAATTGCTATTAACCCTCTCCCAAATAACAAAATTATAGGGTGGTCCAATTTGAAAGCTGCTGCAGACAACAAAATGCTTGTCTTTGATGACGTAATTTGTGTAGAACAGAGAGCATAAAATATTGAGGAAAAAGGAGAAACTGATGGTTATCAGCAGTTTCTTCTTTTGCCTCAATGGTACCCAGGCTAATTCTTTTATGGACATCAAAACCAGGTCTTGTTTGGGAAAGGGTTAATATGTTATGTTGACATTGACTTTACAAAGGGCTCCTAATAAGTTTAAACCATTCCCAAATGATTCAGATTGATCCATTTTGAGAGATTTTGCAAGATACAAATAATTGTTTTCAGAAATCTGAATGTGTTAAATTCATGCCATTTCAAAGCATAGAGATTTTTACATTCAACTATCATATATCTAACACATGTATCTTTGTTACTGGTTAATGCAATTGCTCTGAAACGTTGTACATTCTTTTGTGATAATAATCTCCTCTTCTTAAGTTCTTAGCAAAGATTAATAATTAACCCTTCAGAGTTCAATTCATTCTAACATTTCCCTGACTCAGATCTTGTAAAAAGGGGATTCTTGTCATATCTTGTGGACTAGTAAGATATTTATTGGACAAAATGCCTCCTAAATATATGAAGAAATCTGACCCCATCCACTGTTGGGAATCATGTGACACAACAGTTTCATAGAATTAATGGTTGCATAAAATTAATGGTCAATAGATATGTTAATACAAGGCCAATTCAAAACCGGCTTGAAGCAAAGTTGTCAGAAGTAATAACTGTATGTAAGGAATTAGATGGACATGGTAGATTTTAAAATTGGCTGATAAAAAGTTATTGATGACCAACAAAAATTTTAGTTGGTCTTACTTTTATATCAGCTGATTTTAAACATCTTTCATTTCTAGCAAATTACCAACCTTTTTCATCGTCTCTGCTTTAAACTTTAAAGTTGATCAAGTATGAAAACAAATTTTGAAGATTTTCTGAAATTGTTGTGTCACATGATCTTGCAGTATCCCCAAATAGTTGATTTATTTCTGCTCTGCAGGTGGCAGTGACGGACGTAGTAGAGGCATGTAAAGATGCAGACATTTATATATTTGTGATCCCTCACCAGTTCTTAAGTAAAATTTGTGATCAGTTGAAGTCCACGGTGAAAAAAGATGCCATTGGTGTTTCATTGATAAAGGTAAGTGTGGTTTAACCCATTACCACACATTGACGCCTTTTGACTCCCCAAATGAAAAAGGCTTTGGAAAACATCGTGGAAAATGAAGAAATTGCTTGTGACAAGCAATTTCTTCATTTACCACAATGTTTTCTAACCCAAAATGGAAAGATTTTAAAAAATTCATCAACTTGAAAGTGTTGTCTGCATCATCTTTGAATTTGGAACAGTCCAAAATTTTGTCGTCTGGTAATGGGTTAACCCTTTCTCAAGTAAGATTTTGGATCACATTCACAAACATTGCTTTGATTTCTAAATCAGAATTATGTTATTTTACACTCTTCAGTTTCCTTTACTTGATCTCTAAAAATGGAAGAATAAAAATTTCATAAATTATGTTATGGTTGTGTGTATGTGCAGGCTGATCTTGATCCATGTTGGTCTCAAATGCTGTAATGAACCACATGCACATTATACATTGTATATAAATTTTATTTTATTTTTCCTGCAGGGTTTTGAACTAAAGGATGGAGGTGGTATTGAGTTGATATCATTGGTAGTAGAATCAACATTAGGTATACTGTGTGCAGTATTAATGGGTGCTAACATAGCTAATGAAGGGCCATTATAGAACAACATGGATCTGGATCAGACTGTGCATATGCACAGGCTGATCTTGATCCATGTTGGTCTCAAATGCTGCAAAGAACCTCAGCTCATTTTACAGTAATATGTTGCTGCTTTTTATCGAAAACCTTGAAAGTGCAACTTAAAACAAGCTCCAGTTAAGAGGTTTTTGATGAAACATGACAATATAATTTTTCTTTTCCTTTTTCCTCAGGGTTTTGAATTAAAAGATGGAGGTGGTATTGAGTTAATATCATTGGTAGTAGAATCAACATTAGGTATACCATGTGCAGTATTAATGGGTGCTAACATTGCTAATGAGGTGGCGACAGAAAACTACTGTGAAGCAACAATAGGTAGGTTCGCTGATTTTTTTTACCCCACCTACGAAGTTAAGGGGGGTATATTGGTTTCATCATGTCTGTGTCGCGGTCATGGCGCAATTGGTAACGCATGGGACTCTCACTCGAGAGGTCCCGGGTTTGATTCCCGGTCGAGGGAGATATCCTCTTAGACAAAATTGTCTCCCACCAATGGTTTGATATCATTTACCTTTGTGGGCGAAAAGCTGGAGGCTTGGTTAGGATGTTGTAATAGTACTGGTATGAGAAACAACAGGAATCCATGGTTAGGTGCTCCAGCCACCGCAATATGACTATTGCAGTTGAAAACAGCGTAAAACCACAGTAAACCAAATTCAAAATGATTTAATACCAGTAACAAAAGGTTCAATGAACATTGAAAGACATTTTGAAAAGCCAATATCGGGGGTGAATATCCTCTCTTATTTGCTGCACTTTATTTATATGAATATGTTTGTAAACGATAACACTGCATGTCATAGTCTAGATATATGTAGAAATATTGACAGGCTTTTATCCAGTGTTACGCATCATCAAACTTTATATTAAATGGCTAATAAATTGTCTCCTTGTTGTACACTCACTCATTTTTATATCATTATACATTTTGTTGTCTGCAGGTGCTGTCAAATTCAAACAGTCTTAATTTTTGCAATTTGGGAAAGAGTTAACCCTTTGGTTACATCCCAGTTGGTCTAATCCCATTTCGTCTAATATATAGAAATATTGGATTAGACGAAAAACTCCCATTTCGTCTAATACTTTTCAGACATTGTTTCATGTGCTAAAATACTTAAATAAAAAGACTTTGTTAAACAATATAGCTCTATAGGCCTAATACTTGCATGAATAAAATATATATTAGACAAACTGAGAAAATATTTTTAGAAGAAAATGGAAATTTCTTGAAATAATTGTTTTAGACGAAATGGGAAATTTGAATTTTAGACCAAATGGGATTAGACCAACTGGGATGTCCCCAACCCTTTTCCTTGCAACAAAATTTTATGGTGATCCAATTTAAAAGGTGTTGAAGATGACAAGATTGATACTGAAAAAGATTAGTTGTGTACAACAATGAACATAGCCTAGAAAGTTTGGAGGCATTTAAGAAGAAAAAGCTGAGCATTAGCATTTTCTTTTTGCATCAATATTTTCCCAAGCGTTTTCTTTAACCCTTTCCCAAACAACAAAATTTTAGGGTGATCCACTTCAAAAACTGTAAAAAATGACAAAATAGATGTTATTAAAGATAAGATTTGTGCAAAATATGGCACAGAAAATATTGAGACAAAAGGAGAAACTGCTGGTTATCAGCAGTTTCTTCTTTTGTTTCAATGTTTTCCCAAGCCTTTTCTATTAGGGACGTCAAAACCAGGTCTTGTTTGGGAAAGGGTTAACCCATTACCACACAGTGACTCTTTTTTACTCCCATTAAACAAAGGGCTTGGGAAAACATTGTGGAAAATGAAGAAATTGCTTGTGACAAGCAATTTCTTCATTTCCCAAAATATTTTCTACCAAAAAAGACCAAAAGATTTTGAATTTCCTTAACTTGAAATTGTCTTCTGCAACATCTTTCAATTTGGATCACCCTAAAATTTTGTCGTTTGGTAATGGGTTAAGAGACATCAAATCTAGGTCTTGTTTGGGAAAGGCTTAATCAAGGCAGTTTCATCCAAATTCTTTCAGGTGTTAAAGATGCCAAACAAGGTCAAGTATTAAAGGACATGTTCCAGGCTGATTATTTTAGAATTGTTGTATGTGAAGATAAACAGACAGTGGAAGTTTGTGGAGCATTAAAGGTAAGGGTTAAAATTTAGATTTGGTGACTCTTATGGTTCAATTATCCTTAACTTTTTTCCAGAAGGCAAAGATTTTGACCAGTGCAGTTTGAAATGGGATGGAGATGACAGTATACTTGATGATGAAAGTAGAAATTTTTTATGTCACTGTAGTGAAAAGATAGTTGTTGAATATCAGCTATTTCTTGTTTGGGAAAATGCTTTTCCTAACTTAAGGGAGCAGATGAATTATTTATATAACAAAAATCAATGAATTTCTAGATGTAATACAGATAATAATTATGTATGCCAAATGCTAAAATTCTATTCTCATTGCACTCATTCAAACCATGATTTGTTTGAGAAAGGGATAATTAGCATGTAGTGTTGGACAGACTGTTTGACTTGATGACATCCTAATAAAGATATAAAAGCGGGTCAAGTGGGTGCAGCTTGTCTAGGAAAATAGCCTATGGGTATATTTCTTGCACAATCAAATACGAAATTAATTAGAAAGATAATTATGATCAGTCAATTATAAAATCAATTAGAAGGATATTTCATTTGACTACTAGATGGGTCAAGTAAGATGTAGATCTAGGTCACAGGGTACATATATTTGATTCCTGAACAGAAATTTGATTTTTGAAATTTCATGTCTTGTTACTTAGTTGATAATTAATCAGACCCAGCAGATCATGTCAATCAGATATAGTGTGTATATTAAGTTAAAAAAAATCATATATTGAGGCAGGAAAACACTCTAGAATCAGAAAATCATCAACAATCAGCCTAGGAAAGTCTTATTTGAACTGCATAGGCAATAAACACATCCTGATAGAATAAGGATTTGGAAAAAAAGGGATGTAATGCCCGGCATATTAGAAAGTCAAATTTGTTAATTAATTTGTTACTTAAATGAACATTTTCCTCTTGTTACAGAACATAGTGGCTGTAGGTGCGGGTTTCGCTGATGGTTTAGAGTATGGAGACAATCAATCAATAAATCAATTAATCAATCAATAGGGAACAATTTCATGCAGTTAACCATGACATAATTTCGGGCAAACAATAGAATTCATGTGTTTTTATTAAATCTTGAAACTACAGCTTCATACAAGCTGTATTTACGAGATTTTATAACAATATTGACGGTTTATCAATGCATAAAGGTAAACCTAGTCTATTTTTAGTTACACAAAATTTATTGCCATTATCAATTTCGTCCTATTGCAGAACATAGTGGCTGTAGGTGCAGGTTTCGCTGATGGTTTAGGGTATGGAGACAATACAAAGGCAGCTGTGATACGACTTGGTCTTATGGAGATGGTCAAGTTCTGTGAAGTATTTTATCCAGGTAATAACATGTATTTATGGCACATTCAGACAAGTTATTTCAATTCCGTTCATCACATACAGCCGAGCCTGATAGCTCAACCCTGGCTCGGCCAATATCCATTTAGACATTTGACAAAAGTCATTTGTCTCTCACCAATAGGTGTATATCATCAATGTGAGAGAGTAGCTGGAGGCTCGGTTTGGATTTTGTGATGGTACTTCTGGGAGAAATACCAGGAATCCATAGCCAGGTGCTCCAGCCGCTGCGATATGACCATAGCAGTTGAAAACAGTGTAAAACCCCAATAAATCATATCATCACATGCAGGAGTTTTGACCTAATGAGGCCCTTTCTTGGCGGAACCAAAATCAATGTTCAATAGAGGAGATAAATATAATGATATTGCACAGGAAATACTGAGGAAAAGGAGAAAATATTGATTATCAGCATTTCCATCTTTTTCGTCTCAGTTTTACCTAAGGGGCATCAAAATTAGGACTTGTTTGGGAAAGAGTGAAATACTGACCTGTACATTATTAATATTTTACCTATGAACATGCCTTCACAATGAAAGATAGGTTAAGGACACAGGCCCTGTTGTTGTAAGACATTGTTGATTTTCTGCTAAAACCTCGTATCTGCAGCTTGTTTTAAGCTACAGATACAAAGTTTTTGAAGAAAAGCAGCGACATGTTATTTATCAACATTGATTTTATCCTCTGCAGCAGCTTTAAACTTCGACCAGCTGAACACCTTGCTCTTTGGAAAATGTTAAGACAAAGTTTGTACATATTTCAGGTTCATCCCAGAGTACATTTTTAGAAAGCTGTGGAGTAGCTGATTTAGTCACAACATGTTATGGTGGTAGAAATAGAAGGGTAGCTGAAGCTTTTGCTAAAGCTAAACCACAAAAGGTACAAAACTTTCATACAAATAAGCCAGGATATGGAAAAGTAGGCTTTAACGTTTTGAAGTTACTGTTAGAGAAGCTTAGGAAAACATTGAGGCAAAAGAAGAAAATGCTGATAATCAGCATTTCCTCCTTTTGCCTCAATATTTTCTTTGCTACTTTACAACCAAATCCTCCTAACTTCCGTGTGAAAAATTTGTCGTTTGGGTCCTTTGGGAAAGGGTTCCTCCCAGAGCACATTTTTAGAAAGCTGTGGGGTAGCTGATCTAGTCACGACATGTTATGGTGGCAGAAATAGGCGAGTTGCTGAAGCCTTTGCTAAAGCTAAACCACAAAAGGTACAAATTATGAAATATTCTTTTAGACAAAATCGTTTCCAGCCAATGGTTTGATATCATTAACCTATTTGAGACAAAATTGTCTCCAACCAATGGCTTTGATAATGTTAATCAATGTGGGTGGGTGAGCAGCTGGAGGCTTGATGAGGGTAATGTGGTTGTACTGGTATGAGAAACAACAGAAATCCATGGTTAGTAACTCCAGTCGCCGCGATATGACATGCTGTTCTCTTACAGTTGCTACTGGTCTTTAAGAAGCTATTAGAGAATAAAGCTTTTAAAGCCTCTCTAACAACTGGTTTTACATGCTCCTGGGAGCGGTCTGCGACTCTGCGTCTAAACTTTAGGTCTAGTCATGCATTGCATGCATGTGTAAAGTACTTCTTTGATGGATGCAAACACAACACAGAATGAATATAGCAAAGAATTGACAAGACCACTCTTCTCTACGACCATTCTGCATTTTATAAAAAGCCAGGAGCAAGCAAGGGCCTCTCTTACAAACTGTCTTGCATCCTTATTTGTTTGTTTTCAGACTTTTTTTAAAAGTCTTAAAAGACGCATGATTTATAAGGATGCGACAACAGGTCGTAAGAGAGGCTTAGTAGATTTAACATGTATCTGTGGTTATACTTTTTATATTTTTATCCAATTACAGTCAATTGAAGAGCTAGAAAAAGAAATGTTAAACGGTCAAAAGTTACAAGGTCCCCCTACTGCAGCTGAAGTTAATTTTATGTTGAAGAATAAGGGAACAGAAGACAGGTAAATAACAAAACAGTGTTTCTTTATAAATCTGGAATTGGCAGAAAAAAGGGAGATGGCATTTGAGCTGGAGCAGACCCAGTCACCCTTTCAGAAACAAGACTGGATTTTGATGTCCCTAACAGAAAAGTCTTCACAGAACATTGAGGCAAAAGAAGAAAATGCTGATGACCAGCATTTTCTCCTTTTGCCTCAATATTTTCTTTGCTATTTTCTACACACTTTCAATCTTTTTCAAAATCCAAATTGTGGTTTTGTGATTTCTGAAAAGGATTTCAAAATGGTCAAAAGTTACAAGGTCCCCCTACGGCAGCTGAAGTTAATTTTATGTTGAAGAATAAGGGTACAGAAGACAGGTAAATAGTGTTTCTTATAACTCTGGGATGAGAAACAAGATGAAATTAACAAGATGTGTTTGTGAAACACCAATGCCCCCGAAATGGCCATTTTTCTAAAATGTTAAGTTTTTGTAGAGTAAAGGGCTGATAAGGGTTAAGAGATGACCTTGAGAAAGGTCAAACTTCATGGAACAGATAGATATCTTTGAAAGGAAGTTGCATACCAAATTCGAGCTTTGTATATCAAATACTTTTGGAGAAAAGGCCAATGTTAAGTTTTCGGACAGACAGACGGATGAACAGACAGACAGACAGACAGGAGTAAAACAATATGCCCCCGATCTCTCAATACGGGGGCATAAAAATACATCGTCTATGTTTTCTTTAATTTGTATGTTTTGAAAACTCACTAAACTTGGATTAATATTAATATACTACAAGGATGATAAATTTTGATGTTGAAAAATAGGAAGTGATATCTTTGCAAGTAATTTTAGAAATCATTGTCGGATAGAAGAAAATATGCAAGCATGGTCTTTTTGGGAAGATAATAGAAATCATTCTATGTTGTATTTTTCAGATTCCCAATGTTTACAGCCATCCATCAAATCTGCAGCAATGCCATGCCAGTAGAAAAGTTCATGGACTGTTTGAAGAATCACCCAGAACATATGTAGACAAGCATGTGTAGATAAAAATATATAATATACAGGGTTTCCGTTTGACCCGAGAGCTCGGGTTTTGACGCATGAAAAATGAAAATGACCCCAATTTGACTCTCAGAAATTTCAACTGATGCATCATTCTGACTCTTGATTTTTACGACCCATGCGTCACCCATCATTCAAGATGAAGGGATATCTACTAATTGACCCATAATCCAGGTCACACCTTTAGTTCAGAGCAGTAAAAAATCGATAATCTGTGACTGTGTTACGCAATCATTCGCCGATTTGCAAGTCAGGTGTAATTTGTAAAGTGTTAATTTGACATCAGTGATGCATGCGGATTATCAGTCGTAAATCCATTAATTAATTTGTCACAGTCCTTGATTTGATTTGAAGTAGCTGTGTGGCAATAAAATACACAATCTGCTTGTAAAAATACCAAGAACTTGAAGAAGTTTATCATCACTCAACAGGTAGCCTAGCTCTCGCCGGCGGCCATGAAATTCTGATTACATTATCATTGAATAACAAACAGAATCCATTGAATCTGTAGTAATTAATGCTCAGTTCTTACTTATTCGAAATATAATTGATCTAGCTGGGTTAAGTTCTTAAAAAAAGGTAAAATGATCAGATATCTTAATTGTCATGGGTTTTCGTGGTTTAGACACGGCATTATCAAAGGAAAATTTAAAGGTCCACTTTATCAAAGATAAATATTTTTTCTTTGAAATTTCCTTGGCATAAATGAAAAATATCAGCTTTTCAATATCAAGAATTTGATTTCTACCATTTCAAACAAGATTTCAATCTTGTACTAAATTTGTTAATAAGGGGAGGGGGATGTAAAATGGGGGCAAATGCATTCCAACCTTTGATTTCAGATCCAAACCCCATCTTGTGGGTACTCATTTGAATAGCATCAATGAGTCGATTCCAATGAGTACCTTCAGCATAGGGTTTGATAACAACAATGCTTTTTGAAAAGTCAATATCCCTTCTCATCTGTAGCACTCTAAAGGTTTAAAAGGTGTTACATTTACTCTTAAAATAAGCACTTTGGTCTTTTTGAAACATTTTCATATAAATCAGCATTCCACTCCCCCCCTTCCCCTCTATCAATCGATCAAGGTTTGATTTTTCTCGCGCTTCATTTTGACTCTTGGGATTTTGGCCTCAAGGGTCAATGACTCTTGGGATTTTGGTCCTAATGGAAACCCTGATATAGAAGTTACGGCCAAATATAGAGTTTAGCGTAAAGCTGTTGTAAATGCATATACATGTATAAATATGATCTATACATATGAACGGGAAATGACTTTTCAAAATGCAGAATATTGCAGAAAAAGATTGACCTGACTTTGACCTTTATACATGAATATAGTAACATCATGAGAACGTTTACCAGAATGGGCTCAATAGAGAGTGAAATGTATTGTAATAAATAGGCTGAGGTAGGTCATATTCTTAGATTTCAGGTTAATATTTTTCTGCAATATCAATACAATGTTATTATTTCTGTAAAACTTACATTGTTGAATTTCCTTGAAATCATCTTTTCTGTAGATTTCAATGAGTTTCCACAAGATCATTTCTTTGTATTGAAACAATTTAGATTGAATTGTACATCTTTTTTTCTCTGAGAAAAAAATTAAATATGCATTAACAATAGCTTTTCTATAAGCCCTCTTGAATTTTCTGTGACTTATAGCAGCATATTAAATTTTAGTTGTTAAGATTGAGTATATTATAGATTTTTATACATAATACTGACAACTTACAGAAAACAAGCCGGTGAATGAACATGGAATTCCAATGATATTTTGGGTCATTTTCCAACAGAAATAATACTTTTGAGCCGGGATCTGGAAAAATGTTCCTTAAAGCATTTTCAAAAATAGAGTTTCAAGATCATCCTCTTGTCAAATGCAGCCCAATATGCATCCATGTTGCTCTCTTGAAGTTACTAAGGGTCAAGAAGAAGCTATTAGAGA